>CM031236.1:276801171-277398350 GCA_018340775.1 Taxus wallichiana var. yunnanensis | reverse complement strand
TTTATTCATTTATTGATTCATTATAGACCGGCCTGCGAGTCGAGTATGGGTTGTATATTTGATACCGGCCTGCGAGCCGAGTATATTTTTGATATGAGGGACCGGCCTGCGAGCCGAGTCGAGATTTTGGATAGTTATTGCGGCCTGCGTGCCGGCTTAGTTGTATGATGAGATCACAGAGGCCCCGATGCAGGGCACATTGTATATTTGCAAATTTGTATATATATATAGAGATGATGTTTTGATCCACATGTTGTGTTCAAAAATGTTTTTAAGTATTTTGTCGATGGTTTGTGGTATAGAATATATGATGAGTTTAAGTGACATGTTGATATATGGATGATGTGTTATGTGATGAAATGTTGCATGTTTTGGGCTGGTTTTGTGACATTGTTATATATGTATCTGATGAGTTGGATCCAAATGATGTATAGATTGATAGTTTGTTGATATCCTTAGTTGATGGTTTGTTTGTTTTTGTAAAATAGATGATGTTATGGACATTGTAATGATATGTGTGGTGGATGGAGAAATATGGATAATGGTGTTGTGATGCAGGAAAAGAGGCGGGCGCGACAAAAATTTGGTAAAAAAATGAAGAAAAGACGATGTTTCGAAGGCCAGGTGTGTAACCGATATCGGTTAGGTAACCGACGGTGGTAGGTAGTAGACCGAGATACCGGTTATTTAGGTATGAGCTTTTCTAAAAATAAAAAAGCTAGGGTGGCAACTTAAGTTCTAATTTTGAGAGCCATGCAAGAAGTTAAATACGCGAACGCGACGCTTTTTGACGACTGAGACAGGTAATTGCATGAGAAATTTGAGTGATAAGGAGAAAAGAGACAGGGAAGGTGATTGTGATCTGAGATTCAGAAGACAGAAAGGCAGGTTTGAAAAAGGTGGTAATAATGGCAGGACGAGGAGAAACATCCAGCAGGCAGGGACAAGAGGGAAGACAAGGGCCACCTCAAGCTACTGCAACCCAAGAGGTAAACGTTTTGGTTATGATTTGACTTTTGCATGTGTTATGAATAAGATGGGGGAGAGTAGGTGGGTAGATATGAGAAAGAAAACATGATAACAAGGGTTATAAGTGTTACGGGGTAGGTAATCGGGGTTTCGTGTATGTTTGTATGTATAAAAGGAATAAACGAGCAAATTATTGTTGTAGGTGGTTGTTTAGGCAAGGTGTATGTAATTTAGATGAAAGGACCGATATCGGTTAGGGATACCGGTGTATTTGTTACCGAACCGATACTCGTTATGTATAACCGATACGGCCATGTAGGAATTTCCGTAATGTGAAAAAAACCTCATGGATTGAATGGTTGTTTGTTGTTTTGGTGTACGCAGCTCGAGGCGAGGTTGAGGATGAATGATAGGTGCCGCCATTATTGTCACGAATCCGAGCGGATGTAACACCGCGAATGGACATTGATAAATCATTTGGGGTTAAGTGGAATCCGCTATTATTCACGAATCGCACGTAACCATGGTATGTTACAAAGCGTTGATTGAGAGATGGAATCCCGAGAAAATACCTTTATCCGCCAACAGGGAGATGACAAGAATATCGAAGATGTGTTCCGTATTTTGAGACTCCCTATTACAGAGAACCAAGATATCGTGCACTACCTAGTGTGGCACTGGGGAGCGATAACAAGAAGATTTGGTCCATACGCACGAGATTTGACACAATGAGGTTTATCATTTACGTATGGGGTAATGTATGCAGCACACCCTGAGGAGACAAGGTTAGCAGTGATATTAATGATAGCGGTAGGGTATTATGCATTACCGAGGGCAGAAGGGGGAAGATTTCCAAAGGCATTGATGTGTGTTATCTGGGAGATGATAGAAAGGAACGTGACTTTTGCATGGGCACCTGCATATTTGGCGAGCTATACAGGGGTTTATGGGCTTGTAGGCGAAATCACAGAACGACACTGGATTGTTCATACTTATTACACTGTTGGGCCTATGAGCACATTGTTTGTGTGCGACCAATAGGCCGATCCATCCAGGCAGGAGAGACCGGAGTACAGAGGTTGGGATTCAGACGCTGGGTCCAGACAGAACAAGAGGCAAGATCTCAGGCCGTGACGGGTGACATCGAGTATTACAGCCGGGTATGGGAGAGGGTGACATGGCTATGGATATCTCGTCTGAGGCCTTACGGAACTATATGGTAACCGAGAACATAGCTGAGGAGTTGAGGGGTGTAGAGCGATTGAGGTGGATCGCGGGGCACAGGCCAGGTGAATATGAGAGGATTCCTATAGATCGCGTGCGGCGACAATTTGGATTTGTGCAGGACATACCGCAGGCTTATAGACCATATATGAGGATCGATGCCGAGGCAGCATTCTCACCTCCCCGGCCAACACCTCCAGAAGGGCCCGAGGAGATAGCAGCCGATCGCAGTGTAATGGATGCAGGAATGACAGAGGCCTATAGATTATGGTGGGTAGCAGAGCTGCGAGGTGTACGTGATCGTCCTGACATATCTGTGATTACAGCAGAGAGGGATCGGCTGCAGCGTTTGGTTCAGCAGCTCCAAACGCAGGTGAATGAGACAAGAGGATTGTTAGCGGTTGCGGAGTCACGAGCAGCGAGACTAGAGGCTGGAGTCCTCCATGCGAGAGGGCGTATTCATATGTTACAGGAGAGATTGGCAGATCAGTGGGCGGTACCAATATCCGTGGTACCTTTGAGGACAGAGAGGCCTGGCGAGAGGGGTCGACGATCACGATCATCACCTAGTTCGGGATGAGGCGTGAGGGTCTAAATAAATGTTAGCAAGGTATAAGAATAAATAAGAGTACCGACCTGCGTGTCGATGATAGAGAAGATGTATTTGTTTAACATCTAAATAAAACGAGATATGTATGCTGATTTGAGTTATAATACTAAGAATGTTTTCGTTTTGACTTTCGGTGTTTTGAAAAAAGGATAAAGAGGAATGTGATGAAATAAAAATACACAAAAATATTTATATTTACCATACATGATAGGTTATGGTAGGGGATGGTCGAGCTAACCTTGGGAGACCCCATGTCTCCTAAGTGCTGCCTACATAGCCCATTGCACAAAGCAAGGAAGGGCCTCAGACCGATGTAGTTCTCCCTTAGGACCAGGGAGAGGTGAATTCAGGCAATTGGTTGGTTGGTAAAAATATTGATATTAATATTGGTAAGGTAAAATGAATTGGTGATGTTGTAAAAGGTATAAGGGAAGCGAAAGTTAGCCTACCCAAGTAGAAGGGAACCATGTCCTGATTAAGATCAACACACAATCCTAGATGCGAGGCAAAGCGGAAAGAGCGCTCCGTAGGTGAAAAGAGCTAAACAAACCACACAACGTAGAACGAGCTTGAAACCCTAGTACCGTGCATGTACGAGAAGTCAATAGGTGAAAAGAGTCAGGTATGATCACAATATATCGAGCGTACGTTACATCCCTTGAGTTGAAACAAATGGTGAGGTGAGGTGAATGATATAGCTGAGATACAGAGAACTTGTTACAAAGTGAGTGTTCTGACGAAAGAGAACCTACCCTAAATAGACAAGTCCATGACCCAAAAAGTTCTTGTGAATGAGGCTTTTATTTGACTGAATATAGACTGATCAATGCGGGAAGTCTACCAGGGATATGGATTGTTTTATTCTTGAGGTCTTCACAAAGCTGATCAATGCGAGAAGCTTCTGATAAAAGGCTGACTGTGTATAGCTGTCCTTCGAGGGAGCAGTCTATTTATAGTAGCAGATATGATTTTAATGCATAGCTGTCCTTCGGGGGAGCAGTCTATATTTAATAGCAGCAATAGTTCGGCATATAGCTGTCCTTCGAGGGAGCAGTCTATATTCAATTTAGATGACTAGATGTTCTTTTGGCGTGAAGCATCTAGTTTAGTAGGAAGTTTGACTCAAGAAAATCCCATAAGAATACGGCTTATTTTAATACTTTGAAGTCATGGACTAGACTAAAAAGGGGAAGGCATCACTGAGGTGAAGTGAGAATCAAACTATGTGAGCTTGATTTTATTATGAGGTGTAGGAAACAAAGTGTATGTGGTGGTAAATGAGCTCAAGGACGAGCAAGAGGTAGATAAAAGTGATATAACACTAGATTCAACAAAGAGAATGGTCGAAGATGCAGGCATTAGGGGGTTCGTGCTCAAAGCTTACCATTGCTTAAGCTAAACGATAAGTGCCCGATCCATAAGTGTGAGTGATTATATAAGGCCCAATCCAATTGGGAGCAAATTTTCCACGTTTGCTCTTTTCTAGTTTGGTTACATGTTGATTCTCTTTGAGGACAAGATCACCAACCTTAAAGGTACGCTCATGAAGTCGCTTATCATAAGCACGCTTGATGCGTTTTTGATAGATTTGAAGGTGATCGAGAGCTGTAAGACGTCGTTCGTCAAGAAGCTCTAATTGGGCTAACCGCTCTTGGCGGAAATCATCGCTGGTGAGAATATCCCAAGAGATATTCTAAGGGAGGGTATTTGTATTTCGAGAGGCAAAACAGCCTCGGTACCGTATACCAAAGAAAAAGGTGTGGCATTAGTAGAGGTACGAATGCTAGTACGATAAGCCCAAAGGGCAAAGGGAATGTGATCGTGCCAATTTCTTCCGGATTCATTGACAACTTTCATGAGGATTTTGGTTAGGGTTTTATTAGAAGATTCACCACCATTGGCTCCATGGATAAGAAGGCGATGAGAAACTAAGTTTGATACCAAAGTTGTCACAAAGGTCTTGTAACAACTTGTTTTTGAAAGATTTACCATTATCTGTTATTAGGCGATGAGGAATACCAAAACGACAGATAATGTGATGGTTAATGAATTCGACAATTTTTTCTTTTTTGATTGAAATGAGTGGAATGGCCTCTACCCATTTTGTGTAATATTCGGTTGCTGTGATTATCCAACGGTGACGTTGTGAAGAGGTTGGGTGAATCTCACCAATAAGGTCTAAACCCCATTGTGAGAAAGGCCAAAGATCTCGTGCGACCTGCAGCGGATGGCTAGGAGTATGTCGAAGGTTGGCATGTTGTTGACACATAACACAACGCTTAACATATTCGTAGCAGTCGTTATTGAGAGTAGGCCAATAATAACCTAGGCGAAGGATTCGTTTAGCCACGGCAAGGCCACTAAAATGTCCACCACAAATCCCATCATGGACTTGTTGGATGGTATAGGTGACCTCCGCGCCGGTTAGACAGCGAAGGAGGATGCCATCAAAGCCACGTTTATAGAGGAGTCCTCCCATGACAACATAACGCGAAACACTTTTAAGAAAAGCACGTTTGCCGTTACTAGTAAGGTCAGGTGGGAGAACAGAGATCGTAAGGTAGTCGTGAAATTGGTGGTACCAGGTATCCTGCGAATTAGTAGACACGGTATTTATCATGCAAACTACCGGGTTGAATAGATGGTGCAAAAAGTCATTGGACCACAACGAATAATTCAGAGTCAACTTGAGGGCGGAATTTGCGAGGCTAAGCAAGCCATAGTATCCGCAAATTTGTTAGTGGAGCGGGGAATGGTTTGGATAGAATAGTGAGTAAATAAGGCTAGAAGTGACTCCACGTGGTGTTTGTACTTCTGAAGTTCCTCATTTTTACATTGGTAGATGCCCATAACTTGATTGACTACCAATTGAGAGTCACCAAAGATATTGATAGATTTGATGCCTAAGTGTATCGCAACTTGGAGACCCAGAACAAGGGCCTCGTATTCCGCTGTATTATTAGTGCAGGGGAAATCAAGCCGGAATGAAAGAGGCATAGGTTCAGCGTCAAGAGGGATGAGAACAACGCCGGCTCCTCCGCCGCGCTGGCATTTAGATCCATCAAGAAGAGGGTCATTTGATACGACTCTTCCCCGAGTGAAAGAGTGGCGATGAGTTCGTCGGGGAATGTAAAATTGGTAAATTGTTCCCTGTGTAAAGGGCCTCCGCAAGTTGGTCTGCAAGAGTTTGTCCTTTGATTGACTTCTCGTTGTATAAACTCAAGGTCAAGGTCGGCGAGGAGCATGAGCCATCGAGTGATGCGCTGGTTTAGATGTGGTTTGGCGATATATAATGAATGGGGTCCGTGTTGGTGATGACAAAAGTTTTGTGATTCAGGAGGTAATGTCGGAGTTTGGTGGCTACGAATGATAGGGCTAGGCACAATTTTTCTACATGTGTATACCTAGTCTCGTACTCCACGAGGGTACGACTTATATAATAAACGGCCTGTTCTCGGCGTGCCGAGTCCCGATGTGCGAGCATAGCTCCTATAGCATGGTCAGTGGCGGAAAGATAAAGGTAGAAAGGGCGGTCGTCCTGGGGTGGGATAAGCACGGGTGGCTGCAAGAGATAAGTTTTTAGAGCTTCGAAGGCTTGGTGACACTCCTCACTCCATTGAAAGGCAACGTCCTTTTTTAGAAGGTGATGAAAAGGGTGACATCGATCCGAGAGTTGGGAGATGAAACGCCGGATGGATTGAAGTTTACCCTGCAAACTACGCAATTGTTTGAGGTTCTTGGGTGGGGGCATTTCTAGGATAGCTTTTACTTTAGATGGATCGACCTCAATGCCACGCAAAGAGACGATAAAACCAAGAAGTTTTCTCAAAGGACACCAAAGACACATTTCTTTGGTCAAGACGATGACAAAATATTGCAACAATAGCGATCGAAAATAATGGTTAAAACATCGAGATGTTCACCGCGATGTTTAGACTTGCCAAGAAGATCGCGACGTAATCTTCAAGGATAGTGTGCATAATGTCATGAAAATGTAGGTCATAGCCCGCCGATAGGTCGCACCAAAGATTCTTAAGGCCAAACGGCATGACACGATAAATGTATGGTTCCCAAGGAGTTATGAAAGTGGTCTTATGTTGATCGGCAGGGGTGCGACTAAAATTTGGTCAGATCCTCAAAAGCCATCCATGAGAGAAAGCATTTCATGGCCCACAGTGAGATCAACAAGTTGATCAATACTGGGTAGGGGAAAGTCATCCTTAGGGCAAGCAAGGTTAAGATCCCAGAAATCCGTGCATATCCGAAGTCCCCCCGTCGCTTTCGTGACAGGCACGATGTTAGAAATCCATTGAGGATAGTCAATAGGCAGAATGAAGGAAACAGAAAGGAGTCGTTGGAGCTCCTCTTTGACCAAGAGGGCAATGCGTGGATGCATTTTTCTCAATTTCTGTTTGACTGGTTTGGAATCGGGGTTTAGGGTGATGTTATGGACGGCAATGGTAGGATCAATTCCTGGCATGTCCCACAGGACCAAGCGAAAGCTTGTCAGGGGTACGGAGAAAGGTAGTAAAGGCAGCTTGTTCTGATGTGTTAAGGGATTGTCCAATCTTCACAATGTGAGGATCCTCCTCCGTGTGGATGTTGATTTCAATAGTAGACTCGTTCAACATGGTTTGAGTTTCAGATGGTAAGGCGCGTTGAAGATAGGAGTCGTCCGCCCCAAGGTAAGTGAGGATGGAGTCGTCATCCTGGCACTCAACAACATTAATCGAAGGTGAATCCTCTTCGATCATGTCTGGATACAGAAGGGGAAGAGAAGATGGGTCCTCATTATCGCGTTGATAAGTGAGAGGACCTATGAAGATGGCATTTATGAAAAAAAAAGTTAGGAGGGATAGATTCAGGGTCCATCGATTCTGTGGGTGATGATGGCAAAGTGGGTGATGATGGTTCGGTAGGGGTGACGTTGTCTTCTTCCGTATCACACCGACACGAGGTGTCTCCCGTGTAGGTGTTTCAGAAAACCGAGACCACCGCGATCATTATGTTTGCATGTGTGGTGATGGGGATGAGCGTATGTCGGCCTTGTTCATAAAGACCAAAACCAAAGCCTTTCCAAGACAAATGAGTCAAGAAGGTGAGGGATGGCGACGATTTGTCGTATTGAAAATCGGATCGAAGGGGACCACACCAAGAGGAGGTTCAGGGGTAATGGAAGATGCGCCAACACCCCCATATGTTAGGTTGGTGCGGCAATGGGGTGGTCCGTAAGAGATTACTTCCCCACGCGACGGCCGTAGGTGGGATGTGCATGTAATTGTCCGTACTCTCGGGTAGGGAAAGAACTAACGTTATATAGGCGGTACTCCCCAACAGTAAGGCGTTGAAAACATCTACTAAGGGGCCTGAGGTTGGGATGTTAGTCAAGGGAAGGGAAGTGGTTTTGCGACGGTGGTTTCATCACCAAGGCGTAGGTGCAATTGAGGTGGATGGTTGAGGTACATTCAAGAGGATGGTCAGGTTGAATGTATGGGTGTCTTGATTGGTATAAGCACATCGTTAGGATGATATAACATATCGCAGGTTTTAAAGGGAGGAGGATCAGCTTTACGGTGTAGGACTTCCCTCGTACTCAAATTTTATGCATCTATGTAATGTTGAGGAACGCATCCCATGGCCCTGATCCAAGGACGACCCAAAGAATATATTATATCGAACTCTCCCTCAAGGACATAGAAGAGTTCGGGTAAAGTACGCGGTCCTACACGAATGTTGAGGATCACGGTGCCTAAGGTAGAGGTAATAAAGCGCTATCAATGACCGCAACATGATGGGGTTGGCACACATGCAACTAGAAGGGATATTCATTTGTTGGAAGGCTTTCGAAGAGATGATGTTTAGGCTGGCGCCCCCGTCAATCATAACACGACGTACCCGAATGTCCCGGACGTAAGCTGAGATGAAAAGGGCAGGGTCAGGATCTTCTACACCAAAGTCGATAATTTCGTCTTCGGAGAAACTGACAGCAGCAGCTTGCTGTACAGAGACGGAAGTGGTGGGGGAGATGGATTGTTTGGTGAGAGAGGCAACGTGATTGGGTGTTAGAATGGAGGCAACGGGCAGGGTTTCATTAGGTAAGACCTCGATCCCTTGAAGAATTTCAACGAGAGCTTGTCGATGAGATTCAGAAGTCTGAATGAGATCATATAGTGTCATTTTTACGGGTGATTGATGAAGCTGTTTGATCATAGTTCGGTGGGCAACTCCATTAGAGACGGGATAGGCGGGTCCGCGAATAACCACTTTAGGTGGTGGTGCAATCGGATGGTCGAAGGAGAAAGAGATGCCGCAGTGTGTTTTCTTTCGCTTTCCCAAAGGTGTTTTCTCCTCGAGTAATGCGACACTAATCATATTAATCTCGTAGACCCGAGATGAGGAAGATGGTCGATAATTCATGGTCTTCAAGAGGTGGGGTCAGAATAATGATAGATCTTGGTGAGGCGGGATAGATGATATAGTAGAGGGAATCAAGCTAAAGGTCTCTCCCTTCGTAAGTTGTCTTTCTTAACCTTTCTATCCGGGAGAGGTGACTGACGAAGGATGGTTTTTAAAGCTTTGCATCCCTCCACATCATGTCCTGGTGTGCGATGATAAGCGCAGATTTTAGACTCATCATAACCTGCGGGTCGAGGTTTAGACGGGTCATAAGGTCTAAGTGGGGGTAGGGAAATGGTCGCATTCTCCACCAACATAGCAAGGATTTTGGCGTAAGATCCTTTCGAGGGGTCAAAATCGGATGAGGGTATTGGTCAGTGTGGGTTTTGGTAATGTTTGGGCGTGGTTGGTTCGACGGGTGGTGGTTTAGCCGAGGGGTGTCGACACGTGTTTTCACTAAACGTGGTTTCTTTGGCACAGGTTACGCTCGGCTGTTAGATGATGAGGTTACGATGACGTGGTAATGCGGAAAACAACCACGAGAAAGGGGAGTGACAAAAAATAAATCCTTTGATGATGGATTGGTTTAGGGTTGATAGGTGGACAGATACGTGGGTAACGATGTTGTATACCCTTTGATCTCTCGTATAGGTGTAGAAGGCGAGGTCGCTTTTGAAGAAAACGCAGGAGGTATGATATATTGATGTAAGGTGGAGGGATGAGGTCCCAATATGGAAGGTGGGTGTGACGATGAGGGTTTTGATTGTGATAGAGGCACGGATTGAGTTTGTCTCCTAGGTGGCGGGGCGGATTTATTTTTGGATAAATCAAGCCGCTTAGGTGGGTGTGTTAGACTGGGTATGGGCAAGGTCCCAAGCGTAGGGGAAGATTTGGCTTAAGTTAAGAGAAGTGGACGGGGCATTTGGTAGAGGTGAGGGGGGTGAAGGTGAGAACATGGGCATTTTAAGCTTCTGTAAGCACTTCGGGTATATGGTGGAGGCATCAGGATCGGTCATTTGCATTTGAGTAGAATATGGCCTACTCAAACGTTCCCATAGGGCCTGTCTATCTTCTGTGGAATGACAGTCCTCACGTGTGAATATGAACTTTGTACTAAGAAAGACGGGTTGTGATTCCAGTCCACTGTAGGTGTGATACAGGGGGTAGATGAGGCATTGTATCCATAGATGTTAAGAGGTCGACTGGTCGTTGAAAAGATTTAGGTGATGAGGGACTAATAGGTAGGAGGGCGTGTTTGAGAGGATCTGTTATGGTTAAAGAATTTGGTGATGTTGGTGTAGGAGATTTCTCTTCTAAGGATGTAAAAAGGAGTGGCGAGCCTTCCTCTTGTGTAGCAAGAGCGGTAGAAGGGGACGTTTGGGAAATAGATAAATTAGATAACATCCGTCTCGCAGCCAGAGGGATGTGGTATAAGAAGACTCATTGATGGGAAGAGAAGTCTGGGCAGTTAACTCTTTTATGGGTAAAGGAACGATTTCGCTTTGGCTTGATGGTGGTAAAGGAGGTTCGGGCTCCTGTGTTAGTGAAGAGGCTTGATTCAAAATTTTCTCGATAGAGGCTTTTGGCTGGGTATCGAATACTGCATGGATCTCATGAACACTCTCCTCGGTTAAGATATCCTGGTTTACGTTACTGTTGGACGAGTGATTCGGGAATGGCTTGTTGAATATTTTCAAATTTCGGTTAGCAGGGGCGTTAGGATTATCGAGAGCTATATCCCCTGCGTCAACCATTTCCTGCACTATGTTTTTCAACATCTTGCAGTTTCATGACTGTGTCCCTTCACGCGGTGGAAGTTACAAAAGTCATTTTCTTTGTACCAGGAAGGTATGGCGCGAGTGGAATCAAACCCGGAATGAGGTTTAACAGGAGGTAAGGTAATGGCTCCTGCTTTGAGCAATTTTTCCAATATCACACCATATGTTTCTCCCAAGGGAGTGTAGTTGATGGGCTCTGCTTTATACTTATAAGTGGTTTTTGGTGGAGTATTGGACGGTGGTTGGGATTTGACCATCACCGCGTGGACAGCTCCTTTTGATTTAGAAGAAGTGGACGCGTGAGGAGTGGTGGTATTTGGTTTATTGGTAGAATCAGGAGTTCGGAAAGTGGAGTTTTTGTTGCGCAACCGCAATTTCTCTTCCTCTAAGGCTCGAATTTCTAATTTTCGAGCCATAGTAAAGGCCTCGTCGAATGTACGGAAAGTTTGAATTTGGAGGGTAGGGGAGATGTGCTTAGCGCAGGCCCGCGTAAATAGTTCGATAAGTTCGGTTTGAGGTAAGGCATATGTAAGTTGGTTGATAAGGCCCCGCCATCGTCCAACGAAATCTGCGATAGATTCGTCTTCGAATTGTCGGATGGCATAGAGGTCCGTGATAGATACTTTCTTGGCAATGTTAATGGAGAAATGATCCAAGAAAGATTGGGCTAGTTGGTTAAAAGAGAAGATTGAGTGCTGAGTTAAAGCACTGTACCACTCTAAGGCAGGTCCTGATAAGGACATGGGAAAGGTGCGGAGTAACAAGGCATCATCATGAGCAATCAAATAACAAGCGTGTCTAAATGATCGCAAGTGTTGTTGAGGATCCTCTTTACTGTTAAAACGAGTAAATTTCGGCAACTCCCATTGAGGAGGATATGAATGAAGGGGGACAGAAGGGTGAATGGGCTCCCGACAAACTTGCTCGTATGTCAAGGCGCTACGACTTCCTGAAACAGAAGCCTCCAGGTTTTGCATTTTGTCCATCATTTGTTTAATTAAGTCAGTGGTTGGATGAGATGATGGTGTGGTTGTGGTGAATGGAGGCAGATTGGACCAAGGACCACCGCTGACACCGTGGGGGTTAAGTGTTGATAAGGTGTGGAGGATGAATATGTTGAGGCGACTGAATAGGGGTGTCCTATATAGGATGTTGAGGTCACTGGATACGTGTATGGGAATGAAAAGGTAGGCGGAGCTTGAGAAGGAAAGCTCGTGTGGATAGGTGGCAGAGAGCAAGTCATGAACGGAGCAGTCTGCAAGAGAGATGAGGTAGGGGCGGTCGGTGGTAATGATATGTGGGGTCCAAGATTAACAAAAGGAAAGCTAATCGGGGTCGTATGAACCTCTGCAGCCGTCGGATTGGGAGACGGGGCTAGAGATGCAGGAAGCAAGGCGGTATTATCAGGCGGAGTGGGAGCTAAATGAGCAGCTATACTGATAGGCATACCTACAAGGAGCTGACCATCAGGTGTACGGTCAGGGGTATGAGACAAATAGTATTGTACAGCGCTGGAATTAGCATCCAGAAACTTGGCAAAGTCCTTATCTCCCACAGGAATTTTAGGAACCTCGCTGGTATCAGTAGGATTCCCCACAGAAGGTGAAGGGGGTGATTCAGGCAAAGAAACAGAGCAAGCATGTGAAACCATGGCGGCGGCTTGCTTTCGAGTGATAACAACCATGGACAGAAGTTCACAGTAGGGTTTTAATCTGTCAGGAATAGAAACAAACTCGATCGTAAAATTGGTAGGTCAGTTCTTGGTTTGTCGTGGTCGAAAAGACAAGAACTCGAGATATCGGTCCTAAGAACCGATGTCGGTTATACTATAGCCGACGCCGCCGTAACCGATGTCTCAGTAAGAAGTCTGGGCTAACAAGATATAAAAAGGCTGCTAATTTGATTTTTAACAACGTTTAGTATACTTGTCCAATTATTGATCACAGAAGACAGAGTATGAGAAAGAAAACAAAACTAAAAACAAGCAAGATGCACACGCAAATCCAGAGATTAACCCTAGGGTTAATTTTAATTATCGTGGGCTTATGCCTTTAGACGTAGAATGATGTCAGAATCCTAAACAAGAGACTTAGGGGAAATGTCAAGTTGTTTTGGCTTATAAGGTTACCTCAATCGGGCGGAGGAATACCGCGGAAAAAGGGGGATGTTTGAGCTGTTGTGTTAATTGTGAAGTGATTCGGTATGTGTTGTGCAGTGAATGTAAGATTAATTTCTTGTCAATACCGTGGATATCACCCCCACGTGTACGACCTGTTACTTAATCTATGTTCACTAGAATTGAAAACAGCAAGCAAGGATGCAATGCATGTGTTTTAAACCCAAATCGAAAATGATATTCGATGAAGCAAAAGAGATGACTTTCACTAATGCAAGATGCAAAAACAAAGCAAGTTCTTTTACCAGAATAATAAAATACCTTGTGAATATCTTTAGAAGAAGAAAACAACAAGTATGCTCCCTATATGAAAGCAAGCGAGAAATAAAGAAAAACCCAAAATGGGTCCCACCGGGCGTGCCAAAATGTTTCACTCGGAAATGTTTCGTTCCTTTTAGAAACAGATAAGGTTAGGGGCTAGGAGGAATACCTGTAGAATGTCGAGATGGTGTGCGCGTACCGGTAGAGAAAGATCAGACGGATGGCGAAGAACTCCTTTTGTCTTGGAAGGACTACCTGCAAATAAGAACACAAGACCACAAGATTTTGATTAAACAATAAATGAGGAAACTCGCTTGGGCCCTGTGAAATATAAAACTTCCTTTCGAAGGTGGTCAGTTTCCCTGCTAATATGAATTAACACAAAAGACTGTAAAATATCAATTAAGTTGTTTCGTTGAACTGGGTAGGGAAAAGGCTGTTTTTCTGGTTTTGATCAGAGGAACCGATGCCGGTTACTGATAACCGATGCCGGTTACTGATAACCGATACCGGTGGGTTATAGGATCTTCTTGGTAGCTATGGTGTTTGTAAGGCTGGTTTATGGATGATATTAGGAAATGAGATGATGAGAGGTAAAAGAATAACAGTTAGATGCAATGGCACGTTGGGTAGTGGACTCAGAAACGGATTTAGGAGGACTGAGATTCAAGAAGCATAAGAAATGTTATAACAGAGGACATGCAAGATGTGACTTACTGGTTTTGACCAAGATGCAAGCTGATCTCCTTTGCTGTAAACACTTCTGGTATTTCCACTCATCTCTGCTTGGTCAAGTGAAGATCTGGACTCTGTTCCTCGCTCCCAATAATCTCTGTTGATCCAGAAATCCTTCGACTGATCTCCAAAATGAAATTCCGATCCATTGTTTTGGTTTGGGGAGCCCATTTACAGGGAACCGATGGCGGTTGCGTAACCGACGGCGGTCGAGTAGGAACCGGCATCGGTAAGGAAAAAGTAGGCTATTTTTAGTAAAATCACCCACCTTCCCTGCTTTTCTCCCGAGAGATCAGCTGCGGGCTTGGTCAAGTGACTAGAAGGTCGGTTTTGGGTGTGAGAAAGGGGTCATTAGTTATGGGTGTAGGTGTAGACCAAGTTTTAGGTTTTAATTAGGTTAGTTTAGGATTAGGGCTAGGTCATGATGAGGTGGCAAAATGAGGTGGCAGGTGAGGTGATGGGGATTTATCAATTACAAGGTAATTAATAAATAATTGTGTAAAGTTTAGGTATATTGTCCTATCTATTTTCAAAGCTTAGTAGAAAGTTGACATCAAGGAGAAACTTACTACAACTCCTATCTATGCTTTCCCTCATGGGACCAACCATTTCATGTACATGTGGATGCTCATGAAGTGTTGGCTCATCTGGAGAAGGTATTCTATATGTCCTATCTATTTTGCTAGTAGAAAGTTGACTCACATAATTATCTCGAGCATTTGTCAGATCATGCGCTACATAAATTCTAGTACCTGCTAGTAACACCATTTGTATTCTATACCGATCACATGGAATTGAAGTATTTGGTAATTAAACCCATTTTACAGGGGCACATATGCCAATGGGTACTCTTATTCCAAGTATTTGATATTACAGCTATGGTAAAACAAGGTAAATTAATTCTAGACCAGACCATTTATCCATAATACGAGTCATGAGAAGACAGACAGGAAATAGAAGATACCATGCCCGATGCACGCTTATACTCGTTACAATGCATGCCATAAGAATTAGAGTACATAGTTGTCTTTCTATGTATAGGTAGGGCACCGAAGGAATGAAATCCTTTGATAAGAAAAAACTTACCATTCACACGACACCGTTTATGTTGATTAACGATGACCTATACAAGTTAGATCGAGATGAAGTATTGTATTGATGTGTATTGGAGCATGAGTGCATAGATATCATGTAAGAGGCTCATGGTGTTATTATAGGTGGGAACTATGTAGGTGACGCCATTGTGCATAAGAAATCCTACTCGCTAGATTATGGTGGGAGACACTCTACAAGGATTATAAGGCATATTTCAAGGCTGTGATCCTTGTCAAGCACCTTCACAAACTAGGACAAAGAGATGAAATGCCTTTAAGACCTATTCCTAGTGCAAAACCATTTGAGAAATGGGCTATAGATTTTGTGGGTCCTATTTCACCAACCGCACATAGGGCTGGATCATGTTATATCATCACTTGCACATATTATCCGACAAGAAGGGAAGAAACATCACCTACAAAGGATTGCACAACAGCTACATCATCTAGGTTTTTATGGGAAAATATTATTTCAAGGTACGGATGCCCACCGATTTTGACCAATGATAGGGGAATACTATTTTTAATGAGACAATCAAATTCTATTGACAAGTTCATGATTGCACACCATAAGACTACACCATATCATCCTTAGGAAAATGGGACTTTTGAGGATTTCATCAAGATTTTGAGCCATACATTGACAAAGTTTATGTCATGCGTTGGGCATATAGAACAACATACAAGAGATTAAACAAGGCCACACCCTTTCAATTGGTGTTTGGCATAGAAGTAGTTCTTCCTATGGAATTCATGTTACCTTCTTTGTGTATTGTGCACTAGAGGTCTAGGTGATGAACAAGCATAAGAATAATGAATTGAAATTTTTATTAAGATGTTTGAGTGATGAGAAATAGTAGGCTGGAGTTAGAAGCAAGAAAAATTCAGGCAAAAATCATGGCATGACAGGAACATTAGGGACAAAAAGCTTGAGATAGGAAAGATGATGCTTCTTTATGATTCTAAGGTTTTGTGCCATCTAGGAAAACTTAAAGTACTTTAGTTAGGACCATATGTTATCACTTACATAATGTTCGTGTCAGTTATAGGAACTTGATGGAATACGGTTACCCGGTTACTTCAACAGGAGTAGGCTGAATCCCTACTATAAATAAGTCTTATTGGTGTTTGTAATAAGACAGTGTTGCCATTTATATTAGGTTTTCAATTATGTATTCCTTTAATGTATTTCCTTCTTCGTCACTATGCTTTGTCAATTTAGTTGGTGTTTTGTGTAATAAGCGTGTTTGTGCACTGGAAGCTAATTACCATTTGAAGAATTTTTATGTGCAGAGGACTGCACATACCATTTGTGTGGGGTGGCTATTGAAAAATGGGTACACATAAAGGAAAAAACTGCTACATAGGTGTTATTCAAGTTTGGAGAGTTGGTGGAAAGAATATTGCTTCCAAATAAGGACCATAGATGGAGATAAACGAAGGAATAATATAACACGAGGTAAGTAATGGCCATGGAGAATACCAAGAGAAGGCGCAAGGGCAAGGTAATCAGGTGCATGGAAGCATGTTGAAGAGAAGTTTTTCGAGAAGGTAGGAAGGTGTGCTAGAAGGTTATAGCTGAAGCATGAAGATGTACCGCATGACAATCATTAAAATGGTCAATTAATGAAAGGATTGTTTGTAGGTGAAGGAGAAATAAATGCAAAAACTTTTTGAAAACCTATATAAGGATGTCATGCGAGTTCATTTTTACTTGTTGTGATCGTAAGAATTTAAACGAGTTAAGTGTGACCGAGATGAGAAAAGAGTATTGAGGTGCGAAGAGTTTGAGACCAGATGTGGAGAGTAGATTTGTGCGTAGAATAAGCTTACATCCCCATTAGTGAAGGGTTTGAGTGAAGCATATGTGTTGCAAGAGATCCAGGGCATGTAGTTTTGACCTAGGGCATGCTGACTCAAGATAAGGTTTGGATTTGTTCACTATAAAAGATAAAAACTTGATATTTGATGATGGCACCAAAGAAAGCACCTGTTGTAGGAGCCAAAGGAAAGAAGAAAGTGGATACAGAAACTTGAAATTGCTCCCAAGAGTAGTTTCTCATAGATGCAGTATCCGAAAGGTGTGATAATTGGGAAAGAGTGTGATTCCCTTATACACATCTATAAGGTGAGTGATTACAACCACCGCACCTCTGATAATAAGAAAGAATTAGATATGTTGTTGAGTACAAAGACCAACAAGCACATGACAAAGGATATGTTGGTATATGATGATGCTAAGGAGAAACTTTTAAAACAAGTAGGAGTGTACCAGTTGTATGATCTCCCATACTTTGGAAAATATGAACCTCTTTACCAATGGCTAATGAGCAGAGTCCATGAGGACTTCTTCTATTTTTCCGAAAGAAGGATAAGGATTACAAGTGCTGATATTGATGCTAACATGGTTAAATGGGATAGGGACACGTCTTGAAAATGACCTAAATTATAATAATTGGGTTATAAAAAGGTCCTTTCCGAATTGACATCGATAAACTGAAGAAGTACCTAGTGGTATAAGCAACTACGCATCTAGTGACTAAGTTGAATGATCAGGAGAAATGGTTGTAGGTGAATATAATGTGAGTCCATGTCGTAAGGAAGATGTCACATGGGGTAGTCTATAACATAACAGGATACATTGTGGAGACCATCGTCAAGGAAGCATGCACCTGTGAAAGAATCAGTTTTGTGCTATCTTGTTGTCACTAGTATTTGTGGAGATTGGAGTGCCCGATGGGCCAAAAGAAAAGATTTGGGAGTACCCCTTGGAGAAGAAGTCCCTTGCAGAGAGGTTCGAAAGTATTTATGTGAAGGGTCAATGAGTGGGCCATTCAAACAGAGGGCGAAGATGTGGTATGACAGATCTGCATGAAATTTGAAGAGGAGTGGCGCATTCCTAAGGAATTACCATCAGTGGTGGGAAAGGTAGTACAATTCATGGTGTACCAGCACTTTTGCATCGTGTAATTTTCTATGAGGGATGGGACTTGGAGCCCATGGTGTAAAATTCGTATGCCTTCACAGCGCACTACTTCCGAGGCATTGGTCCACCGTTTCACTGATGTACGTCGACTGAATTTTAATGTAAATAAGGTATATTATGACTACCACACTTTAAGAAAAACATATATATATATATATATATATATATATATATATCTAGGCCGAACATCATATATTGAAAGGCTCATATCATACGTTATAAACATGAAGCCTATAAGCTTGGTTATTGGGGATAGTGGAGCCGCGCTTGTATACCTTCAACTTAAGCCTAAGTTGGAGGGTAACAAGTATGTAGAAAATGATTTTGCGCTCCCAGGGCTGCTAAAAGGTAAGCATACAGTGGAGAATGTGCCAGCCCCACAACCTGCAGAAACCATAGTAGTGGATGAAGAGGAAGAAGGGCGTGAAGATAGTGGTGGCTTGTTATATAGAGGCCAAAGGCAACCTACGAGATAAAATGGAGATTGAGTGTGCAAGTGTCCCACCACGATATAAGAATAATAAGAGGACTTAGAGACAGTCTAAGGAAAACACCGTTTTAAGAGGGTGTTTAGAAGAACAAGAACACAAAGCACGGGAACTCCATAGTTAGTACAAAGATCACCATGAATCTCTCCACATAAAGAGACAAATGAGAAGAGGAGGAAGCTAAAGCTTAATGAGGAGGTGGATGAGTCTCAGAGAATGCACCTAGAACTCATGAACCACCTGGAGGATGTGGAGGAACCCAAGGATGAAGAAATGAAGGTTGAAGAAGGAGTAAAGAGGGAAAGAGAAATAGGAAAGATACTACTCAGGACATAGAAGATCCAACTCCAAACCTTGGCACTCAAGTTCCTAAGGGGCCAAGAACAAAGAGGGCAAGTGGAGAGTAAGTTGCAATGATCATGGTCTATGATGAGGACACTTGTAAAATTGTTCGCGCCTGCTTCCATAATATAGTGGGCCTTAAGGACTTGTATAGATGGGAGTTGATGGACCATGACATGGCAACCATGCACATAAGGAAACAATTGTCATAGTCTATATAGAAACACATGGATGAGCCTAATTTTGATGTATGTGAAGAGTCCTGTGTGTCAAGAAGAATGAGAAAGGAACTACAAAAAGTACACATAACTATCAAGCCCACTGTTATTTCTAATGAACATGTGAGTAATGATTTTGTGAAGCTATCCAAAGAGGTAGCACGGTGGAATATAGATAAGGCTGCAACTATTAGAGTGCTAAGAGAAGATATCAAAGCTAAAGATGCTGAAAAAACATGTTTGAAAGGAGAAAATGACCTAGAGAAAAAGAAGAATGGGGTTCTCATCACCATGGCAGAGGATATCAATGATCATGTCCTGTAAGAAAGACTGCACTTGGAGCCCAAGGTACCCAAAAAGTTCCCTTCGGCTATGCATTATGTGTGTACCTTAGTTGATTTGGTGCTTGAGGATGGACCAGGTTTGAATGCCAATGCCAAAGGACCTTGAGCAGGAAGTAGAGAGAGCAAGGGATTCAGTGGTTAGAAATATTTCATCTTATGAAGCATTACTCCAAACCTTGCAGGAGGAGATGAAGAAAGTAGACCAGAATTGAATATATGTGCAGCTCTAGAGGTAGTAATAAGAATCATGACCATGGTAGAAGAAAATGAAGTCTGAAGGCCATGAAGGATGATACTTTGGGGGTGCGGAGAGATTGGCACTAGTAAAACAAAAGCGCGAGGCCCTTGCAGCGGCCCAAGAGCCCCATAAGGACAAGCTAGATGAAATTGGAAAGCTTATAGTGTAGAAGATGGATCTTCTTTAAGGAAGGGTGACTGTAATGTCCAACATTGTTATAGTATTGCAAAATGAGAAGGAAGAGATTGCACAAGAGCATTTAGATTCTATTACATCATATATTCTAGAAAAGGAAGAAGCTGCACTAAGTGATTAGAAAACCTTAGAGGCTGAAATCAAAGAGGAATATCTAGAGTTAATTCTTCCAGTTGAAATAGAGGATGTTTTAGGGTGAAAATTCATTCTTTGTACAAGTAATTCTTTAATTTACATTCATTCCATTCCTTATACTTTATTCTTTATATATCAAGAGGAAAAAATTTCCGAGGTGGTAATGTAGTCTTGTGTCGGGTAATTGTTGTCAATTTTCACCCTCTTAGACAAAAATAGACAATGAGGGTAAAACTACACCCATATTTCAAGCTTTGATATTCTAATATGTTGTTCCTGAAGGTTTCAGGATCTTCTGGGATTGTTCTTTATTTTCCATGTCTTGGAGGTTCAAATTTGTATTTGGATGAGATAATCAAATCCAAAGTGGGCCCACATGCTAAAAATGATAAAAATTGATACATCATGTTTATTAGGCCTTTTTGTATCTTTTCTACTCTCTAGTTTGAGGAGAAGCCCAAAATAATTAAAACCGGGGTTTAAAAAAAAGCAGAGTGAAAGCAAATCGGCACTAACTTAAAATAGATTGAAGAGTAGATCGATGAGTGAGATGTGTATTACAAGGAGATTTCTCAGGTTAAGATATAAGATGTTAAGAGATCTAGGGGTTGAGGATGGAAGACATCGATCACATGAATTAATGGCTTGGTGGTATGCAGGTTTGGTACATGCAAACTTTTTGTAAATAATGGTAAGCCAAATCGGGGCTAGGTCGACCGAGATACTCACCTTGAGCAAGTTGTATCAAATGGATTTGAGCTCAAACTCAAGAAGATCACCAAAGGAGCTCAACCAAGCCTGAAAACTCACTTGGTAGCAGGCATAAAAGCTAAGACTTAGGGCTGACTCGGCTTGGGATTGGTGTTGAAGCCAATGCAGAAAGATTGAAGCATGAGGATGGATCTCTGAGCCAAGCTAAGATTTTTAAGGACCCAAAGAGTTGAGATTGGGATGAGCTAAACATATCTCATCAAGCTATGGGATTCTTAAAGGATGAAGAGTGTTAGGGATTCAGGATAGTCGACACAACATATGACCCAACGATACATTTTGCACAAGGATCTTGGGAGCAAGGCATTGAGGTGGAAATAAATGAATCAATTCGTCATGAAGTTGCATAACAACTCAAAGTTTGAGATGTGAGGAAGGTCATTGAAAAGGGATCGTCATGAGCTATGCGATAAGATTATAGGGTTGGTTGTTTTTAGAAAACTTAGGCTCATGTAAAAACACATGAGGATCTGAGTAAAAAATGATTATATAGCTCATAAGTGACTCGGTGTATAACTCTTAAGTCATCAATGGGATAACCATTGCAAATAGTTCAGATCGAACAATATTTTCGATCACAACGTCCAAGATGAATCATCTCACCAAGTTAAGATAAAAATAGGTGGCTCGGTGATGTGCGAGTTTGAAGTGTTTGATGCATTCAATTCGAATGAAATGTCAAGCATCAGTCATGAAATGTTAGCTCACCGTGATCATTCTTGGCTTGCTTCGCTTGACCATTGCTCGATTAATTGGGATGAGTGTATAGGCACTGAAGAGTCACTCGAGAAAGTGAACAATGACTGGTGATCTCACCATTTTGGAGGATAGCCAAGTGTCATTTCGTCGTGGCATTTGTAGGATTGCATTATATACATGGAGTCAATGACAAGGGAGGAGTTAACTCCATCGCATTATCAAGTCTAGGCGGTAACCATGGAGAATAGCCATGGCCATGTAAAGAGCATACAAGTGACCGAGTTTTTCTCAACGGTGTTTGAAGAGGGCTCGATGGTGTGGAATCATTGAATAGCCTAGATCAAATGGCATAGAGGATACTAATATGAAATTTAAGACTTCAAGTTACCGTAAGCAACGCGAGGGATTCGAAGTGTGAAGATGGTAGGAGCTCGAGTACAGTGATCCGTAAGGTGAAAAGGATGTATCGTTGTGTTTAGAGATCAAAGAAGGAACGATTGTTAGCTTGTTGTGGGGGAATTGAAGACAACATAGAACTCTGCAACGGATGAGTCATCTCTACCATGGTAAGGTGTTTATGGGGAGTTGGGAAACAAGCACAGGGGTAAAATTTGGTAAGAACACGATGCAAAAGGTAGATCAAAACATCGATCGATATCTGGTCATTTTGCTAAGGAAGAATGTTGGGTGTTTCGGTGAACTAGACAACTTAGCGGGGCCGAGCCGAGTACATTAAGTAAATAAGGAATAGGAGAGAGGACCCTATAATCATGTACCTAACTTTAGGGGCACATAGATATATGTAGGTATGTCGGTAGTGTAAAAAAATTATATCATCATGTAGCGTATGATCGTGCCATATCAACATTTTTGTTTCACGTGTTTATTTGGAGGAAAAGTAGTTTTTGAATTGATTTAATATGAAGAAAATCAATATAAAGCATTTGAAAAAGGGACCAATGACCAAGTGCCCTATGTGTCACATTCTCATTAACTCTTAAAAAGTGTAATTAACCAAAAAGTTTACAACTATTGGTGCTTTTGTCAACAACCTATGGTGAAAATAAATGTACATGTTTTGGTACCTTCTCGGTTATAGAGTCCTCTCCCCTAATGCTTGGAGATCAATATTGAGCTTAGTAGAAAAATAAAGAAAGCTCAGTCGACAATCAAGTAAAGGGGTATAATAAATGTTGAAACTCATGTGTCTAAGGTATTACAAATGAATTGGGTTATAGGCAGTAAACTCATCACACCAATCTTGAAAAGGGAATAGATTGGATTCAAATCGAGGTCCGTAGTGATAGATTGGACAACAAGAAACGTAGGATCTCATTTCGGAAGCATCCCTTTTTGGGATTTCAGGGATCACCTTTCTGGAAGTTTATGAGGTGAATTTGTTTAAAAAAAAAATTATGAAGTCTGAAAGTCTGAATTTCAGACTTTTGGACATTCGGGGTTCGGGTTTCATTGGTGGATGGAGCTTGGTGGTTTGCGGAAGCTTGAGCACTTCCAAAACCTGATTTGATTTTGTCAATGTGTCTCCAAGGTAGTTTCTATGTCAAGTGTTGAGACGAGGCCGACCAAGCCATCCAAAACGTAATATACAAAGTTAAATTCCTAGTCTAATGCTAATTTGGCATGACAAGTTAAGTGGGCCAAGTCATTGGTATTAATGGGAAGTAATGCAAGAAGGATGTCGGGAAGTTAGTTGAACTCACCTTTCATTTATGAGTAGTTACGTGAATAAAAAGAGGAGAACAAGGACATGTGGAGAAGTTGGTTTTGGGCATTTGATCCAAGCTCAATGTGGTAGACAACAAATGTGAGTAACTCACTATGAGCTCAATGGAGAATAATAACACCCCTCCCAATGCATTTTATAATCAGGGATTCCACCAATGCAAAAAATGGTCTATATTTAACAATTATTAAAATATTATATTTTAATAAAATGGATAAAATAAATATTTGAATTTATTTGAGCATTACGAAGACATTTTCAGAGAGCTAATGGAGCACAGTGTCCCATAATTCCTAAACAAGCAAGTTTACTCAAGAAGACATAACTTTCTCCCCAATTGACTGTTTTTCACAAAATTACAGTCGTTGGAACTAGGAGAAAGAGATATATGCCATGGAGCTATTAAAATATGAATTTTTGGAGTTTTTTCTTTCCAAAATTTCAGGTTTCCCTTGTTCCTTGGATGGTTCCTCGAAAGGTGGAGGTGCAATAAATGAGCAAACATGGCCAACAACAGTGAGGAATTATTTCCTACATTCTAGCCTAGATTCTAGGGTTTCTCCTTCTTTCTCTCAACCACTCAAAAATTTTCTATAAATGTAAAATGGGTGCTTATT
Source organism: Taxus wallichiana var. yunnanensis (assembly GCA_018340775.1). Lineage (NCBI taxonomy): Eukaryota > Viridiplantae > Streptophyta > Pinopsida > Cupressales > Taxaceae > Taxus > Taxus wallichiana. The sequence goes on along the minus strand of CM031236.1, from coordinate 277,374,330 downwards.
CCAAAAGGTTAGAAATTATTTCCAAGCTTCCCCTCTCTTCACAAGCTAAGATGTTGTGAATTTGTAGGCTCTCAAGCCTTTCTTCTCAAATTGTAATGGTAGCCTATGCATTTTCCCTGATGTAATGATGCACTTTACTGCAGTTCTTGTAGCAATGGAAATTACATTTTGTGATCATTTATATGTCCTTTCATGATTTTTCTTCCTCTATTTTCCTCTCTCATGTTTGCAGGTGAACTGTCTGCTACTAGGGTTTCTTTTGCAAGTGTTGGAAGTCATTGTGCTTATTAGAGAGTGAAGTACTATATGTAAATTGGGGTTGTAATGCATGTGCATTCTTCCTCATGATCATATTTCTTCCTCGAAAGATGTAATTTTTCTAGAAAAATCCTTTCTTGGTGCATCACCACTTCTAGCATAGGTTTTATTTCCTTGCAAATATCTCTCCGTAATCCCTTGAAATGTTAACATACTTCTACTTAACCATTTTTCCTGCATTAGGAGTAGTGTAGTGCTTATTTTGGGAAGAGGAAGTTGTCCTTCTCTAGAGGTTCACCTCAATCCCAAGTACCATAGCTTGAGAAATGATCCCATGTTTCCCAATCACACCGAATGTTGTGTTCACTTTCAAGCCATTCGGGGGGTGTAGTGATTTGGTGACAACAATAATGTTGAGTAGACAAAGTGTCTTACTTAGCAAAAGGCACACAAAAGGCTCCCATGTGGGAGTAAGGTGCGTTCAAAGGTGTAAAAGGATAGGGAAGGAAATGCATGTGAAAGACAAGGAACGATTCAGAGGCCATTTTCGTGATTATGGGCTACTTTTTGAGATAGTGTGTAGAGTGTTAGTTCTCAAATTGTCTCACCCCATTTGTGCCTATGAAAAATTATTGATTTACGGCCTCTGTCATTTTCTCCTTCCTGTATTGTGCCTAGTTAATCTTTGTGGCCATTTTTAATTTATTCCTAGGTTGTAAATAACTTAAGGGTCGATATTTTGAGTCTTCCATGCTCTGTTCCATCAAAAACATTGGTTCCCCCATGTTTTTTTCTCTCCATGGTCAGGATTTGTCTTCTTTACTATTTTTTCCCTAAGTACTTGAATAAAATGAATGGATGTATCCTAAAGAATGTATTTGAGCCTTGTCACATTCCTAAACTTTCATCCTCGAAGAAAATTTCATTCCTAGTCTCAAATAATTGTTCTGCATTGTATTTTATGGTTTGACGGGCATTTCTCCTCATCAAATTTTCATCCTAGCATCGACAAGGGACGTGGCACATTTTGGTTGGACATGGCTCAGCTGGGTACTTATAAAAATTCATAAAAATACTCAACTCAAAATGTGTCTGCATGGAGGATCGAAGCTCATTTGAAGATTTCCTTTTGGTTTTGCCTTGGAGTAGTCTTTGGGTAGACACATGGAGGCTTTTGCTACTCGGCCCGACTTAGACAATTTTTTATGCAGTTGGAGTAGTTTGGAGAAATAGGACATGTGGCAAGCTTGCGGTCATTCAGGGTCTCTGCTTTGGGCACCATCTTGAAATTACACCATGGAGACACGTGGAGGAACCACACATGTTCGAGGACCGTCCCTGAGTTTCATTCCAAAGAAGTGCCAAGTGATACATGGGGCCATCTCGCTTTATTTGCATTTTACTTAGACTTTTCAACGGCCAAAGGAGACTACCTCGGAGCATGACACATGGTGCCTTACACCGAGCTTCAATTTTTGGAAAGAAATTTCTGGAATAGGACACGTGGTGAGCCGAGCGCTAGTTATAGGTAAATTTTTGGGACCGCCTCAAGGTGCAAGCACCATGGTGACACGTGGCGCTTTGAAAAGTCAAAGAGACAGGAGGCGGGCCATCAAAGGAAACTTAGATTTTTGCCCCTTAAGGATTTAAATTTCAAAATGGCCCGTAAGCCTGATGAGGGAAAAGGTCAATGTTTTTCCTCGGTCAATGGCAGAGGTGTGGGATCTCAAGGGAAATTTAGAAAAATTTCCTTTTGAGAAAAAAGAGTCAAAAGTAAAAAAGGAAGTGTGGTCCCGCTCCAACCACATTTGGACACATGTCAAGCTCGTTTCCTAAGGGCGAGCTGTGTGGAAAATTTGGAAAATTTTCCCTTTCCGAAAAAAAAGAGTAAAATGGAAAAATCGAGCACAATTCTACTCTAATCATATTTGGGAACGTGTCGTGCTCGTTTCCCAAGGAAAAGGTGTGGGAAAAAATGGAAAGTTTTTCCATTTTTTTAAAAAGTTGTAAAATTCAAGGAAGCCCCGGGTCTATTTTAAAGCTGAATCGCCACATGGATGGCCCAAATTCAAAGTAAAGATCAACGGCGCTTATGAGTCTAAATCCTATCTTCCCCTATTTCTTTGAAATGCATCTAGAAGTGTGAGTCTCCATGATTTCTTGGTCCTTTCTACACGACAAGCAGAGAAGGAAGTTAATGTTAATATCTGAAGTTTGGTGGGAAGATCTGGAGGACATCTTTTGCCATTAAAATGGTATGACTATCATGCCCAATTTGATTTTTTTATTTTTCTTCTCCCGAGCACGTAAGGGGCTAGGTTTGGCAGATTATGGGTGGAAGTTGTTGGAAAATTGAAGAAAGAGTAATCTACCAGAGTAAGGAGTTGAATGCGGGAGGCATTCAATGAAATATACCCCCTCGAGCACTGGGAGACTTCTTGTAGATATGATCCTGTGAATCACAAAAGAATCATGGTGAACATTAGTGCATCAAACGTTTTTGTTTTTTAAGAGGAAGAGGCTCTGTTGAAAATTCTATAAATGACACAAATTTTTCATGCAAAATGGTTAGGAGGTTGGAAGTTGGAGGTCAGAGAGCTAGAGGTCGAAAAAAATTCCCAAGAGGAAAATTTGACTAAGCCTGTCTTTTGAGAAACCATTCAAGAATCTTGTATATCTCTTTTGTATTAAAAATATGATCATGTCAAGGTGGTTGCAAGTGTACATCCATTTACAAGCTTTGAGACTATTCTAGAAACTTTCCCCTGCAGATAGATTTAATAAAATTTGAGTTATTTCTCTGTTGTCTTGAGGAAAATGTATTGGTTTTATTTCTGAATGTATGCAAGTAGTTTTTCTTATTTCTATTGAAATATTGTATCAAATTTGTTTTAATCACATAGACCTCAATCCTTGTGATAGTTTAGTGGCATCTACAATTCCATTTCCTAGAAGAGCTTTAATTTGGGATTGGAATAAACGATTTAAAATCACTTTTCTCTCATCTCTGTTGACAGAGATTTCCGTAAGCCATTGGGTGTACGTTAGGCATGATTTGACTCAAATATTGATGCTTTATTGGGTTTTCTAACTCTAGCCTTTGTGATAGAATTTTAGATATTGTGTGAAAGAGTGCTAATATGGGCCTCCATTGAAGCACATATTCTAGTTGAAGAAAATTTTTAGCTATTTCTATGGCATTCTATTGGTATGACTCTCCATTTGTAAAGTTCCTCAAGGATCGTGTGAATCTAGTTTCATCCCGCCCACCTCCCACAAAAATTCATTTAACAACAACCAATCCTACCTGTACTACCCCTATTTTTCATGTGTATATGCCAATGCACAAATCCTCATCACCTAAACATGCAGAAGCAAGCAGGGTCTCCAATGTCTTTAGTAACCTTTTCCTTGTTGTGAAGATATCTCCATGATCTGGAAGTGACAACTCATGAGAGTCAGATCTGGTGTGTTGATCATATTTTCCCCAAGGTCTTTTCTATAAAATCTATGCAAAAGAAAGGTACCTGTATCTCCTTTCATATAACAGAGGTTACAAAATAGGTTCTCTTACCTTGGTTGAAAGGCACAACCTAAAATAGTTAGGATCAGATCACATCCTTTTTAATGTGCTACCCACTCTTTTCAAATCTTGAGTGATAACAAGTCAGATAGATTACTTCCCACTACAAAACAACATACATGATTGTCTATCTGCCTCTGAGTGTCCTATCTAACCCATGATGCTACTCGGTCTTTGAAGGAGGTTAAACTTGGGTACCCACACGAGCACAAAAGCTGGACAAAGACTTGCGTGACACGTATATGCTATTTTTGGAAGACCATATATTAAGCACTTTACATGGGTTTGAGTTAGTAATAGAATTATTACTTCCAGTTAACCAAAATAGATCTATTATTAGCCTAGTTCTATGTGTGTCTATTATTGTAAATGCACATGGTTATTTTCAAAGCATGCGATGTATTTTGGAAATTATGTAAGTGGTGAAGGGAAAGTCCCCACCCTTATAAATATGTAGTTATATGCATAGTATAAGAGGACCAAATATCCGATATTGTGAAGTTATGTTTGTCGATCGATGCGCGCATAAGTTTATGGTACTACTTATTGTAAGCTCTTGTGTATTTACTATGTTTAATATAATGGAGTGTATTGACTGATTAAAGGTGTTAAACATGATTATAACTAGATCTTGCATGGTATAATTCATTATGGCTATTACTTAAATCTATTACTCCTTAGATCCGAGATCTAGAATATGTTTTGTAGAGTGTTTATACTATTTATGGATATGAATGCATCAAATCTTCATCTTGCTAACACCCCGCATAAGAAACCCTAAAGAGGGATCGGTACCTTTGCGTGCTCTAGGTGAGTGCTCATTCTAGGTTGATTGATGTGTTGGTGTGCATGGGTTATTTCTAGTAAATTCTAGGCTACATCATAGCATAAAACCTTCACAAAATGAGCCACCCCACACTAGAAGATGTCCGGAATTTCTTTGCATGCAATTTATTTCTTCTACAAACACCGTTGGAATATTAAAATCCTATGAATAACAATGAAATATCCCGAATAGAAATTCATCTCACTTCTCCCGGTGTTTTCTTACATCAACTAGGGTTCTTAGAGGGGTTTCTTCCTCTAGAATTAATATCTAAGGGTTTTCATCCTTAGGAGATTGAAGAAGCAAGCTAAAATTCTCCACATACAAATCATAATTTAGAGGATAAAACAAGTGATCTCCTCTAAGCAAGTCAAATTTCTTATGTACGAAAATTTCCTAACTAACCTCCCTCATCATCCAATCAACTTACAATGATTTTCGCTATGCATTCATTTAATATTTTTCCATATTAAATACTTTTCATGTTAAATATTTCCTCCTAATGCAAGTCACTTTTTTCTAGGGGAATACATAAATTAAATATATTTTTATTCTTTCTAAAATTCATTATTCTCCTTTCATCCAAGTCACCATTATCCTTTCTATGAATAATAAAATATAATAAATCCCTTTACAATGATATTTTCCCTTAAGGAAAATCATATTTACCATAGGGATTATAATTTATTTCTATTAAGCCCAATAAATTAATATAAATGCTTTAATAAAAAAATAAATTATAACACTTTATAATAATTTATGTTGACCTAATTCACCCTTATATTTTTCCTTTGGCCATCGGGTCGACAAAATAGGAAAAATGTATTCAATCGGGAAGGGGATATTACAAAATTCATCTACCGAGAAAGGGAATTTTATTGTCCCATCTAATGTTGTGTTAACACCGACAACAAGAAATCCTCTTCCCAAATCTTTGCAATGTAGTGTCTTCCTACTTGAATATACTCTTCTTTCCGCAAATTTGGTCACTTTTGAAAACAAGTCTACATGATCATCCTCTACAAATGCAAAATCCATTTCATCAGAATAACATAAAATAAAAAATTTGCGGCGATGGAAACTCTATTAAACCATCATTAAATAAATTAAAAATTATCATGTATGTACAACTGTAAGTATATTGAATACACATAGCACATGAGCTACGAACTTTTATAATTCAAAGTAAGGTTTGGAAATACTTCAAAATTATACATATAATTAAAATTGACATGAATATATTTATAACATGATTTCTAAACTATGATTGAACTTGACTCATTTGAATTTAATTGATGAGAAATAAATAGATGAGGTTGAATTTAAATGATGAGAAATAAATAAATAGAGGTTAAATAGAAGCTTGATTGTTAACCACTTCATCCAAATATCTTCATCATATTAATATAAAATATATTAATTTTACAAGAATTCCTCATATTTCTCATATTCACTGACTATGAGAATGGGCATTTGTCCATTTTAAACATTCTCATAAAGGGTCTAATTTTCATTCATTCTTTATGTTTCGCGTAGGAGAGTTTGTCTTTCTTTTTATATTTAGTTTATGAGAATGGGCATATGCCCATTCTCATCACAATGATAAAAATATTTGTTTGTATGAGAAATGGCATATCCCCATTCTCATCACAATGATAAAAATATTTTTTTGTATGAGAAATGGCATATCCCCATTCTCATCACAATAATAAAATTCTTTGTTTGTATGAGAATGGGCATATGCCTATTCTAACCCTTCTAACTTATTGAAGCAATATTGAACATAATCATTTTAATATCACTATAAAGGATGTGAGAATGGGAAACTATCCATTCCAGAACAAATTAAATATTACCTCTATTTTTTCTATGATTCTTATATGAGAATGGGCATATGCCCATTCAATACAACATAAAAATGTTTGTTTGTATGAGAATAGACATATGCCCATTTTTTCTATGTGTATTGCCTCAAGATAATACCTCTATTTTTCTTCTATGATTCTTATATGAGAATGGGAATATGCCCATTCAATATAAGATAAAAATGTTTGTTTGTATGAGAATGGACATATGCCCATTATGTCTATGTGTATTGCCTCAAGATAATAATTTTTTTTTCTAAAAAGGATAAAAACTAATTCCTCTAAATGTTCTTCAAAGGTACTATCTCATTATTTAGAACGTCTAATATTAACCTTTGACATTATTACTTCAATTTGTATAGTTTTAATTAATTTCACAACCATATTATGGTATCAGTGATTGTAACACAAACATGTATGGGAGATATAATTAGTTTCAAGTAAATTCAAGATATTTATAATGAAACTTAATAAATATCAAAGATATCTATCAAAATATATTAAAAAATACAAATCAAGGTGAAATGTGATGAAAAATCTAAATAAGAAAAAAACTTAGATATCATAAAATATGGTATTAATACCAAATAATAGGATTTTCCTTTGTAATCAATGAAGAAATAATAATATATGTTTTGGATCGATTTTCCCATCCCCTTTTTCTATTTAAGTCGATTCCCATCTAGAGTTCAGGGAGTGATTGAAGCAAGTAAACGATTCAACATTTGAGTGATTTCATGAAAACCACACGTCATATATAGTTTCCTAATTATCCCTATCTAGTACAAAATAGTATCCATTAATTTTAAATTCTTAAATTAACCTAAAACATGGCTATGATCATGTTTAAAAATTATAATTTATTTTAAATATAAATAATCTAAATCATGACTATGATAAAGTATAAAATTTATATTTTATTTTATTTATATGCAATCAACCTAAAACATGGCTATGATTTTTTTGAAAGTTGAAATACTATTCTAAGTGCAATTATTAAACCTAAATCCTAGCTACCATATTTTTTAATATTCATATTTTTTTACCATGGAATTTGTAAATAAATTGTTTTCCAATGATTAATTTTTTACTACTTGAAAGTACTTTTTTAATTAATTGAAGGTACTTGATTATCAAACACGTCTTTGATCACCCGTTGGAGGAAATTGGAGAAATTAATGGTAATTAATTCACACAACTCTATGGCACTGTAGAGAGAATGACGACAATTACTATTTTTGATGATGTGATAGGTCTTGGGAATCGCATTCGTTTAAAACGGTCGGTGAAGCTATCTATTTCTTGTTCATCCTTTTTGCTTTCTTTTTCATCTAGTTTTCAATTTTTTTGTTTTTCCTTCTTCTTTGGGTTGCCCGTTTCGTTAGACCATTTTTCCCTATGACAAAAAAATATTTGAAGAATATTTTTGAGATATTGTTCATTCTCTCTGATAAAATTTTGTTGACGCTTACTGCTTTGGGGTCCCTCTGTTTCTTATGACTGTTTTGGCATGTGACGCATAATATTTGAAGAAAAATTGAGGAATGAATGATTATAACTCTTCTCTGTTGAATTATTATGAGATGGAGAGTATCATTTGGTTTTATTTCCCTTATATTCTGTTTGGGTTTAAAGATAATGCCCTTTTTTTATATTCTATATTTTTTTATTTACGTATTAATAATATCACATAATTTTTTTGAAAGACATGTGTAGTTGTTAACAAAATTGTAGTTGTTAAGTTGGGAGTTATCTATTATGATTTTACAAAACTACCGAGTGGTCTTACCACCTGAGTGGAATTGGTTTTTTTTCGAGATGTGTGGGCGAGTTCCACAGGATGAGAATGATTCATTATTAGAATAAGAATTTACTTTTTTATAGTGAAGAAAAATTTTACTTCTTTTTTAAATTGAAGATAAGTTTCAAAGATACTTCTAACTCTTATCTATTGATTTATTATGAGATGAAGAATATCATCCTGCTTTCTTTCTCTTGTATTCTAATTTGGGTATAAATATAATGTCATATTTTTGATCTTTTGTATTATTGATATGTGTTTTAAGAATATCACTTCAATATTTTGAAAGACTTGCATAGTATTATCCTCCATAGTTATAAAAGGATGCCTCTAAATATAATCATTTCTTGCATGTTTCAAAGTTTGAACAAGATCATTCCATTGCGAAATAAATGTTTTTATTCTTAAAAACCACTTCCAATCCTTCATACTAAGACAAGGAGTTAATTTTTTTTTTTACAAAAGTACAAAGGTGGGGTTACTACATAGGCAACGTTATTTATTTTCTAAGCTAGGTGGCCTAGCCGCACAAGAAAAGATGGGTAGGTGAGCTGCGTAGACTAAGTGAGGCGGGCGAGATGAACCACCGAGATCAAAGGGTGAGTTGAATCACCTAGATCAGTGGACAAATTGAAATTTTGAGCTAGATGGGTGAGTTGATCAGCTAAGTTTGGTAGTTGTCTGCTAGCCTATCGAGCTAGCCGGTCAAGATGGGAGGTCAAGTTGAATTTCCGAAAAGAGCAGGTGAGCTGACTTGCTGAGCTAGGTGTGTGAGTTGAATTATTGATCTAGACTAGGGATTGATGTACCGAGCTAGGTTGGCTAGTTGACCCGCGAGTTGGGTGGGTGAGTTTGACCTGTTGAGTTGGGTGGGTGAGTTTGACCTGCCAAGTTGGGTGGATGAGATCATTACTGAGCTAAACAATATTGAACTTAATCATTGTCATATAGGAATTAAAATCATTAAGTTCAATGATGTATCTAATTTATAATTTCCCATTCTCAAAATTGGAATCATAAAAGAAGAACAAAGATAAAATCTAGCTTGTTTTATAATGGACAGTTACCCATTCTCATAGCCTTCATAGATTTATTGAAAAAAATAAGTTCAATATTTCTTGTATTACAATGATTAGAATTGGCATACTTTAATTTTGATATAAAGAAAAAAACTTATCTTCTATTCAATGGTCAAGTATCCATACCTATAGAGGTATTAAAATGTTTAAGTTCAGTATTGCTTGTATTAGAATGTTTAGAAGGAGCTTATGCCCTTACATATAAAAACAAACACTTCTTTCTTGTATTGAATGGCAAGATGCCATTGTCATATACGAATCATATATGAAGGATATAGATAAAATAATAAATTTAATTTGTTTTAGAATGGGAAGTTTCCCATTATCATATAGGAATCATATAAGAAAAATAGATCAAATTTACTTTGTTTTTGAAGTTCCCCATAATCACGGCCTTCATAGGTATTAAAATGATTATGTTCAATCTTTTATAGAATTAAAAAATCCTAATATCATGTACGAATCATAAAATAATAATATATATAAAATACAATTCATTTTAAAATGAAAATTTTCCCTTTCTCAAAGCCACCATATAGTTTTAAAATTTATTAAGTTAAATAATTATTGTTTTAGATTGACAATTTCTTTTCACTCTTATATGTTATTACTTTTCCCATTAGTAATGATCAAGCTCAATATTACTTGTATTGTAATGATTAGAATGAGAATATTCTGATTCTCATATAAACAAACATTTTTATCTTTAATAAGAAGATGCCTGTCTCTCTTTGGAATCATTGAGGAATAATAAAGATTAAATTTAATTTGTTTTTGAATGGGAAATTGTCTATTATCATATTCAAATCATATATTAGGAAAAATAGAGAAAATTTACTTTATTTTAGAATGGGTATCTCTTCATTATCATTGTCTTCATAGTTATTAAATTAATTAATAAGTTCAATCATGTATTGAACGAGAAAATGTGAGTTCTCATATAGGATTCATAAAATAAGAATAGAGATAGAATTGAATTATATTTAGAATGGCCAACTTCCCATTCTCACAGCCTTCAAAGAGTTATTAAAATGATTAAGTTCACTATTTCTTGTATTAAAATAAAAAGAATGGGAGAATGTCATGGAAACATCCTTTAACTGATTTCCTATAATCATGTCTACAAGGAAGGGAACAAGGTTGTTGTTTACCTTATAAACAAAGGTTAAAGAGGTTGAAATTTCTGTGTCATTGTAATGATTGAAAAGTATTCTCTGTCATTATTGGGTATGAAGGAAGAGTAAGAAGTAATGAGGAGACATGTTAGAGGTTGGATGATATAAGTGCTTGCGTTGGGTTTAGAAAGGACATTTGGTCTAGAAAAGGGCTTGATAAAGTACAATCATTGATTTTAAAACAAACAAGAAGGTTTTAAACTTGGTTGGTTTTATTACCATTTAATAGAGAGAAAAAATGGACAGGTTAAGCTGGTTCTGCCTAGAACCTGATTAGACCAATGGGATTAGTAGAAGAGTTTGGATAATGATGGAAAAGGAAGTTATGTCATCTCTATTTCAAATATTTAAAGGCCTTGAAGAATCCTTGAGAACGGATTTTTCTACTCATTGGAAAAATGGTCCAGCTAGTATCAAGGGTTTTTATATAAAAACTTATGTGGATTTTATTTCTATAGTGGTTGGAATAAATAATGAGGGGAGGGGGATACAGAAACAAAAGAAAAAATGTGATGAGGAGATGGGAAAATTTTTTATAGGTGAAGAGAATCAAAGACATCACCGTGAAGGTTTTGAGAAAGATTTTTTACCTACTCCTTTCAATGAAATCACCCTACACTTGATGTAATTTATGACCTTGCAGGGTAAGTATAAGGAAGTTTATGCCCACCATTTCCCTATGCTAAGTCATATCCTCCATGATGGTATGAATTATAATTTCCCATTCTTTCTCATTTCTTCCTTACACAAATCAATTGAGAATTTTCAAAAATGAAAGTTGATAATCTGTCTTCATTAGGGATTGATGATGACCTTATTTCATTTGGGTTCTACATATTTCACCAAATCTTAGAAGTTTAGGGATTATTGACTGATGATATAAAACATTTTAAGGATGAGAAGTATATGTAGGAGGAGGATTATGAGGATTCCTTGTCTTCGGGCTCAGATGACACAAAAGAGTATTGTATGTCGTCAATAAACACTGGAGATGTCTTTAGTAAAATGGAGAGGGAAGCATTGGAGGACCTAGATGCATTTTTTACTCTAGTTGAATGAATGAATAAATTGAGGAAGATGAAGGGTAGTGATACTAAAACTATTTTTTCTATGCTTGATATCAAGGGGAACCTTCCAAAGGAAAATAAAATATGGATTCCAATTTGAGTATCGCATTGGAAAAAATTTCCCTTAGGGTTCTGCAGCTAGAAAAGAACGTTGATTTCCTCGATGATTCTGGATAGGCCATGGTATTTACTCATATGAAGTATATTGAGGGCTCGAAGAAAATTTTTACTTATAAAAATTCACTCCGAGAGGAACTATATGTGCTTAAAAATATGGTTATGGATATTTAAAGGAGGCTAGATCAACTTGAGAAGGGAAGAAAAAAGCACAAGCTTATGCTTTACCTCAGTAACTCAGAGGAGGATGAGATGGTGAAGGATGATATGAGGGAAATTATTAACATGAAATAAAAACTGTGGAATAAGAACTTTATATGAAAATTATAATTTAGAAACTACATTCTTATGCACAAAGTTAGACTCTTATAAAATGATAATATTGAAGTAGTGTTGTTGAGTCTTATGGGTGTCCTTTAATTGCAACATAAGTTAAACTTCCATAATAACATAAGACCTAGGTTATTCAAGTAACATATAGTATTAGTGAATATGAGGTAATTGTTTTTATAATAATGAAGTAGCGGTGTTAATGCTTTTGGGTGTCCATCATGTAGCAATCCAATTGAATAGATGTTACATTTGCATTTGGTATTGAAAAGACATTACATTTATTTTTGTATTGAATAGATGTTATATTTTTATTTTGTATAGAACAAGAGTATGTCCTTTGTCATACGGAAAACACGGAGGAAGAATATTTTTTTTAATATATGAAAATAATAAAAAAATCTATTATAAAAATGGTTGTAATGAGAAGAGGCCTATTATCATATATGAAACATAGAATAATACTAGATGTTTAGAAGAGGCATATTCCCATTCTCATATAAGAATCATAGAAGGATAATAAAGACACAATTTACTTTATTTTAGAATGAAAATATGTGCATTCTCACAACCTTACTTTATTTTAAAATGGGAAGTTGTGCATTCTCACAACCCTTATAGATATAAAATATTACTAGTGAAATAAGCTTTAAAATGGGAAAAAGGCCATTCTCATAGAAACATACAATTATTTTTGTCATTATTAATAATTGTATTATACTAGTTGGACTATCCCTAGCAGATCCAAATGATGCACTACATACCCTCGAGAGGGATCAAGGCTTATGTAGTTCTCATCATACAATATATTTATATGATTGTAAACATTTTTAGAATGGGTTGTGAGAATGGGAAGTGTGTTTGTAAAGGAAATATTGAATGTAAGCATGTTAACCACCGTCAATCTCTCTATGGTGCCATGGAGTGGCGTGAATTAATTTCCATTAATTTTTCCAATTTCCCTCCAACGAGTAGTTGAAGATGTGCTTGACAAATAAGTACCTTCAATTAATAAAATGTGGTAAACATGTTATTTGCAAATTAATGGTCTCACTATGCCATAGTAAAAAATAAATATTAATATTAAAACATATCATCGCCATGTTTGAGGTTTATGATTCCTATATGAAAATTGGAATCTACCCATTCAATATAAGAAATATTGAACTTAAACATTTTAATACCTCTATAGAAATGAATACCTAACCATTCAATGGAAGATAAAAAAAATTGTTTGTATGAGAATGGGTGAATGCCAATTCTAATCATTATAATACAAGCAATAGTGAACTTATTATTTTCAATAAATCTATTAAGGCTGTGAGAATGGGAGCCTGTCCATTATAAACCAAGCTACATTTTATGAATGATCTTCTATTATGATTCCTATATGAGAAGGGGAATTTTTTCATTTCAATAGACTATTTCGTCTTGTGAAGCACAAAATTTGAAGAAAATTTGTGATATATTGTTTGATCTCTCTAATTTTTTAATTCATCTTTTTCGCATTGGGCTGCTCTATTTTGTTAGACTGATTCCTCGCATGTGAGCTATTTTATTTTTTTTATTGTTTATACCTTTTATTTTGGGTTCTCTCTTTCGTTGGAATTTTTTGGCTTGTGAAGAAAATCTTATCAACCAATTTTTTGTGAAACACAAATCCGTTCACAGGCATGAATTTATCTAACTCTTCTCTCTTGAGTTATTCTAAGATGAAGAATATTGTATAGTTTTCTTTTCAATTTCATGGTGGAGAATTTCCCATCGTGAAAATCTTTATTTTTATCTCTAATATTATTCTATGATTCCTATATGAGAATGGGCATATGCCCATTGTATATGCCCACTCTCACATAGGAATCATAACATAATAATAGAGAAAAATTTATTTCACAGTTTTAGAATGTAGTAAATTCTATATCTATTCTTCTATGATCCCTATATGAGAATGGTCATATGCCCATTCTATATGCCCATTATCACATAGGAATCATAGCAGAATAATAGAAAATTAAATTTCATCTATATTGATTCTTGTGATTTATTCGAGATGAAGAATATCATTTGGTTATTTTTCCTTACATGGCAAAGTGAATCGGTCATTGTCGAACAAAGTAAATTTTATCTCTATTCTTCTATGATTCATAGATCGTAAAGGTAATATGCACATTCACATATAGGAAGATATATTAAAATAAATCATTTTGAGAGATATATAAAGGATGTGATAATGGAGAATTATCCATTCCAATTTTATTTTTATCTCTATTAATTCATGTGATGATGTATGAATTTTGTTTATGTAAAATATTGACTGTGAAATGATCTTATTTAATGTTGAAATTTGTATCATTATTAGATGCTACTATTACCTTGTTTTCTATATTGATTATTGTGATTATGAATGATTTTTTTTCTTTCTTATCATATTTGTAGTTGTCTATATGATTATAAAATTAGGTAGTAAAAGTTTTTTTCCAATAGAGATTAATATTACCTTATTCATTACTATTATTGTTAATTTTTGTCTCTATTAATTCCTATAATTATGTATGAATTTTGTTTATATAAAATATTGACTGTGAAATGATCTTATTTAATGCTGAAATTTGTATCATTATTAGATGGTACTATTACCTTGTTTTCTATATTGATTATTGTGATGACGAATGACTTTTTTTCTTGTTTATCAGATTTTTAATTTTCTATATGATTATAAAATTAGGTAGTTATTTTTTTCCAAGAAAGATTGCATTATTACCTTGTTCATTGATATTATGTGTTATGTAGATAAAAAGGATAGTTAATCATTTTTTAATCTTCATTTACTAATAAATCAACATGATTATGAGTTGAAAATTCATGCCAATTCATTGAATTGACATGCATACAGTTTATTATTTTCATATGGTATGCAATAATAAGAGTAATCATTACAAAGTGATATGTTGGATTTGATACACCTACAAAGCGACGATGTTGGTTAAGAGCCCATGCTAAACAAAGTAAACGTTATTTATATTCTCTTTATTATACTTATTCACATATCTTTATGAACAATAATGGACTTTCTCTTATGAATCCTATTAAAGAGAATAGGCATATGCCCATTCTTCATATTCTAATGTTATCTCTGTAATTCTTTTTATGATATTTTCAGTTATCTCTAGTATGAACAATAATTGACATTTTTTAAACGATTCCCTTGTGAGAATAGGAAAATGCCCATTCTAAAATAAATATTAAAGAGAATACGCATATGCCCTTTTTACATATTCTAATTTTAGCAATATTAAACTTAATATTTGAGATACCTCTATAACGAGATGTGAGAATGAGAATATGACTATTGAATACAAGATAAAAATTCTCAACTACCCACTCTTTAATACATATTTAATAGATGTGAGGGGGCATCTGCCCATTTAATACAAGACAAAACATATTTGTTTGTTTTTAAATGATCATATGCCCATGGGAATCCTATATGAGAATATAGGATTAAAAATGCGATGCCCATTCAATAAAAAATGAAACAATTTTGTTTGCATGAGAATGGACATATGTCCATTCTAAACATTGTAATACAAGCAATGTTAATTTTATGAGATTGCTCATATTATTCTTATTTATACCTATTTAAAAACTATGCATCATGTTTAATCCATACTTTGTTCTTATACTTATTCTTATTCTATTATTCCTATCTACCCAATAAATTATTCTATGATTCCTAAATGAGAAGGGGCATCTTCCCATTTAATAAAAGACAATGTAAAAAAGCTCCATCAATTTCATAACTCTTTTAACAAGATGTGAGAATGGGTGCACATTCTAAAACAAAAGTAAATTTGATTATTCCTTTCATAAAGGGCATATGCCCATTCTAATCAGGCATATGCACATTCTAAACATTATAATACAAGTAATATGTTTTTTAGAATGGGCATGTGCCCATTCTAAACATTCTCATACAAGAAATACTGATTTTTATGACAATGGGCATGTGCATTTTCTCTACATTCTCATATAAGCAATATTTTTGTGATTCCTTTACTCGTTCTACATGTAGTCTTTTATGATTCCTATATGAGAATGGGAATCTTCCCATTCAATACAAGACAATGTAAAAATGCTCAATCAATTTCATAACTTTATATAAGCCATGAGAATGGATGCCCATTCTAAAAAATAGTAAATAGGAATGAAAATAAATTCTACTATTTAAAATTCCCATTCTAAACTATCATATGCACATTCTAAACATTATAATGTAAGTAATTTGTTTTACTTTACAATGGGCATGTGCATTTTCTCTACATTCTCATACAAGCAATATTGTTTGTGATTCCTATCTTGCGAAGCGGTATTCTAAGATTCTTTATTTGAGAATGAGCATCTGCCCATTCAATAGAAGACAATCTAAAAATGCTCAAAAAAATTCATAACTTTATACAAGCCCTGAGAATGGGTGCCCATTCTAAAACACCGTAAATAGGAATAAAAGTAAATTATAATATTTAAAATGCCCATTCTAAATAGACATGAAAATTCTAAACATTAGAACACAAGTAATATATTTTATTTTCAAAATGGGAATGTGCCCATTCTAAACATTCTCATACAAGAAATATTGATTTTATGATCGTGGGCATGTGCATTTTCTCTACATTCTCATATAAGCAATATTTTTGTGATTCCTATCTGCCCAAGAAGTTAATTTAGCATTCCTATATGAGAATTGACATCTACCCGCTTGATATAAGAAAATGTAAAATGCACAATCAATTTCATAACTTTATACAAGCTGTGAGAATGGGTTCCCATTCTAAAATACAGTTGATAGGAATGATAATAAATTTTACTATTTAAAATTTCATGATATTATTATTTATTATTGTAGGATAGTTTAAATTTATTTATAACTTTATATAGGATGTGAGAGTGGGTGCCCATTCTAAAACACAATAAATACATAAAAAGTACAATGTATTTAAATTTCATTATTATAAAACATATATTTTGACATATATGTTTCATTATTCACATATCTATTTAAAAAACTTAAATGGGTCCAATGCATTCAAATATATAAGCATATTAAAGCATATTACAACATATTACAACATATTATAACATCAATAGGTGGTGATTTGTTAATGTATTATATATTCAAAATATTAAAGCATTAAAAGGTGGCAATTTGTTAGTGTATTATATATTCAAATTTCGAATGTATGTACAAGAATAGCACTATGTGTTTTTCATTATTCTAATACCTTTTCAAAACATTTAAATGTTTCTAAACATTGGGATAATATGACATTAAAGCATTAAAGAAATTTAAGCATTAAAGGTTAGTGATTTATAATGGTCGGATAGATTCAAATTTTGAGACTTACGATATTAGGATACTAAAAGAATTTAATCATTAAAGGGAGGTGATTTATTATGGTAGGTTAAATTAAAATTTCAAAAAATTGCACCATTTATTAGAGGAAATTTTCCTTGGTTGATTACTATATTAAAATATATATTTTGAATGGCTAGGGTTTTGATTTTTGTTCTCTTACTGGACGAATTATTTTTTTCTCTATTACGGCCGAAGTTTTTTTCATTTAGATATTTTGTATGAGAAAGAAGAAGTTATGTGAAAGGATTTGGGCTTATTATAGATAAATATTATTGAAAAAGAAACTTGTTGCAGTGGTACTAAAAAAGATACGAGAAAGATACTTTTCTACTCGGTTTATCAAATCATTTTTTTCTTATGCAAAAGGATTTTTCCTGATTGGATAAAGACATTATTGAAAAATAAATTTTTTGTAGAGATTATTAAAAAATACATAGAAAGATACAAGTGGTATTTAATCTATCTAATAATTTTTTTCTCACCATAAACAATTACACATTTAAATGAAATAATTTTGATTTGTATATTCGGTAGCTATTACATTTACGAATGTAAAGAAATTAAAAATCTATTTTTTTCGGTTACATTTATGAATGGAAACAAATCAATACATTTTTTAGACATAAAAGTAAACGAGATATGTGGAAAACAGTTCAGATAGTCTATTGTGAACGAAAAGATATGTTCTTATACATTTTTTAGGATTTAGAAGTAAAGATGGAAAAAAAGAGATATATAAACCTGGAATAGCCTTATCTGCCATTGTTGTTTTCCCTTTGTGAAATATTGAAAAGTATCCCTTGCAAAATCACTTTATTGATGACTATTTCTTCTTTTTTCTTTTGCAAAATGTTTGTATCTTCGTATCTCTCCTACTATTGGCAGCTATATCTTCTTATTTCTTTTCGCAAAATCGTTGTATATTTGTATTTCTCCATATGAAAATATATTAGTCACAATAGAGAAAAAATTATAACCCGATTCATTCAAAATCATTATTTTTATAATGTACTTGGCCAAAAAAGTGTCTAATAAAAAGAGTGTTGAAAATTCAAAATTTGAATCAAACCTACCATAATAAATGAACAAATCTAAAAAAGAGTGCCAAAATTTCAAAATTTGAATCAGAGATACCATAATAAATGACCGTTAAGAGCCTTCCAAAAAGAAAGCGCTAAAAATTTGAAATTTGAAACAATTGTGCGGTATTATTAAAAATTAATTAATCAATACCAACGTGATGGTAATTATTAATTAATCAATGACAATAAGTAAAAATAGAATTCAAAGTGTTTCTAATCAAGATATGATATTAGTAATTAACAATACTATAACAAATTAGTATTGTTACTACTTTAAATAATTGATTAATAATATTATAATTAATTAGTAAAAATTATCCTATCAAATAAAATTAAATACAAGAATTATTATTACCAACAAACTTACATTAGTATATTAACTAGCAACATATTAATAGCATCTATTTATATTATTAAATTTTATAAATATAATGCTTAATTAATTATAGTGCATTTTGAAATTATAAAAATACAATAAAACTTTGTAAAACTAATTAACGACATCAACAACATTATTTCAAAAAATTAGAAATTAAAGAATTTGTATTTCACATATGATTTTATGATTTTATAATTAATTAACAACATTAATTAATAATACTAATAAATAATTGCTAGAATTAATATTGCCAAAAAACTCACATTACTATATTAACTAGAAACATAATAATAACATCTATTTATATGATCAAACGACAATTAATTAATATTAAAAATATATAAATAAATTTTATAAAACGAAGTAACAACTTTATCACCATTATTTATATTTCTTAATTAATTATAGTGCATTTTAAAATTACAAAAATATAATAACACTTTATAAAACTATTTAACAAAATAAACTTTGTTATTTAAAAAATCAAAATAAAAGAATATGTATTTAACATATGATATTAGGACTAAAGAAAATTAATTAATGAACAAAATTAATTAACAATACTAATAATTAAATACAAGATATAACATTGTATCATTTAATAATAAAAATAAATTTCAAAACTTCATATGGGCATATGTCTACTCGAATGGGCATAACATGAAGATGAAGTGGATTGTGCCCCATTTGGAAATGAAAGGAAAACAAGATGTTATTCTTTACATTGTGATCAGTTAGAAATATTCATTTTTAGTTTTCATGAAGAGAGAGAGAGAGAGAGAGAGAGAGAGAGAGAGAGAGAGAGACCAAAATTTAGAGAATACACACTATAAAGGTTGTCAGAATGTGTCTTTCCATTGCAATCGTTTTCCTTCTATGCAAAATGGGGAACAATCCAACTGTAAATGTTTGTTTGTTCAAGAATCTACAAATTCCCATATTTCTAAATGCCTACAACTATTCCTAAAACAAAGTAATGAACTATGTAAGGCTTTCTCCCCTCGAGATGGTTTTAACAAAACATGTTAATTATTCCTATGTGAGAATGGGCATATGCCATTTCTAAATCAATTTAATACAACTATGAGCTATGAGAATGGGAAATTTACATTTCTAAATCAATTTAAGAATCACAAAGAAAAATAGGCATCTTCCCAAGGTTATGTAGTGAAACACTTGGTGGAGCCAAGATACACATTCCGAAAAAAATAGAGCTACATAAGGCTTGATCCCTCTCAAGATGGTATTTAAATAAATATGAAAGTTACTTCAATATGAGAATGGGCATCTTGCATTTCTAAATCAAATTGATACAACTATGAGAATGCATCCCCCTAGATATCATCTTTAACAAAATATGCTAATTACTCCAATATGAGAATGGGTGTCTTTCATTTCTAAATCAAATTGATACTCTTATGAGAATGACCATCTTCCATTTCTAAATCAAATTGCTACAACTATGAGAATGGCCATCCCCCTCAAGAAGGTCTTTTGAAAAATATGCTAACTACTCCAATATGAGAATGGGCATCTACCATTTCTAAATCAAATTAATACAACTATGAGAATGGGCATCCCTTAGAGATGGTCTTTAACAAAATCCGCTAATTACTCCAATATGAGAATGGGCATCCCCCTACAGATGGTCTTTAAAAAAAATTCTAATTACTCCAATATGATAATGGGCATCTTTCATTTCTAAAAAAAATTAATACAACTATGATAATGGGCATCTTCCATTTCTAACTAAAATTAATACAACTATTGAAGTATGGGAACCTGCCATTTCTAAATCAATCTAATACAACTATGAGAATGGGCATCTTCCATTTCTAAATCAAATTAATACAACTATGAGAATGGGCATATTCTATTTCTAAAATCAAATTGATACAACTATGACAATGGGTATATTTCATTTTTAAATCAAATTAATACAAATATGAGAATGGGAATATTCCATTTCTAAAAAGTAAATAATATAACTACATAAGGCTTGATCCCCCTTGAGATGGTGTTTAATAAAATATGCTAATTACTATGAGAATGAACATCTGATAGAATTCTTGTTGAGGTTGATACCTCCAAGGATCTTCCAGCTCATATTGAGCTAAAGGTGCAAAATCAAACTTGGACTCAACCTCTGGACTATGAGGGTCTACCTTTTAGATGTAGGAAATGTTTCTCTTTGGGACATTCTGTTGTTAATTGTGAGATGATAAAACGCAAAAAGGAGAACGCTAACTGGTGGAAAAATGCCCTCCCGGAACATCTGAGATTCGAACCTCAAAATATCCCTACTTCTGATGTTGGGAAGGAAGACATGCTGGAAATGGTCCCAGAAACCCCTTTGAACGAGCTTACAAACCATGCAAATAAATATTCAGCTGGGGATGAGACTCAGTGGATCGAAACACTGAAACAAAAAAGTCTGTAGCGGATAAGGAGAATATTCTTGATTTCCTTGCTCAAACAATTCTTATCAGCCAATTAAGGATTTTGAAGTTCCTTTACAAAAATCGCAGATGAATGGATTACAATACGTAACAAGAAGAAAAATGTTCGAATTGAAAACAGTAGTTGTTAAGTTGTTGTTTTTCAGCTGTTGGTTTGCTGGTTGTTGGCCTTATTCATGGCAGGTTTTTTTGCGCCATTGGGCTTTTTGATAACATCTGGATTTTGATCCCTTTGGTTCTGTTGATATAGTTATATCTGGCTTTTGAGTCTTTCTGTACAAGGGTATAGTCCCTTTCAAAAAACTATTTAACAATAATAAAAAAAAAACATCTACCCTTTCTAAATCAAATTGATACAACTATGAAAATGCACATATCTCATTTCTTAATCAAATAAATACAACTATAGGAATGGGCATCTGCTCAAGGGTATGTAGTAAACACTAGGCGGAGCCAAGATGCACATTCATAACACCAAATAATAGAGCTACATAAGGCTTGATCCCCCTCAATACGGTGTTAAACAAAATATACTAATCAGGAAAAATATGAGTATGAACATCTTCCATTTCTAAATCAAATTTATATAACTATTCCTAAAAAAATATAGAAATAGATAAGGCTTTATCCCCCTTGAGGGTATGTAGTGCAACACTTTCTGGAGGCATAACATGTCTCCACCAGGGATAGTCCAACCTAAACAATACAATTGTATTCAAGATAAAATGAAAAAAAAAAAAAATTGTATATATGAAATCATGAAAAATTGGCATCCGTCGAATCGAATGGGCATGACATGAAGACAAAATAGATAGTTCACCATTTTACAATGAAAGGAAAAAATATGTTAGTCTTCACATTGAGAAGAATTAAAAATATTCATTGTTGTTTTTCATGAAAAGAGAGAGAAAATGTTAAATACTAAACAACAATTAGAGATAGAGGTTTGATATCCCTTTAAGGGTATGAAGTGCAGAACTAGGATCCTCCAGGGATAGTCCAACCAATATGATACAATTATTAATTCTATAAAGGTTGTCAGAATGTTTTTACACTATAATTCTTCTTCTAATATGGTCCTCCTTCCATTGCAATGGTCCTCCTTCCATGCCAAATGGGGAACTACCCAACAAATTTTTTTTTCTTGTTCAAGACAGAAAAATGCCGATATTTCTAAATAGTCCAATACAATTGATAAACAATATGGACAAAGTAAAATGTTATAATGTCTAGAGAATCGGGTATTGTCTATTATCATTATTACGAGTGGTCTGAGTCATGTTTTAAAACAATTACATTTAATTACTAAATACATGGTGGTAAATAATATATTTGCATGCTGGTCTTGATATGTCATGGTCTTAAACAATATATGTTAATTTATCCTATATGAAAATGGGCATTTGCCATTTCTAAATAAAATTAATAGAACTATGAGAATGGACATCTGCCCAAGGGTATGCAAAGATAAAATTAGAAAAATGTCCATATCAATTTCTTATAGCTTCTTCATAATGGGAATATGCCCATTCTAATCATAGGAATCAAAAATAAAAATAGGCGTAAGGAAAACTAAATATGACAATTCTTATCATTGGAATCACAAATAAAAATATGCATAAGGAAAAATACATATGGGCATGTCTCTACTCGAATGGAAAAGACATGAACATGAAGTGCATTGTTCCCCATATTTTTTGCAATGAAAGAAAAAGTAGATGTTATTCTTCACATTGAGAAGAGTTAGAAATATTCATTTTTTCTTTTCATAAAAAAAGAGTGAGATAAAAATCATAGGGGCTATCCGCCAGGGATAGTGCAGCCAATATGATACAATTTTTACTTCTATAAAGGTTGTCCTAATTTTTCCTTCCATTGCAATCATCCTCCTTTCATGCAAATTATGGAGAAAAATACAACATTAAATGTTTTTTGTTTAAGGATGGACGAATTCCCATGATTATATCTATTCCTAAAATAAAACTATAGAACTACATAAGGCTTGATCCCTCTCGAGGGTATGTAATGTAACACTTGGCATAGGTAGAACATGGCTTCGCCAAGGATAATGTAGCCAAAATGATACAATTGTATTCATGACATGAAGATGAAGTAGGTTGGACCTCATTTTTCGTTTGAAGGAAAACAAGATTTTATTCTTCACATTGAGAAGAGTTAGAAATATTCATTTTTTTTTCTCAAAAATTTGCTTAATATTATTCATAAAAAGAAAGAGAGCCCAAAATTAAAATAATAAACAACAATTAGAGATAGATGCTTGATCCTTATTTACTTGGTTTGCAGTGTAGCACTAAGCTCTACTAGGGATAGTCTAGCCAATATGATATAATTACTTACTCTATAAAGGTTGTCAAAACAACCCAAAAATACATTTTTGTTTGTTATAGTATGGACAAATTCCCATATGAAAATTGGTAGAGATTGGGAATATTCCATTTCTAAATGAAATTATTAAGAATGGGCATCTACCTGTGGGTATGTAGTGAAACAATTGGGGAGAAAATATTCCCTTTATAAATCAAAATAATATAACTATATAAGGCTTGATCCCTTGGAGGGTATGTAGTGCGGACTTGGCGTAATCACAACTAGTCTTTATCGGGGTTAGTCTAGCCAAAAATGATATTGATGTAGCCTAGAATTCACCAATAAAATCCCAGGCATACTGGCATATCACTCAGCGTAGAATGAGTTCTTACCCAAAGTGCAAAAAGGTACCGGGGCCCTCTTTAGGGTTATTGTTGCAGGATGTTAGCATGATGAAGACTTGAAGCATTTAGATCCATAACTAACATAACATTCTACGAACCTATTCAGATCTAGATATTAAGTATCATGAATAAAACACTAATCATAGCAAAATCATTCATGCAATAATAAAATATAACCATGATTAACACCTTGATTCAACCATTAACCTCCATTATATTAAAAATGGTACTACACGAAGCTTCCTTACAATAATTGTAAGTTTACGCTCATGCGTGCATCACATTTAGCAAAGATAACATCACAATAACTCGTTCTCACATCTCCCCTATGCTACACGCTTCACTACATATTTATAATGGTGGGGAATTCCTTTCACTACTTATCTAATCCCAAAATAGATTGCATGCTATTATTAGCCATGTGTAATTACAATATTAGCCACACATGCAAGTGCACTAACAATAGACTTCTTCTAGTTAATTGTTAGTAGTAAATATATTCTCATCCTGTATCCATGAAAAGTGCTTCATATCCAATCCTTCAAAAATAGCCAAAGCATGTGGTATAAGTCTCTAACCAGTTTGTGTGTTCGGCACACTATCCCAAAAAATAGCTCATCATCATAAAAATAGCTAAGTCTTCAATTTGTCTCTATCCTTAGTGCGTGATTCATTTCTGATCCTCCCGCACTTTTGAATGCACTCTACTCTTCCGTACAAACCTTCTATATGACCTTCACTATGTGCCAAATTTTGACTGACCAACATTACCGCACACTAGTTGCATTTCCACCCCCGGAAATGCTTATCTCCAAAATGAATCAAAGAATATGAATACAAGAATAGAAAGAATTTTGAAGAATAAAAGAATGTCTTTACCCTGCAACATCTTCTACTTCAACTTGAAGAATCAATTCTGGATATTCTTATTTTATTTCCACCTCTAAAGTCTACCAATCATTCAAATAGCGACTTCTTCCTTTTAGGGATATCCACCGTAGTTGACTCTAGCTCATCCTTAACAATCTCTCATTTATCATTCTACAAGACCAACACAATGCTAGACATGGTATTCAATCTTCCTTCTAATAAGTCCATCTTTTGCACAATGAGTTTCCCAAGCTCATCAAGTCTTTCCTTGTGTGGTTCTTGTGTTGTTGTAAGGGCCTCAAGCTTCTACTTAACAAATGCTAATAGTTCTACATGGCCCAAGGTCTCATATTTCATGGCCTTCAAGACCTCATTGTCTTCCGAAATGTTCATGGTTCTTATAACGGCTTCTAGGGTTGTACAAATATTGAACACTTGATCTAATTTTTTCAGTTCTTTGTGTAAGCTCTGAAGCAACCCCTCATATAATGCAATCTTTCTCATCACCATAGCCTTTTCTCACTCTACTTCCTGCTCAAGATTCTTTAGTGCTGACATGCGCAGAGGTCCATCTTCAAGCACTAAGTCCACCAAGGTACTTACATAATGCATTGCTTGAAGGAAACATTTTGGGTACCTGTGGCTCTAAGTGTGGCTTTGCTTTCATGATATTGTCCCCAACTTCATCTGCCATGTTGATGAAAACAACGTTCTTCTTCTATGCCAAGTATTTTTCTTACTTTAGGCACGCTATTTCTACATCCTTAGTTTTGATTTATTTTTCGTAGATCCCAAATTGTTGCATCCTTATCCATATTTTGTTGTGCCACCTTTGTCAATACTTTCACCAAAGAATTTCTCACTTATTCATCTGACATAACAATAGGCTTTACTTGTTATGTGTCTTACCTGAGGTGTCTTCTTCAACCTCCTTGATACACATGACTCTTCACATACATCAAATTTAAATTCATCCATGTGTGTGTGCATCGACCATGATAGTTTCTTCCTTGTGCACATGGTTGTCATATCTTCATCCATCATCTCCTAGCCATACAAATCTTTTTGTGTCATTATGCTTTGAAAATGAGCACAAATAATTTTACCCGTGTCTTTAGCATAGCCCATGACCATTGGAACATATTCTCTACTTGTTATTTTTGTTCTTGGCCTCTTAGGAATTTGAACCTCTATATTTGGAGCTTGTTTTGCTGTACCATGAGTAGTGTCTTACACTATCTCATGTGTCTCTTTGTCTCCTTATTCTTCATCCTTAATTTCTTCTTCCTTTGTTCTTCCACATTATCTGGAGGTGTAGGAGATTTTGGTGCACTTTCCTCAAAATCTTCTTCCTCTTCATTCAACTTCAAATTACTTCTTATCTTCTCAATTGTATCCTTCTATGGTGAGAGTTGAGGTGATCTCAAGGTACACCGATTTTGGAGTATCACCTTAGGTCTTTATTCTCTTGAATACCCTTTTAAAGCAGCACTCTCATTTGTACTACATATAGATCCTCACCATATCCTTATTTTGGTTGGGGTGGAGTAGTGTCGTGCTCATCTTCTTCCTTATTTGGAGGCTACCTCCTGCCTCTCGTGCTCCAAACCACTACTATCCTCATGTTCCTCTTTTTCATCATCTACTTGTACTATCTCTGTGGGCTTAGGTCTTTGAAAATTTTCCACCGTATGCCTACCTTTTGGCGGCCCCGGGAGTGCAAAATCATTCTCCACATACTTATTTTATCCATCTTGGGGTTGAATTAAAGGTACACAAGCACCGCTCCGGTGTCCCCAACTCGCCAAGGTTATAGGCTTCATGTTTAATATATTTGACACAAGCCTCTCAATGTAGGTAATGTGTCCTAGATAGACATATGTCTTTTTCATTATATGGTAGTCATAATCTACCGTGTCTACAATGAAGGTTAGGCGGTGCGCATCTTAAAACTCGGTGAACTAATGCTTGAAAATATCTTGCTGTGAAGGCATATGGTAGTTTTCACCATGGGTTCCAAACCCCGTTCTTCATCACAAATAATGCGATGCAAAAATGTTGATAAACTACATACTATACTGCCTTACCCACATCCGAAGGTAATTCCTTAGGTATGTGCCACTCTTCTTTAAACACTGCATGAAGTCTATCATACCACTTCTCTGCCCTCTACTTGACGGGTTCACTCATTGATCCTTTGCACAAGTACTTGCTAAATCTTTTCACATGTGACTTGTTATCTGTAGGGTATTCCCATATTTTCTCCTCTATCCCATCGGGCACCCCAATTTCCATAAACACCAGAGACAATAGACCAGCCCCAAACAAATTTTCTCTCATGCGCACGCTTCTTGAATGATAGTTTCTATGATGTAGTTAGAGATGTTGTAAACCACTCCCCTGTGATAACTTCTTAGAAACATGTAGCCACATTGTGTTTACTTGTGACCATCTTTGTTGGTCATTCAACTTTGTTACAAGATGGGAAACTGCTTGTATGATTGGGTACTTCTTTAATTTATCAATGTCCATGTCGTGCGGATCATTGGTGTATCCTAACTCCTTCCTTGTCTCCAGGATTATGGCTTTATCATTTAAATCACCATTTAGATCTACCCCTGTGCCTTTCAACCCTATTACTGTTGAGATCAATGTGGCTGTAATCCTTACTCTGTGTCTTATAAAGTAGAATAAATATTCATGTACCCTGCTCATCAAACATGAATACAAGGGTCCATATTTCCAAAATTAGGGGAGCTCATAAAACTGGTAAACTCCAATATTCTTCAACAACTTCTCACCATCATCATTGTACTTTGGCATGTCTTCTGCTCGGTGATTATTATCTCCGTGTTTATAATGCATCCAAATCTTTCTTATTTTCAGTTGTAGGATGGTTGTACTTGATAATTTTACATTTTTGGATGTGGGAATCCCATTCTTGTCCCACAATCATGCCCTCTAGATACTACATTTCTAAGAAATTACTCTCGGAGAAATTTCTTCTTCCACTTCAACCTTCTTATTTCGTTTTACTCTCGCTACTGGTGCTTTCTTCAGTGCCATTTGAAAATCTCTCTTTTCTTCTCTTTATAATCAAGAAATTTGAAACCCTAGTTACCCTTGTTCAAATATTTGTGCCCTAGTGGAAATCACATGCCATAGCTCTTTTGTAACACATCTGCTTCTCTCAAACCCTTCACCTATGAGAATGTAAGCTTCTCCTTTGCACAAATCACCTCTCCACACCCGGTTTCACAGTCTTCACACCTCAACATGATTTCCTGGATCATTTTAACTTAGCTCTTTTCAAATTCTCTCAATTGCAATGGTAAAAATGAACTTGCATCTTTTCCTTATATAGATTTTCAAAAATTTAGTGCATTTATTACTCCTTCACCTACCAACAATCCTCTCATTAAACGACCATTTTCATTCATTTTGCATGGTACATATTTGTACCCAAGCTATAACCTTCTACCACGCCCGCCTACCTCCTAGCTGCAAACTTCTCTTCAGTGCACCTCCATGTGCCCAAGTACCTCACCACCGTGCATTCCTTGGTAGTTCCCATGCCCTCGGCTTACCTCACGTTATACTTGTTTCTTCATTCATCTCTATTTATGGTCCTTGTTTCTATAAGCAATCTCTTTTTTTTTTTTCAATTATCCAACTTTGAATAGCACTTGTAGCAATTTGTTTCTTTCATGTGGACTTATTTTCAGCCTCCCCGTACATGGATATTAATAACCTACCCCATACTAAGGGTATGTGCAGTCCTCTATGCATAAAAATTCTTCAAATAGTGATTAGCTTTTGGTGTGTAAACGCGCTTATTACACAAAAACACCAACTAAATTGACAAAGCATAGAGACGAAGAAGAAAATACATTAAGGAAATTCATCATTGAAAACCTCATCTAAATGGAAATACTACCTTATTACAAACACCAAGAAGAATTATTTAAAGTAGGGCTTCAACCTACTCCCATTGAAGTATTTGGGTAACCATAGTCCATCAAGCGCTTCTAATTGACAAGCGTATGTTTCAAGTATGTGAGTGATAACATACAACCCTAACCAATGTACCTTGAGTTTTCTGAGATAGCGTAAAAACTTAGAATCATAAAGGAGCACCATCTTTCCAATCTCAAACTTTTTATCCCTGATGGGTTTGTCATGCCATGCTTTCTACCTGGCCTTTTCTTGTTTTTGACTCTAACGTGCTATGGCTCATCACTAGTCCAACTTGATTAAATTTTTAATCTATTCTTCTAATGCTTGCTCATTAGCTAGACCTCCAGCATGTGCAATACACAAAGAAGGTAACATAAATTCCATAGGAAGAAATGCTTCACGCCAAACACTAACTCGAAATTGTGTGGATTTGTTCAACCTTTTATATGTTATTCGATATGCCCAAAGTACTACAGATACTTTATCATCCCAATCCTTTCTTCCAACATCACAAATTTTTGTCAATGTCTGGCTCAAAATTTTGTTGAAATCCTTAGTAGTCCCATTTTCCTAAGGATGATATGGTGTAGTCTTATGGTGTGTAATCATGAATTCATCCAATAAAATTCTGATTGTCTCATTAAGAAAATGTGTGCCCCTATCACTGATCAAACTTAGAGGAAATCCATACCTTGTAATAATATTTTCCCATAGAAACATGGATGATGTAGTTGTTGTGCAATCCTTTGTAGGTGCTTTCGCCATTGTCGGATAGTCTATGCAAGTGATGACATAACTTGATCTAGTTCTATGTGTGGCTCGTGAAATAGGACCCAAAAATTGATAGCCCATTTCTCAAATAGTTCTGCACCACTAATAGATCTTAAAGGCATTTCATCTCATTGACCTATTTTCCCAAGACGTTGATAGTGATCACAAGCCTTTAAATAATCCTTACAATCTTTATATAGGGTCTCCCACCATAATCTAACAAGCCACCCGCATAGTGGCCACCTACAATACCACCATGAGCTTCTTTGATAATATATGTGCGCTCGGGTTCCAATACACAACGTGCAATACTTCTTCCCAACCTAATTTATATAGGTCAATGCTAATCAACATGTATGGGGTTGTATGTATAGCAAGTGGTTTCTTCTCCAAGGATTTCATCCTTCGGTGCCATACATGTTCGTAGAAAGATAACAATGTCCTCTAATTTTGATGGTGCTCATTATAACTTTGTATAACTGCACCGAGAATGGTATCTTCAATGGCATGTGCTTCTTCTCCTAATCGTATTCGGATAAATGGTCTCTGGGGCTAGAATTACTTTTGCATGGTTCTACCACAACTATGAAATCAAATTCTTAAAATAAGAGTATCCATTTGCATATGCACCCTTGTAAAATGGGCTTGTTTACCAAATACTTCAATGCCATGTGATCTCGTATAAAATAAAAACGGTGTAGCTAGCGATTCTTGTCTGAATTTATGTAGCACATAGATCATTCACAAAGCTTCACACTATGTAGTTGTGTAATTTTGTTCTACAGGAGTCAACTTTCTACTAGAAAAATAGATAGGATTATCTATAATACCTTCTCCAGGCTGAGCCAACACCACACCAATGATTGTGCTAGAGGCATCCATATGTACATGAAATGGTTGGTCCCATGAATTGGAATGCACGAGAATAGGCACGGTAATAAGTTTCTCCTTTAATGTCTCGAATGCACGCTACTATGGTTCTCCCCAATAGAATGTACCTTTTCCTTTTAGTAACTCCTCCAAAGGTGTGAAAACCTTGGCATATCCCTTTAAGAATTTTCTATAATAACCCATGTGACCTAAGAATATGAGAACCTCACTTTGTGGGTAGGATCTTTCGGCCTATAATGACTATGACCTTAGTTGGATCAACCAAAGAAACCTTCCTTACGCAGATGATGTGTGCTAACAAGATATTCCAAATGGTGTAGCAAATATGCACTTCTTTATGTTCAAAGAGATACTCAATTGTTTACATCTTTCAAACATTAAGTGCAATTTTTCACAATGATCCTTAACAATTCCATACACCATCCAATCGTCTAAATAAACCTGTAAGAATTTGTGAATAAAGTCATTTAATGCTTGAACAACTATGCACGAAAATACAACAAGCACATTTTTCGGATCAAAGGCATCACAATATACACAAAGCTACCCAATTCGGTGGTAAAAGTAGTATTTTCCTTATCCACAGGGCAATCCTAACTTTGATGATACTCATAGAACCCATCTCAGTAAACAAATATATTTTGTGCCGTACAACACCGTCTAGTATTTCCTCGATGAATGGCATAGGAAAGGGATCACTCACATATGTAGCATTCAGCTCCCCGTATTCCACACGATCCTAATCCAACCATCCTTCCTTATACCGATAACCATTAGACTAACCCATTCGACTTGTCTAGGGACTTAATGATTCTAGACTTAAACATTTTTTCAATATCTTCCTTGACCTTTTCATGCAAGTTGGGGTTCACCCTATAGGGTCTCTTTCTTCTTACTGGCCACACACCCTCTTTAATATTTATCTTCATCTCACATAATGATTCATGCATGCCTTCAATTTCATGGTACCCTCGAGGGAATAAGTCTTAATAATAATTTAGTAACTCTATGATTTTTTCCACTTTAGAGTCTAACCAATAGTCTCCAGATTAGGGCCTCCTTAGGCTCAAAGATGTCACGGTCCAATATTAACTTTATTTGTCTTCATAGGTTCATGATAGGCATGCATGGTGTTATCAAAACTATCCAATACCTCATGCCTACGTGTTGAATGGTTTACATCCATATTTTCTACTTCTTTGTCATCCACTAATCTGATCATTTTTCTTTTTCTTTCTCATTGCATGCACACTAAAGTAGTGTGGCATCGACTTTTGTTTCTTCAATAAAACATTCTCCCGTGTGTCCTTCATCCAATAACTCCTGAAGGATTTCTTCATCCTTAGCACTATCTCCCATAGTTAAGTGCTTTATGAATTTTAATGCTTCTTCCACTAGAGGCTTGGTAGAGAAGAAGTCAAACGTCTGAGTCATTCATGCAATTAAATCCTGCCAATTTCTAGTCTCTCTATGGAGTTCTACATATACAAACCAAACATGCATGCATCCTTGTAAAGTGGAATAAAACTTATGCACCCATAAAAAAGGTGGTAAAGCTTCATGCCCCTCTATACAGAATCTCTCACACTTTTGAATGTGGTGTTGAACAGGTTGATTACCATGGTAAGTGCAGATTTCGGTAGGGGCATTTCTCCCGGAACCTAGTGGCAAGAGAAATCCTAATTTCATTCCATCCTACAAGATTATCCTTGTGGGCCACAAACTAGCGTCTTGTTGTCCTACGTAGGGTATAGCGAGCATATTCCTTCTCTCCGGTGGGTCTATCTATTATTCTTCCTTGGCACACATTAATATTATAGGATCTACTTCTCTAGTTTAATAAGGTACCTAGTTATTACCTATTCTCTTGATATAATGTGGTTGGCAATCGTTAGAAAATATACACTTCACTTTGCGCCCCACCAAATCATAAGTGTTATGAGCCCAATTATCATAGGAAACACTTGTACTATTGTTGATAGACTATGCATCCTCCCACTAAATGATTCCTTCTTTAGATGGCTCAAGCACCTCTGGATCCTAGATGGCACATACATAAATCCTATTCAGGTCTTCTTCACTCAAGGGATCAACATAGGGCATAGATTTTCCATCTGTTAGAGGGATAATAACTCTTTCCTCCTTTTTTCAAAACTCATATAACCCTTGTTGAACCGAAGATCAACATTATTTGCATAACACCAAGGATTCCCCAATAGAGATGGGAAGCTATCTAATTTTGCCAGTGGTAAAACCTCAAAATCTCCAGTGAACTTGGCTCCTTATATGGTAATGGATGCATCTTTCAAAAATCTGATGGGAGTGGCCTTAGTCCGATTAGCCATGAATAGTACATTAGAGGATGGTTGCAATGGACGTCTCCCCATTTGTACCCATACATCTAAAGTAAGAACATTAACTTTTGTGTATGTATTAATCAATATATTTCTCCATAGACAACCATCCACAACACCATTCGAGTGATTTCCTTATCATAATATAGGCTATGAGGGGGAAGATTCACATGCGTAATTTGTCATCTAGTCTCGTGTATTTATGCGTGGAGTGTTTCCTTTTAACTAATTCCCTACTAGTGGAATGATATTTTCCTAAAGCAACATTTTGCACACTTCTCTCTAGTCATCCATATCAGTTTGGACTGTCTCTGATGCTTTCATTTACTTCATCTTTCGTGATTATTCCTTCAAATATTGTATTTCACCCTGAAGATTCCTGAGAACTTCCATGTTTTCCTAATAAACATCCTTTTGATGTGTAGGATCTGGGTACCGTGCACGTAAAAAATCCTCCTCGGTGATGGTAGGCTTCTACTGCAATGTTTCTTTGGCACGTGCCACCTCAGCGCGGTAGTGATCCTTACTTGTAACACCTCATATTCTAGTTCCAACTTGGGAATTGATTGATTTTCCACAACGTGTTGTATCCTAACCATCCTTGCACCTTTGTTTTCCTTTTTTGTTTCTTTCGAGATGTTCATAAAATTTCTCGGCATTCCTCATAATTATGATTATTTCCACATAAAGAACATGTAATATTCTAGGAACATTCATGTCTATAGTGGTCATGAGATCTACATGTATAACACGTTCATGAGGGAACTCACTTCCTACACCACCATGACCTTGTTATCTAAATCCACCATGGTATCCTCGACCTCTACCATGACCTCCTTCAAAATTCCCCTCATTATGATCATAGCCTGATTGTGATCTCGATCTTGATGCTCATTCTTTCCCTTAGAGTTATCTAAAACTCTTGTCTATTGTACACCAATATCTATAGCGTCCTAGCTTTTATTAATCAATTGAAGTATTTCGTTTCATGAGTCATGGACCTATAGATTTTATAGTAACAAGAGACATTCTTCCTTATCACACATTGTAGTAATGGACAATGACTAGCATCATGGTTTAAATGGCATATCTCACAATCCAACAAAATGAGCACACTTGATTTGTGAGGACACCGATCCTTTATATGACCTTCCACTTCCTAATCAGCACCAAATCCTGTGCGTGTCTCGTGTGTTAAATTTTTTGATAGTTTCTCCAACTACTTTTCTATAGCTACAATCTATGCTTATAAATATGCGCTAACCCCAATATCTATACTTCCAATTGCCTCATAAGGCTACTTTAAGTTACGTATGCGGATCGGTGTATGTCTTATGTGATAATGCCCTCGTAAAAGGGGTAATTAGGCCCCCATCGAACCATTGTGCATGTTGGATTATGAGAATATCATAAGAAATCTTAGATAAAAGTGTTTTAAAATGGGCATCATACTCTCTAACACTTTCAATAGTGCCTTGCTTAATATCCTTGAGTGCACTTATACTCTTTTGTTCAAACTCAGGGATGTGAAACTCTTTAAGAAATGCATCTTTTAAAGTTTTATAGTCTACACAAGTCTGATCAGGGTCAAACTTTTTATACCAAATGTGTGCATGACCTTATAATTTAGTAGAAAATTGAGTTTCCCTATGCTCGAAGTCATGATTCCTTTTCCACACCACAAAGTATTTCAACCATGTGTACGTGCTCGGTATTATCTTTTATGCCCTTATAATTTGTAAGACGAAGAGACATCTGTATAAATATTATGGGGTTGGTGTGGGCATTACCCACTGATCTAGAACCTCCTATGTTTCCTCTTCCCTTAGAACAACCAGATCCACCCGAGCTAGAGGTACCTATACCTTCGATCTCAAACATGTAGTTGGGGTCGGACCATAAGATGTACTTCCTGTTTCCCCATAGTAGTCTTGAACTATATCCCGACGATCTACGAAGGATTACTACTCCCAGAAGATAGTCCAAAAATATGTGCACCTAAATTTTGTGCAGATGATACACCAAAAAGGTACTCCCATATAACAATGAAGCCGTTTGTGCTTTGCCATTTTTCTACCTCTTATAAGACTCACTCCTTCTCTCCCACTACTTGAATTATCTTGTTGATTGTTTGTTGTACTAGATATTGGAAAACCAAGCGCAAGGGAAAGGTTTCCAGGTGGATTTAGATGTGCACCCGTAGCCTAGGTCATCTCTATTGGTGTTCTTCTTGTGTGAGGATGAGGAGGGTTCCTGTTAAGTTTACTCAAATGGAGGATTTCCCGAGGCTCGGGTTCCACATCTTCTGTGTGAACTTCAACTCCTTCCCAAACTATCTTTCTCCATAACGCCATTTTCTCTACAACCTCCCACTACTACTCTAGCGCCCTATCATGTGCCTCATTATACTTAAGCCACCTTTCCTCTTTCTACCTTTCTACTCTTGCTACGTTTTCCATTTTTTAAAACTGCTCCTTCCCCATGCATGGTGGGGTTTATTTTTCCATTGGTTTACTCTCCACGTTCAGGGTTACCATCAAAATTTTGATCACCAGTGGAATGCCTTGCAGGTAAGTTCCTCTGGGATATCGTAAAAACTGGAATTCAGCTACCTCTGGGCACAAATAAGTGGAAATTGAGTACTCCAAGATATAACTATTCAAAACACCACGAGAACCATGTATCCACAGTGCGAGTCCAAATCAGATCAACATCATAAAGGGTCTGAAATTCTTCTTGCATCTAGACAAGTGTGCAATACCTCCAATTCCATTTAGATGCATAAGCAATCAACCACTCATACAATTCTACTAGAAAGATAGTGAAGAAGCTCTCATATAAACTATCATATATATTCTGTTCCACCCATATGTGTGTGTTAAACTTAGATCCGGTGTTGAACCTCCATGTGTATTCTTCTTCCAAGTCGTGTATCCATTCCTCAACACTTGCTGAGGTCAACCGATATGTCTTCATTGTGAACCATCCTAAAAACAACCAAAAGTGAGGTTACGGGAATGAAACCAATGATACAACCTAGAATTCACCAGTAAAATCCCAAGTGCACTGGCACATCACTCAGCCTAGATCGAGTGCTCACCCGAAGTGTGCAAAGGTACCAGGCCCCTCTTTAGGGTTGTTGTTATAGGATGTTAGCATGATGAAGACTTGAAGCATTCATATCCATAACTAATATAACATTCTACATAACATATTCAAATCTAGATCTTAAAGTATCATGAATCAAACAATAATCATAGTGAAATCATTCATGCAGTAATAAACTATAACCATGATTAACACCTTGATTCAGCCAATAACCTCCATTATATTAAATACAGTAATACACAGAAGCTTCCTTACAATAATAGTAGTATACGCTCATGTGCGCATCATATTTGGCAGCATAACATCACAATAACTCAATTCTCACATCCCCCTATGCTACACATCTCACTACATATTTATAAGGGTGGGGACTTTCCCTTCACCGCTTATCTAATCCAAAAATAGGTTACATGATATTATTTTTTATTAATGGTAAATAGTTTTTTGAGAGGGGCCTATACCCTCGAACAAAAAGGCTTCAAAAAGCCAGATGGAAAGTAGTCAGCACAAAAGGAGCCAAAAACCAGCATAGAAAAGATGAACACCAAATGGGCCCAGCCCATAACTGCCAAAACAAAAAGAGCACAGAAACGGAAAAAACCAGCAAAGGAACAGCCAGGAAACAGCAACGAAACAGCGAAGGAGCAGCAACTAAACAGAAAAAGTCAATTGGTTATGGTTTTCTCCACAGTAGCCGCCTTTCAAAGAGAAAGGCCGAGATGAGGCCAAGAGCTGAGATTTGCGCAGGATCATTCTTGTCTGCCTCTTTGAACACAATGTCTTTTTTAATGCCATGTATCCAGCCAGTTGGAGGGAGGTTGCTCAGATTGCATATATTTTTGATTTGTGTTTCGTGAAAGGTGAGAATCGCCCTCATTGCCATGCTGTGCCTGAGATGAGAGGCCTGAATTCTGCTATCCAAGGAGAAGAGTTTCTTGTAAATCTCTTCCACCTGGTTGGCCTGTAAGTCTTCCTGATCCCGCACTTTGCGCTTGCCGGTCGACTTGGAAAAATTTGCAGTGAGAGTCTTAAGCACAGCAACATCCTTGGAGAGATCATCCAGGGAGGGACCAGTGGAGCTAGCTATCACAGGGGAGTGAACAGGGGCATCAGGAGGAGAAGAGTCCAAGGCAGGAGACTCATGGTGCATGGTGAGGAGGTCTTGAGCCACCTGAAGTTCAGCCCTTTTCATACTGCGCAGGATGCGCCTCGAGGGAATAGGGACCGGGGACGCAGGGGGAGGCACAAAAGCCGGGGAGGGAACAGGGGCAGGGGAAGGAACAATGGCAGGGGAGGGAGCCGGAACACTGGAAGGGTCAGGGAGGGAGGGCGACGACATGGAGGGGAAGGCAGTGTGATGAGAAGAGGGAGACGGCATGGAGGAGTGGGCAGGGGGCTGGACAGCGGGAGGGGTGCCAGAAGGAACAGAGCCAGCGACAGGGGTAGAAATAGAATGACGGGGGGAGTGCAGGAGGAAATGCTGATGAAGGAGGAGGATAACCCCCTGGTGGAGGGGAAGAGAGCCCACAGAATGCTTAACAGCAATGATAGAAGCTTCTAAAGATTTTAGGATGAAGTGTGGGAAACAAACCTTGAAGCCTCTGCGAAAATGATTCAGAAAAATTAAATGGCGAATAGGAACAGTGATAAACCTGCCTTCCAACGTGATGTAGCGCACCATCATGCGGGCAATTTCGTCGAAAGGAGGAGGGATGGATGAGACGAGGATACCGCCAGTGGTGAAGATTAAGTCATCCCCCTCTTCGACAAACTTAGCTTCCTCCACCTTCCTGTCTATCCTCTTACTCGAAAATTTAACTCCATCCATATCAAGACCAGTAACTAACGCAATCAGCTCTTCATTCACAGCATAGCTAACCCCTCTGAAGGTGATGGAGCCGTCCTTCCACAGGCGCGCGAATTTAGCAGAAATGCGCGTATCATAACCACTGATGCGCTCAATAAAGTTGCTAACCCCCCCAATTTTCAGCAGGTTCCAGAGAACCTCATCCTGTTTCCAGCGGGGATCACAGGTGGGCTCAGTTTGCTTCGGGGCACCACCCATTGTTATGCTCAGGGACTGCGAAAGCTTGATATTTCCCCCAAGACTCCGCTTAGGTTACATGATATTATTATCCACGTGCCATT
The DNA here is from genome assembly GCA_018340775.1 of Taxus wallichiana var. yunnanensis. Lineage (NCBI taxonomy): Eukaryota > Viridiplantae > Streptophyta > Pinopsida > Cupressales > Taxaceae > Taxus > Taxus wallichiana. The sequence continues at coordinate 277,336,065 of CM031236.1, read as the reverse complement.
ACAATAATAACCACACATGAAAGTGCACTAATAATAGACTTCTTCTAGTTAACTATCAGTAGTAAATCTATTCTCAGCATGTATACATGCAAAGCACTTCATAGCTGATCCTCCAAAAATAGCCAATGTGTGTCACGCAAGTCTATAACTGGTTTGTGTGTTTGGCACACTATCTCAAACAATAGTTCATCATCGTAAAAATGGCTAAGTCCCAAATATGTCTCTATCCTCGGTGCATTATTCCTTTCTCGATCCTCCCAAGCTTTTGAATGCATTCAACTCTTCCATGCAAACCTTTTATATGTCCTTCACTAAGTGTCGAATTTTGAATCACCAATAGATATAAATGTTTGGTGGCGTCGCAATATGAATAATTCTAGTCATACTAAAAAATTCTATTTAAAAATATGGAGTGACATGAAACATGACATGAGACCGATATTTTATAACTTGTTTTACCAATAATGTTTTAATGCTTTAGAAGTTTCCCATTCTCACATCTTTTATAGAGGTATAAATTCTCACTACTTATATAGAGGTATTAAAATGATTAAGTTCTTGTACAAACCAACTTCTCATTCTCACATCCTTTATAAAGGTGTAAATATTAGTTAAGTTCAATATTCACTTGTATTAATGGATAGATGCCCCTTCTCATGAATGAATCAAAGAAGAAGTTTGTTTAAGAATATTTATAATTGAAATTTACCTTATGCCCATTGTAAACATTCTAATAGCCAATACTATAAATAGAAGATTTTTTTTCAGGTAATGTAAGATCATAGAAATGGAAGTGCATCATTTAATATCAAATGAAATTCCATTTGTACCTTGGCCTTGCTTATGTGGTAAATAATTCAACAATGCAAAGAGAAACATACAATATCAAGGCTAACAGACGTGACATGATTCACCATTGATGCAAGGCCAAGTAGCAAATGATTCACCGTCAGGATAAAATGCCTTACTTGACATGATTCACCATTGATGCAAGGCCAATTTACAAAAGATTCACCTTCGGGATAAAATGATTTAATTTTATTAATATTATATAACCTTGATGAACATCGATCATGAACAAAATATCATTTTATGGATGAAAGAAGAATTATAGAATTATCATTTTTTTATGTTATCAACTGTCACACCTAATGTAATGCCTCTCAGGTGGTAATCCCACTTTGTTATTTGGTAAAAACGTAAAAGATAACTCCTCATCTTAGCATGAAGGATTGGTAGTGGATTTCTTAGGTAACTCCTCGTCTTACCAAGAAGGAGAATCATATACATTTTTTGCAAGGGAATGTGATTATGTTGAGACTCTGAAACATGCATGAAACGATCATATTTAGATGCAATATTTTATAACTATGGAGGATAACAACTATGCAAGTATTACAAAATTTTGAAGTGATATTTTTAAAATCCATATGAAAAATAAAAATGTTCTAAAATATTGCATTATAATTTATCCTTATTCCCAGAGACTTGAAATACAACAGAGACGGTCGAAGTATCTCTGAAACTTATCTTCAATTTAAAAAATAAGTACCTACCTATATTAGAAAGTATGATTAAGTTAACAACTATACATGTATCACAAAACATTGAAATGATATTCTTAATACCTAGATCAAAAATACGGAAGAACGAAAATAGGGCATTATCCGATCTGAAAAAAATGTGTTGTATTTTTTCACTTTTAAAAGTTTTCAAAGATTGTGATTTTCTTAACCAATTTTAAGTATTCTAAACTCCACAAATTGAATAAATTCTGATTATTATGCATCCATAGAAGTGTGGAAAACTTGTGTAGCAAATAAATAATCAGAACTAAAAACATTCAGATAACAAACAAGATTGTTTACGAGGTTCGAAAATTCTTACTTCCCGTGTTCGATTGAACCGATCCATTAATAATATTGAAATTCAAGTACAATAACTCTTACAAACAACCAATAATGAATCACAACCTATAAATGAGCTGATCAATGTCCCAAGAACTCTGAAAAATAGCAGAAAATGTCCCAAGAATGATCCATGGCTCCTACAGTGTTTTCACAATGTGATCTCCCTGCAAATGTGTTAGAAAAACACCTACAAATGGAGATTTAAAAACATTATATGAAAAAAATCATATATCTGAGATCATCTCTAAATTTTGAACATTTTTCATGTTTACACCAAGTCACAATTCAGACCAAAAGTGCATTGAAATTCATGTTTTCCAACTAGCTGTCTTGTAGATCCCTATTAAAAACTGCATTCAAAGCTTCCAAAAATAGGTTAAAACTCAACAAAAACATCAAATCTTATATGGTTGGAATCATCTCAGAATTCTCTACATTTCACCTTTTTACTCTGAGGTCCCAATCTGAGTGCAAGACCTTATAAAATGGCGTTCTCTAAGACTTCCTCCTCTTCCCACTTTACACAAAGTACAGAGCTCTATTTATATAGGTGAGCTCATTTCTATCCCATCCGAGATAGGCAGCGGGTTGGTTGGCGTGATGTGTTTGGGAGCTGATAGGTCGGGTGTTCAAATCCCGGTGGTGTTATTCTTTTGGCAGATTTGCATTTGTTTTAAATGAGGGGATTAAATCCCATTTTAGGCGCTTAGGGCTAGTGGTTTATATCCCACTTTTGGCGCCATTTCATTTGGGTAAGGTTTTAATAAACCTTACCCACTCCATTCTTCACGTGGAATCCACGCATGGGCCTAGCCCCTACCACGCTTCATTTCCTCCTCCACGTGCTTAGCATTGCATGTTGGTGGTTAGGTAGGTTTTAATACTAATGTATCAACATTAGATTTTAATACTAATGTATACACATTAATATATATAGTGGTTTGGCATATATGCGTGCCATTTGAAAAGTGGACTTACCAAGATAATATAATTTCGACCCATACAATGTGGTATAGAAATAATTAACTTGGTAAATAGCATATAATCCACTTGTCGTCTCCCGATAGGCAAATCGAGTGAATTCGACGAGTGTTGGCAAGCCACGTGTCATAGTGCAATTGGTCCAATATTGACCAGTTGACCAGAGTTGACTTTCCCATTTACCGAACTTTGACCGAACATATCTAGAGCTCCCGATGTCCGTTTGTCACGTTCTCATAGTCAATGGAAAGCTCTCGAGATGATCTTCTCGCACTTTGAGACCATTTACAGATGTTTATGGAAAGTTTTCAAAAATGATCCCCTGATCACACTTCCCCACCAAGAAAGGCTTTTTGTTCACAAAAAGTCAGTGTATCAACCCACAAAAACATGCTATCTCTTCTGCATTGCACAAACACATACAATAACCCAAAATAACATTATAGGTTAAATAAATGCAAATAGTTGATTAGCTAGTCACATAATCGATCAGATAATAACACCCAATTAAGCTAGTGTTCAATCAAATCTTTGCTGACCCTATCAACTCTATGCACAACTGTGAACTGTCATACCCCACTATAATGCCATCACAAATAATCGAGGATAATAACACCCATTCTATTATGGAAAGCTAGTTTTCAACTGTCACTTTGTGATACGACCGATTACTAAAATTTACAATTCCATAACATAGATCAGTATACAAGACATCTAAACTGCCCAAAATTAGGCTAGTGCCCACTGCCCATCTGAAACTGTAACAACTGCAAGTATTCACTATCAGAATATAATAGACTATCAACACCCAAAAATAGCTATAGTCAACATCGAATCAACATGAATATTCCAAAACACTGTATCACCATCAAAAATAATAAGTTAGATAATAACACCCATCTATAACAGAAGCTAGTGTTCAACTGACACTTTGTGATTATGCTGATTACAACTGCAAGTTTCAAATTTAGACATGCTTTATTGATGCCTATCCTGCATAGTTTTTTCAACAATAGAACTACCAACCAATGCGAGAAAACAAAACATGAGTATGATGAACCTATCACTCAAATCTTCTCTTCAGGTGTTTCCATTCATTTTCAAAGCTTAAATATCGACTTAGAACAAATCCTTATCAATCAACGGGAATAACTAAAATATAGCTCTAAATTTTTTTTTGCTTGCCTACTATCAACAATTTCTTGTAGTGCAAATAGAAATTTGAGGAGTGTTTTTCCAAACCAATCACTTGGGTTTTTCTGTTTTGGTTGTTTTACCTTCTCAGTACCAAAATGAGTTTTAGTTAGGTTTAGCACCTTTGTTGGTTTTACAATATTGTTCTTTTTAACAACTTTCCAATTTTGTTGTTTAGATACAAACCAACAAACCTTAACATCATGACCATTCCAATTACAATGGGAAAAAAATTTAACTTCCCTGTTTTTAGGAGTCTTACCCATTTTACCATTCTCGAACTCTGTCTACGAGAATGATTCCCTGTTTAGGAGAGGTAACATTCTTTCCATTTCTCTCTTTTCCTTGGTGAGATTGGTCTTTAGCACTTGCCTTATCATTCACAAAAGGCATTAACTTCTTAATCAAATTTTTCCTCTTCCAACAATATGCAACAAAATGATTAGTACCTTCACAAAATGTGCAAGGGAAAGCATATTTCTGCCTATCAAAGCTATATTGTTCCAACTGAAAGAGTGTATTAGAAGTTTTAGGATTTGATTTTCCCTTAGTGCTATTTTTAGTGTAAGTGGAAGGAGATGGAATCGATTACCTCTTTTACTGTTTTCTTACACCTTTCATTGTTACTCCTTATGGCGAGAATCCTGCAATTCTAGTGGCATAGATCCTTGGGTGTTGGAAGCTTGTCTTCCTTCAGCTTCTTTGGAACTTTCTCCAATTTCCATTTTCCCACTAGAATAACCCAAACCTGCAAACCGAGGCTGATCCTCTACCTATACTGGGTTAGCATCACCTTGTCCATTTTTACCGAGGCCCTTTCCATTAAATCCCATCTTAACCATTAGCTTAGACCCAATGCCCTTAGTGTGTTTTTCAAACTGACCCAAAGGAATATTTGAAACTGAATGAGAGGAAGAATTAAAATGTGAACAACTTATAGTGAATTTTGTCATAGTACCTACATCTGATTTGGAAGGAATTTCCTTCTTATGTTCACCTTGTTGTAGCTTTTCCAAGAGGGCATCCTTGGTCCGTATTTCTTCCTGCAACTCTTTAACAAAGCCCATCAAATTCTTTCTCTCTTCAAGCATCTTGTTAACATACTCCTCTTTCTTGGTTATAGAGGATTGTGGCTCATATTTTAACCACACTATTTCCTCTTCTAAGGAATAAAAATTAGCTCTCAAGAAAGAGTTTTCTTCTTGGAGTTGGTGGTTTATGGCTTTAAGCTCATCCAGTTGCTCCTGTTTGGATGACTTGCCCATGATTCCCGGTTCCTGCAAACACAACCTGTACTTCCAAAACTACACACTACAAAAGAAGATTAACAAGCCCCAAAATTTCTGCACACTACAAATGAAATCAATCTGAAACTGCCAAATTTCCAAACACAATTAGAAGCTAATCCGCAATCTAACTGCTCTGATACCAAACTTGATCTGAAAAATGTGTGTTGTATTTTTTTCACTTTTAAAAGTTTCCAAAGATCGTGATTTTCTTAACCAATTTTAAGTATTCTAAACTCCACAAATTTATTAAATTCTGATTATTATGCATCCATAGAAGTGTGGAAAACTTGTGTAGCAAATAAATAATAAGAACTAAAAACATTCAGATAACAAACAAGATTGTTTACGAGGTTCGGAAATTCTTACGTCCCTGGTTTAGATTGAACCGATCCATTAATAATATTGAAATGCAAGTACAATAACTCTTACAAACAACCAATAATGAATCAAAACTTGTAAATGAGCTGATCAATGTCCCAGAACTCGAAAAATAGCAGAAATTGTCCCAAGAACGATCCGTGGCTCCTACGGTGTTTTCACAATGTGATCTCCCCGCAACCGTGTGTTAGAGAAACACCTAAAAATGGATATTTAAAAACATTCTATGAAAACAACTCATATATCTGAGATCATCTCTAAATTCTGAACATTTTTCATGTTTACACCAAGTCACAATTCGGACCAGAAGTGCATTGAAATTCGTGTTTTCCAACTAGTCATTTAGTGATCTTGTAGATCCCTGTTAAAAAATGCATTCAAAGCTTCCAAAAATAGGTTAAAACTCAACAAAAAACATCAAATATTATATGGTTGGAATCATCTTAGAATTCTCTACATTTCACCTTTTTACTCCAAGGTCCCAATCTGAGTGCAAGGCCTTCAAAAATGGCGTTCTCTGAGACTGCCTCCTCTTCCTCCTTTACACAGAGTATAGAGCTCTATTTATATAGGCGAGCTCATTTCTATCCCATCCGAGATAGGTGGCGGGTTGGTTGGCATGATGTGTTTGGGAGCTGAGAGGTCGGGTGTTCAAATCCTGGCGGTGCTATTCTTTTGGCATATTTTCATTTGTTTTAAATGAGGGATTAAATCCCATTTTAGGCGCTTAGGGCTAGTGGTTTATATCCCACTTTTGGTGCCATTTCATTTGGGTAAGGTTTTAATAAACCTTATCCACTCCATTCTTCACGTGGAATCCACGCATGGGCCTAGCCCCTACCACAACTTCATTTCTTCCTCCACGTGCTTAGCATTGCATGTTAATGGTTAGGTAGGTTTTAATACTAATGTATCAACATTAGATTTTAATACTAATGTATACACATTAAAATATATATAGTGGTTTGGCATATATGCGTGCCATTTGAAAAGAAGACTTACCAAGATAATATAATTTCGACCCATACAATGTGGTATAGAAATAATTAACTCGGTAAATAGCATATAATCCACTTGTCGTCTCCCGATAGGCAAATCAAGCGAATTCGACGAGTGTTGGCAAGCCACGTGTCACAGTGCAATTGGTCCAATATTGACTAGTTGACCAGAGTTGACTTTCCGTTGGTGAACTTTTCCAACATATCTAGAGCTCTCGATGTCCGTTTGTCGCGTTCTCACAAATCGTTGGAAATATCTCGAGATGATCTTATGCACCAACACCATTTACGGATGTTTAGGGAAATTTTTCAAAAATGATCCCCGATCATTATCTTTAAACCAAGAACATAATATAAGGAAATAAAACCAAATGATATTCTTCATCTCATAATAAATCAACAGAGAAGAGTTGAATAATCTATGCCTCAAATTGTCTTAAAATATGGTTCTTAACAAGCCAAAAATTTATTATGAAACAGAGGGAGCCCAAAGTAAAAGGGTGAACAAAAATTTAGTGGATTGATAAAATAATATCTCGTAAATCTTGCTCAAATTTGATGATTAACAGGAAAAAACATTGTATGGGAATGTACTTTGTTTTATAATTGGAAGTTTTGCATTATGGCATACTTTATAGAAGTGTTGCACATTTACAATGGGCACAAGCCCGTTCTCATACAAAAAGACATTATTTGTTTTGTAATGATTAATAATTTTATTATATTATCACCCTCTCCTAAAATATTAATTTCCCTGCACCCCCTCCTCAATGGTTAACTACACAGACAAAACATGAAATCATTCAATTCATGTGTGTGTGTATATATAAGTATTTGTATTTTTACAAAATACAAGAAACCCAAAAAAGTTAAAAGTGGATGAAAATTAAAACAAAAAGGGTGAACAGGAAAGAGATAGATTCACCGATAGTGGTTAACCTTGCAATTCCAAATATTTCGCCATCATCGAAAAGAGTAACTATCGTCATTCTCTCTACCATGCCATGGAAAAATTACTTATCATTAATTTCACCAATTTCCCTCCAATGGGTGCTCGAAGATGTGTTTGACAAACAAGTACCTTCAATTAATAAAAGGTGGTACACCAATTTATTTGCAAATTAATGGTAAACAAGTACTCTATGAAGGCTATGAGAATGGGAAACTATCCATTATAAAACAAGATACATTTTATCTCTATTCTTCTTTTATGATTCCAATTATGAGAACGGGCATTTTCTCATTAGATACATCATTTAATATTACTTTTCTTGTCAAGTGAGCTCTCCCTCCTAGATCGGCTACCAGCTAAGTAGATCAACTTGTTCACCCACCTTACAATTTCTACTTTCCCTCCAAGCTCGGCTAGTTAGCTCGGCCTTCACATCTTGCCCGCCCATCTAGGCCTGCCCAACTAGGCCACCCAACTCAAAAAAAAAGTAACCCTTCCTAGGTCCTTTTACTTTGGGTTGCCTATATTTCGTAAAAATACACACACACATACACAAATATATATATATATATATATATATATATATATATATATATATATATATATACACACACACACACACACGCACACACATGGACATGATTAACCTGCATTGAATGATTTCTCATTTTTATGTGTAGTTATACATATTTTGTAAGGGAATTATCTTGTTGACACTCAAAACATGCAAAAATAGTCATATTTATATGCATCCCTTTATAACTATGGAGGATAATACTATGAAAGCCTTACAAAATATTGAAGTGATATTCTTAAAACACAAATCAATAATACAAAAGATCTAAAATATGGCATTATCTTTATACAGAGAAGAGTTAGAAGTATATCTAAAACTTATCTTCTATTTTTAAAAATAATCTTCTTCTATGAGTCATTCTTCTTTCATGATTTCTATATGTTAAATGGGCATTTGCCCAATTCTAAAACAAAGTAATATTTATCATCCATAAGCCTCTTCTAAACATATTTTGTTCTTCTATGTTTTATATGAGATAAAAAATGCTCACAATTATTCTATGATTATTATTTGAGAATGGATTTATGCCCATTCTAAACATCTATTCTTCTTCTGTCTATTCTTCTAATTTTTTTATACGAGAATGGGCATCTACCCATTTCGAATGGGCTTGACATGAAGATGAAGATTACTTTGTTTTACAATGGGTCGCTCCTCATTTTGCAATGGAAGACGTGTTTCAAAATAATTACCTTTAATTAATAAATAAACTTTGTTAAATATATTTCTATATATGAGAATGAGAATGGGCATCTGGCTATTCTAAAAATAAAAAATAGAACTACATACTATGAGGATGGGTAGATGTCATGGTGGTAAAAATATATTTTAATGATTCCTATATGAGAATGGGCATCTACCGATTCTAAAAATAAACAATAGTAGCCAAAATGAGACAATTATAAAAAAAGATCACAATGCTTAGTCTAGCAAAATGATTGAGTTCAATATTTCCCACTCATTCTAAAAATAATAATAGAACTACATAAGGCTTGATTCCTCTTGAGGATATGTAGTGCAACACTTGGTGGTGCCAACACTTGGCTCCACCAAGGTTAGTCCAACCAAAACGATAGTAACAATTATAAAGGCTCATTTGGTTCATTTGTTGCCCACCACATGAATATGGATAAGGAATTGGGCCAAAAAAATTACATTAAAAATGTTTACCATGCTGAGAAAAATATGTTTACCATGCTTAGAAGAAAAAAATTATCTATCTTTGGAAAAAAACATTTTAGAATCACACTTTCAAGAGGTGAAGCGATCTGCAAAAGAGAAATTATTATTAAAACAAGCTCAAAATAGATTAAAAGATTCATATTTTTATTTAATGAAAATTCATTCAAAATTGATATTGGTCATTGTCATGTAGCTCTGAAAAATACCAATATAGATCAATTGATTTAGCAAGTGTCAGTTTCCTTGTCCACTGTATGTTATGCAACCTTGTACCTTTTTAGCGGGATGTAATTTTTCTTCCTTTCAAAAAATTACAAGTGTTATTTTTAACAAGGAGTTTGAGCATGAAATTCATGACATTGAAACTCATTTCTATATTATTTATGGGCAGCATACGATGGAATCCTAAAAACAAATACTTACAAATCATGATTTTCCATCTATTAGTTATATAAAAAAACCAAATGAGAGTGGTAACTTCCCATGTTAAACTTAAATTTATCTCTATTATTATTCTAATAGTTATATAAAATAAACTACATGAGAATGGATATATATATTGAGATGATAACTACATAAGCATTGATCCCTCTCGGGGGTATGTAGTGCAACACTTGGCTTTGTTAGGGATAGTCCAACTAGTATAATACAATTATTAATTACTTCAAAAAAGGTTTTTTTATTTCAAAATTGTCGTGTGGTTAAAAATGTGCACAACTTCTATAAAGGTTGTCACAATGCACAACTTTCCATTCCTTTCAATGTTAAAAGAAAGTAAATACAATATGTTGAAAAGTGGAGAGAGTAAAACTAGCATAAACATTTTCTCCAAATCTTGTTTAAATTGTCACAATGCACATTTTCTAATTCTATATTCTATAATTTTTATATGAGAATTGGCATATGACCATTCAAAATATTTATTCTTCTTCTACGTTATATATATATATATATATATATATATATATATTAAAATGAGAACTACATAAGGATTGATCCCTCTAGAGGGTTATATATGTACTACAACACTTGGCTCTACCAAGGATAGTCTAGTCAATATGATACAATTATAAACAATTATGAATTATGAATGCATAAAATGCATTTCAAGGGATGTTAGATAATTTTTCAACATATGGTGTTCATACTTAAACTGGTATGGAGTTAGATGATGTGATAGTGAATCTATATTAGTAACATTCTCGTAGCTCTTGGATATTATCAAAATAAATGAGATTGCGATTTGTCATTCTTGAACATTACTTCAAATGATCGAGATCAGTGCATTTTGGGAGCACATGATTAAGAGATGCAACTCTAATGCGTCCCCCATATTAATATTATACGGTGGGAAAAATACATTAAACAAATAATTTGTCACTTATCTTTATGGTGGAGAATCGGAAGCAGGATATCATGCTCCAACAATATTCTAAATGTATGACTACGCCTCCAAAGCATCCTCTATATGATTTTTGTGTTCTTTTTATTATAGTCAGTATGTATACATTAATTCTTAACAATGTTTACTTTGTTCAAATATGTTTCTGAATATTTAGAGGTATTAAAATGATTGACTTTAGTAATAATTGTAGTTGAATGTTTACAATGGGCATATGTCCATTCTCAGACAAACAAACATTTTAATACCTCTAAATATTCACTTTGTTTTAGAATGGGAAGTAGTGAATTCTCACAGCCTTTATACTATATTGAATGGGTAGATGCCCATATAGAAGCTACATCAAACCCTTCACCATCAATTATGACAGTTGGCTCATTAATAGTTATCAAGTATCTTTAAAAATTGAATATTATTTCTTTCACTTTTTCAATATTTTTTTTAATATTGGTAAATAGTTTTTTGAAAGGGACTATACCCTTGTGTACAAAAGAAGGCCAAAAGCCGGAATAAGAGAGAGAGAGCAGAGAAGTCAGTAGTGAAAGCACAAAAGCTACAAATAAGAACAACGAAGCCCGTAAACGCTACACAAACGAGACTTAACAATGCAAAACAACGGCAAAAAAAAACAGCAAGCCTACGGCCAAGAAGCGGTAAAAAACAATAAGGACCAGCAAAAGTAGTCGGGACTACTTCTTGGCCACTTGATCAATACTCATCTTTACTCTTTTCCAAGCATGATACATGCCCAGGCGTGGTCATATATGAGCAAAGATCCGTCTTATCGAGCTCCTCTCTGGTTCTTTTGCTCTCTTTCTCATTGCCCCAAAGTGTAGCCGGGACACCGCTAAGCTCATTTGAAACACTTCTTGCATGACCTTCGATGAACTCCTCGATGGCCCTCAAGGCTGCAATATTATACTCATGCCTAGTCTTCATCTTCCCTAGGCGGGAGTCTAAGGAGGTCGGCTTTTATATATGTCATCAATCGCTATGCACAATGCTCCCTTCCCCTCAATGCTTTGTTTGCCTTTTTGCTTAGCAAGGTTTTTAACCTCATCCTTGAAAGAAATTGAGCTCACCTCTAAGGCCTCCAATCTCCTAGAAGGGTTGTCCGTTGGTGCCGCCTGGGACCGGCACTACTAATGTTCGGCAGATCACGAGCAACGTCCTCCAAAGGTTCAACCCTCAAAGAATAGACTCAAGGTTGAGTCTCCTAGAAGCCCCAGTGACACGTTTAGAGGTAGAGACAGGGTGGGTGGCGAGGGCAGCAACAGGAGGAGAAGAAGGAGAAGCCCGAGCAGCCGCCATGGGTGTAGCGACCGAAGGCGGGGCAGCAGCGAGGGGCAAGCAGGGGAGACAGGGCGACAGCGGAACCCAACAAAGCCGGGCCGGGAGAGGAAGGGAGACCGGGAATTTAATAAGGCAAGTGCTTGTGAATAAATAAATGATTCAATATTTATTTGAATCATTTTGATAAATATATATTAATTTTTATTTTTATGCGAGATACAATGAGAGAATAATGAAAAAATATATGTAAAGAAATAGGTAAAAATATTAAACCTTTTCATTTGTCAATATTAGTTGGAATCAATTCAATAAATATATCATAATTTTAATTTTTATGTGGAGATAGAGTTGAAGAAATTATACAACTAACAAATATGTGTAAAGAAATAGGTAAATTATTATTTTGTGAAATATTATTATCGTATTTGAAATACATACAAGTTAATAATGACGTTTAATAACGAATGTCTATTTCCAAATTTCTAACTTTTGTATCTAAAGATTTTTATCGAATTACATTCTCATGGTCTACGTTGGATACAAATGCCAATGTAGAAAAACTAGCGACGAAATTGTTACACACAGTTAAAGTGGACATGCATCCTTTGTTTTGTTGTGGTATGGAGCATTACGAAAAAGAGGGAGACATATTTATTAAATATTTGGAAACAATTTGGAAAACACCAAAATTTCCATACAAATGTGAAACTATGGTTGTAGTTAATGTAATCAACAAAGGAGTTCCTGAAGAAATTTTTTTGGTGTCTCCAAAGGTTTCTGACAAAGACTTTAAAAATAATAAGTGGCTTATGTCATCGTTGTTTACAAAACTATTCTTTGTAGGGGTTGCAGATGATGTAAGAGACATCTTAAAGGGATGTTCTCTATTTCAAACAATAGTGGAACAAATCAATATATAAAATTGTGTTTATTACATTTTTCTAGTTATTTTTCCCATTTTCCATTTGAAGTGATGTTATTGATGGTTATTAGTATGTAGTTCTCAAAATGTGTTTATTACAATTTTTTAGTTCTTCTTCACATTTCATCCAAATGATGTGATTAGTATATAATGCTCAAATCTAGCTTTGACAAGTTTATACAAAGATCTCATTTTCCATGAAAATAAGTTATTGGTTTTGGGGGTGGAAATTTGAATGCATTATAGAAAAATATTCACACTTAATATGTACATGGTTAAATCATGTGGGTTCACACCCAAATTTACATCGGTCTTCGGAAACATTTAAAAAAATTATTGAACTTGATTGAGTTTATATAGATAAATTTAATTTTTTGTTCTCTTTTCTCATAAAAATTCATTAATATTGAATTTATTACCATCATTTTATGCAAAAAAGTAAAAAATAAAATAAAATAAAAAATTGTGACTTTTATCATCTCATAACACATTTCCATGATTACTGAGCTTGATTGAGTTTACTTATTACTATTATGTTGATTAATAAATATAAATTAATTGGCTTGTTGTTTTGTATTCTATCTCATAACAATATATTAAAATTGGTCTTTTGTTATAGACTATCTCTTAACAATTCATTTATTACCATCATTTTATGTTGTAAATATTTCATAGCTCATTTCCTACCTTCATTCTATGCAAATAAATCCATGTTATAATTAAACATTTGTCACACAAATATTTATGATCAGAATATGTAAAATATACAACATTAAAATCCACACTTCCCCATAGTTTTTTTTTTTTTTCTTTTGCCGGTAAATAATTTTTTTGAAAGGGACTATACCCTTGTATACAAAAAGGGGCCTAGAAGCCAGAATAGGAGTGAAAAACAATATAAGAAGGATCAAGATCCAGATAATACATAAGAATCCAATGCATCCAAAGAGCAGTTACCCCAAAACCACTAACCAGTTCGAACACTACAGAAGAGTAGCCAAAAATAACAACAAAACAACGAAACCACGATGGTATTAACAAGAACATCGCAGGTCCACAATTACTTCTTGGTGGCTTTGGAAATTCTGGATTTGATAGTCTGCCAGGAGGTGAACATAGCCAATGCTGTCATGTGAGAAGGGTCAGTAGTGTCCAGCTGTTGAATGGTTTGTTTGCTTTCTTTTCGAGCCCCAAAGAGTAGCTGGTATGCCGCTGAGATTAGAGATGCAGTGGACATGCTGCTCAATAAACTCCTCAATTGCACTAAAAATAGCCATATTATGATCATGGTGAGTCTTGGTTTTTCCAAGTCGGTTGTCTAGGGAGTAAAGTTTTTTGTAAATATCCTCAACCTGATTGTTGTCAATATCAGCCTCCTCCTCCTTCATTCTCTTACCTTTTTGCTTAGATAAGTTTTTTACTTCTTCTTTCAGCAGCAACATGTCAGTTTCTAAAGCTTCCAGCCTTTTAGTGGAGCTCTCAGCATGTGTCTCTTGAGAACCCGTGCTGCTAATGTGTAGGAGATTATGAGCAACCTCCAAATCCTGAGGCGCGTTCCCTGAAACAGGGGTATCAAGGTTTAGCCTTTTAGAAGATCTAGTGATAGGTCTTTTTGAGGTGGAGGCGAAAGGGGTGGGAGCAGAGGTGGGGGGATGAAAGGGGGAGCCGAGAAGAAATTCAAAAGGGTAGCAGCCACAGTGACAGGGATAGAAGGATACAACATTAAAATCCACACTTCCCCATAGTTAAGATGAATCACATATAAATATTTATTTCTTTCTATATTGAGTTTATTTTTCTTCTATGATTTTTATATGAGAATGAGCATATGCCCACTCAATACAAGATTAAAATGTTTTTGTATGAGAATGGACATATACAAATTCAATACAAGATAAAAATGTTTGTTTGTATGAGAAATGACAAGTCAAAGTATTTGTTATGCATGGCAATGTTATAAATGTATTAATTATTCCAATGAGTATTTCTTAACCTTACTATAAAATTGTAAACTCCCTCATACATGATATATAATTCCAAAATCACCTTTTCGATTCCAATAACAGCCAAATCAAATTCCAAAAATTCCATTTATGTATTTCAATAATATCCAAATCAAATTCCAATATTTGGTATAAGAAAAACCAATTACATTTGATTTTGGTATTTAATATAGATTGTAAAATGTCCAAATTTAATGAAATTATGGTTTATTGTTCTTAGCATAAGATTAGCTTAAATATAGATTTTTTTCATATTTTACTTAATCATCAACCGACAACATAATATATGTTGTGAGTTGGTAGCATAAAATATGTTATTGATCAACAACATATTGTATATTACATGTGGATAACATACAAAAAGCTACCATCCGAAATAAATACTATGGTATTCTTTTTCGCTTGTGCTATATTTTGGGAGGATAAATTTCTCATTGAGATAATCATTTTAATCATTTTAACTACTATCATAAAAAAATTCAAAAAAATATATCATACAAAATTTGCAAAATTTGTATATTTTCATAAAAAAGACATTTTTAGATTTATTTGTTTGCACCATATTTTGTGAGGACATGATTTCTCAATTCGAGCCGGTCATTTTAACTAATATTGTTGAAAACAATTTTTTAAAAATAACATATTTTTTTTTCTAACATCATATATTATCATCCCACAACATAATATATGTTATTGGCTAGTAGCATAAAAAAATTTATAGGTGATAGCATTGGTGCGGGAGCATAACTTGTGGAGACCATTACTTTTGATCGACCATTGGATCATCTTGAAATTTTACACAGTGGTAGATATACATTAGTAATATGTTGGGGTCAAAATTTCTTGCAAGGTCATGTCCAATTCAGCACATCTTTGGGCCCGGATTCCTTTATCTAGTGGCCTAAAATTAGCTCCAAACATTTTTTTCGCTTTTGTGTAGGTCTTAGAACTTTAATAAATTTTGTTGTGCTTGTAGAATAAGAAAAATTTCAAGTGTGCCTTAATTTATGAAGGAATATTTGGAACACAAATTTTGGAGCCCATCCAAGTTGTTTTGAGAGTAGGTAATTTTTGGCATTTTAGGGTTTTCTTGTAATCTAGGGTTTTTTGACATTTTAGGATTTTTAGAGTAGACGTGAAATAAAAGGTGGATTCTAATGATGTAAAATATTAGTGTGGATTCTAGAATGAGAAGAAATATATTTTGAAATTCTTAGTTTTGTTGGGATTTTGGGGACAACGCAATAGTTATGATTTAATAACAAACAAAATCATGCACACAGGATCTAAACAATTCCCCAAGATCCACAAAGAATGGAAGTATAAACTAGAATAATCAAAATCACACAAAATTACACACACATAACAAGCATGTACCATGGTTCACCTAATGTGGGCTACGTCCACCAAAGATAGAGATCTCATATATATAATATAATAAGAGATTACAAACCAACTCTTCTACACAAGAATTAATGTATCTCTATAAGAGTATCTCCTCCTCCCGGATCTCCAACCGAATCTACGTGAGTACACTAAACCATGCCTCCATACCACCACTTCTGTCTCCTCCAGATATCTAACCAGATCCACCCGAGTACACAAAATTGTGCCTCTCAAACATAACCAAATCTCACATACACAGGCTACCCCTGCATCTCGCCAATGCGCAACCAAGCTCTCACCGTATTGTGAATCTACAAACAAGACCTCTAGAAATATCTACCACATCTAGATCTAAATGGATCAACAATATAATATGAACTCATGGATCTACAATACAAGACTAGATCTACATAGACCTATAATACAAGACCTCACCAACATGTGGATCTACAAGAAGAAACACTATGTGCTTTGCATACTATACAAGCCATTACAATGAGATAATAAATATACAAAGTAAATAAAATAGAAGACGTTACCCTATTCTCACCATTCGGATGTACTGTTATTTCCTTTTTCCATCTCCTCTCCATGGAGACTCTATCTTCATGTAACCCATTCCTTTTATCTCTTCTTCTTCTTCGTCTTCATCCTCTCAATCTCAGAGAATCAAGGATCTAATCCAATCCTTCTCTTTATTCATCCCTCTTCTAAACCTTATCTTTCATTGTTATATATGTGCATATAAACTTACGGACCTTAGCCATGTAATTACATCCAATAAATCTACTTTAATGTTAAAGATAGATTTAATTCCTGATATTTAATTAAAACATCATTACACACGTAATCGTTTTCATTTAACCTTAACCGTGGATGGTTCCCACTTGCTCTGACTGATGTCTGTCATGTCCGACATGATGACGGTTGCTTTTTTTTCCAGCAAGTTTCCATTGCATACTCTAGTGAAGCTATTTAGCTCCACAACCTAACAATCTCCCACTTGGAGATAAATTACCAAATCTCTATAATTGTTCCTCGTAAATCACCATCCTCTACATACCGTGAAGACCGTCTATTATTTCCTTCAACAATTCTCTCAAAAAATAAAACCAAGAAGATCAAACCATCTTCTCAAACCAAGAAGATAAAAACATGACTTACCAAACCACCATGAAGCTACAACTGATCCATGATAACCGAGCTATCTATACATCAAGCTCCCACTGAATCATAACACCAAGCCTCTCATGCATCCAAGCCAAAATTGACTAACACACATGCAAGATCTCTCACTCAAATTGAATTTCTTATCCTCAATCACATCTATAGCCATACCTGTAAAACCAACCATGTTCTCCATCCATCTATCCATGTCTCCATGCAACCACCAATGCAACTGACCAAGACAAGTCAAATTGGAATATGTGAAAGAAAAACAAGATCCTAGGTAAAGACAACCCAAATGAGTTCTACCTGTAACAATGGGTGATCAATCCACAAACTTGCATAACTCAAAGAATCCAAACACTACAATCTACAAATCCAACCCTACATAAACAACTAGCATGTCCAAGACATTCATCTGTAGATAACATACCTATCAATGAGGAACATAGTAATCAAGAAGAAATACAAACATCCCCTACTCATGCTCAAGGCAACTGAACCATGCTCATGGGCATCCATGTGTTAATCAAACATATGCATCATCATAGACTCACAAAACTAAATCTATCCAACACGTACAAACTCAACATGTACATCCATCCATATCACCAACTCTCCAGAAGCTCCAAGTCTACCACTGGCTAACTCCAAAGTTGAATATGAATCATGTGCTCATCAATGTCAATAAAAACATCCATGCTAAGCCATGACACTAATATCAATTGAAAATACCAGCAAACATGTCATCAACATACTTGCAGAAATTAACCAAGATGAAATCAAGACAAGGGAACCATCTTAAAATGGTAAATAATCACTGTTGTCAAACACCGTGACCAAACCGACCATGGTTTCGCCTAACTAGCCATGGTCAATTCTTGACCAACCATAGTTACTGGATGACCAACCATGGTTAATCCTAACCGACACCGGTCTCTCAGTAATCGGTATATTTTCTCTTTTAACCCTTAAAACTCATAAAAATTGCACTATCATCTTCACCCGGTTGAATCTAACCATCAACTGTAATCCCATAGGGATATCCAGAAACTACAAAATACATTAGAAGTGACATCACAAAGCAATAAACTCAATATACCTACAAATCTCTGACTGTCCTCCAAAACCAACTAGTTCCTCTGCCACTCTGAATAGTAGCAATCTCCTCTCACTCTACAAGTGCATCATGTATCCAATCCTGTAATGCCAAAAACCATGGCTTGCTCCCACTGAACCTGAAATCCCCTGAACTTCCTGCTAATATGTCAGTGAGAAATAAAATCAGATGAAATAGAATATAAAATGATTCCCTTCTTATCAAAGAATACTTCTACATCACAGAAGTTTGGACTTCTTGTGAAGTAGGTGAATCAACTTCTTTTCATCCTGTGTACTCAAAATATTTTGTTACTTGCAACTGTGTCTAACCATGACTTTTCATTGAGGATCTCATCCTTAAGACTAGATATCCTTGTCCTCAAGATTCCACACAACAGGAAATAAAAGTCAAACAACACCCAAAAAACATGGTGTAAATTTGTGAACACTATCTAAACATAATATCAGCGACTCCAAAAGAAAGAAATAAGACATGAACCATATACGAGATACTTGACCCAAAGAAATAAAACATTGAAGTGATCAACACTGTTTCACCTATACACACTTTGTGCTGAAACTAGATCCTCCAAAACAAGACACTGAACCATCCATGCCCTCTTCTACTGTAAGAAACCATGTACAAACTCATTGTCATAGAGACTTACTATGGTTTCTTGACGATCAAGTTACCCTCTGTGAAAATGTCGGTTCCCCGACTAACATCGATCTTCTTCGAGAATCCCGACACAACACCAAAAATTGGCATAGGTCACCAAACTAGGTGCCTACTCCGACCAAAGATGATAGTTGTGTTGAGCCAATCATTTCAATAAGAACTCAAATCTTACACAAAAACTTAACAATAATAACGCATGCAATAAAAATTCATCAAGATGAAACACATCACCTTACCAAAGACTAAGACACTCAACCGCATCTTCAACTTGAAGAACATGTTTCTCTGATGGAAACCCCGTCTTCATTCTGTGCTACTATATTCAGCTTCTCTAATGAAGCCCATGCATCTAACTCGCACCAAAGGATGCATAACTACTCCTTTTCTCTCATTCTCAAATCTAGATCTACAATCCCAAACATGCATGTGTAACCAAAATAATATAAGCACTACAATACCAAGATAAAACCATACCTCAATAACTGGATCTGCAATCTGACCAACATGCTTGTGCCTCCAAGAACTAGGGACACCTTAGCAAACAAGATACATTCTATGCATCTTTCCATTTCTTCGTGTCTCGTGATTTTTAGTTTAAAACTACATTACCCATTAACCGACCACGGTCACCCTATAACCGACCATGGTTACCACAGAATCGATGATGGTCACCTCCGCTAATGTCGGTTAGCACTTAACCGATGCCGGTCACTATAATTTCCAACAACCTTACTCTTCTAGCTCCCACTTGAGATTAAATCTCTTCCTGTGATCTTCTCATCAGGAAAAACAAATGTTGCTCTGATACCAGTTGTTGGGATTTTAGGGACAGCGGAATAGTCTTATGATTTAATAACAAACAAAATATGCACACAGGATCTAAACAATTCCCAAGATCTACAATAGTAGAATTATAAACTAGAATAATCCAAATCACACAAAAGTACTGTTAGTGCAAAATCACAGCACCCCTGGACGCACATCAGGCTTCTAGGTTGATGTTCAGGCATCCAGTGTGATTGCACAACATGGAAACCTCTCTCCAAGCGTGGGACTTGTGAAACCGAGAGAGGAATCTCCAGATTAGAGGCTGGTTCCTCAAACTCCTCTGATTTAGATCTATATTTTGCAAAACTACAGAGGTTTAGATCCTAATCCTATTCTAACTTGCAAGGAGACAGGGGCAGAAGTGCAAAAATTGAAACTAACTAAAGATGGTGATGCACCAAAAGGAGAATGTTGGACATCTATCAAAACTGCCATGGGACAAAGAGAGGTGAGCAATGGGAAGGATGGACAGATGCATCACAGGCCCAAGGATAGATTTCACACAGAAAATGTCCCAAAACTCCATGAACACAACTCCAGACCTGCAATGAACATTCAAACATGCACAAATACCTGCAATGAAGAGAGGCAAGAAGAGAACAAGCAAAAATGAGGAAGGATGGACAGATGCATCACAAAACACGTTTTGTTGCTCCAGAAGTTTGCACAGAACATCATTCCATTAGTAAAAGGAAAAAACACCATTACGAGCAAGGAGGAGGTTTGAACTCCATTTTCAACCCTAGAGAAGAAAAGAAGGGAGGCGAGAGCGAAAGAATGAACCCCCTTCAAAATGAGCCAAATCTGGCTTTTACATTGCATGGGTCGAGCCTAGGGGACAAAAACGTGGGAAAACGTGTAAGCCCATTCCTCATTGAATGCCAACACATTAAAATGGCATAGGATACCTTACCAACCCATACCCTACCATCTTTGACCGATTTGGAGGAGAATGCGACCCATTCTGCATTAATTTGGCCGTTGAAATGTCACTTCTGGCCGTGCACACGCGTCAGAGCCGTTTCTCGATTTTCTCTCTTCAGACTGCACCAAAACTTGAGGTTGATCCTAGAATCATGTAGATAATTTCATAAGATTTCCGTTGATATAAAGAATGTGGAAATCCGAGCTCTGGATCAAAAGATATGGCGATCTGAAGATTTAGGGCACGGAGCAGACCAAAACGGATTTTGAAATATTTCCCGCGCTCTGCCACTTGGATGACACGTGGCATGCTCTGATTGGTCGCGTGATTCTCTCTCCTCCGTCTTTCATGGGATTTCCTTTGAAATTTCCTTGTGGGGCCCTTTACTGGGACACGTGGCACTATCCCATTGGTTCGGGCTGACCCTTTAAAACTTGCCCTTTGACTTTTGACTTTTCTCCTTGAGACACGTGGCGTGATCTGGTTGGTTCTCGGCCCTGCCGGCTCTTTCGCGCCCTTCGCGTCTTTTTGTCCCAGATGTCCCAAATGTTTAGTGCTCCTTGTGTTGACTTCGCCCGGTTCGGCCGGTTCGCGTCCATTTGTCCCAAATGTCCCACTTTGCTTTGGACTGCCTCGACCTTTTTCGCTCGGTTCGGCCGGTTCGCATACTCGCGGCCCGCTTGTCCCATTGTGTTTCAGACTGTTTGTGCTGATTTCACCCGGTTCGGCCGGTTCGTGCCTTTTTGTCCCAAATGTCCCAAAGGCGACCCTCTCAGCAGTTAGCCAATTTTTCCTCTCGGTCGAACCGGCATTTCGCGCCCGCCGCGTACTTTTGTCCCAGATGTCCCTGTTGCTATTTGGGCCGCTTGGAGGCTTTTCGGCCGATCCGCGCCTTTTTGTCCCAGATGTCCCAATTGCTCCTTGGACTAGGACTTAGCCGATTTTCACCATTTTTTCTGGATCAACCTTCTTGCCTTCTGCAACTTTTTCCACGTTTTCTCAGAGCTTGCTCCTTTCTTCTTTGGCCAGGGGAGTTAGAAAAATATCTGAGAGAACCTCAGAAACATGATGTTTGCTCTGAATCAATCAATGTGCCTGGGACTTGAATATTCTGATGCATGTTATCAAAATTACCCAGGGGGGGTGAAATTTTGACAACAGTTTGGCGACTCAGTGGGGTCATCTGCCTGCTAGATGAAAAGACCAGTAGCCTGAAGCAATCCATTGGGCATGGAGTCATAAGCAAGCCTGAAAACTGATCTGAACTTGAAAATCTCCCCTCTGAGCCACTTGGAAACCACCGGGCATGGAGTTGTTCTCACCAAAACCACTGAAATGAACTGTGCCAGAGCAAAACCAGCAACACCAAAACTATGTACAGAACTGAAAATCATACATGCTCCAAATGGAACATGCAGAGTGTGCACAAGCACTTCTTCTGCTGAAAGCAAACCTAGCTACTCTACTCTAACTGGAAGCAAAGGCAAGCTAAACAAACCCTGCAACTGGTTGTGAGAAATAGCTTCCTTTCTTCAAAATTGGCAGCCATGCAATTGATTTGGCACTGATCATGGCTGTTTGGATGGATGGAAAATCAACAAGAAGCTGGTCTTCTATCCAAATCATCAAGGTATTAATCAAAATCCAATACCTCTTTTAGTTGCTTTGCATTTGGATTAGAGAGGTATGGCAGCTGATCCTTGGTACTTTGTAGCTCATCCTCATGCTCAGAAGCAAGCATGACTGGTTGTGGCTTCTCCTTTGGCTCCAATGAAGCCAAATACCTGATTGGGCAAGGTATGGTCCTTTGAGTATGCCCATTGCTGTGATTTTCAACTCCAAGAATGGAGTCTTCTTGTAGACCCTCTTGAATGGATGATGTGGAAGAAATGGTGAAATTCTTCTGTCCTTTCTCTTCCTCCAATGAAGAACAGGGAAGATTAGAATCTTCCAATTTTGATTCCAAAGGGCTGTTATAAGATGCAGGCTGCTGCAAATGAAAGTTCTCCTTCATGGCAGCAGGCTCTGGTGTTTGGAATGTGGATGATGAAAGAGAGAAAGGTGAAAGCTCAACCGGCTCTTCTCCATCAAAACAGTCCTCCAAATCTGACAGGTAAACTACCTCATTGCTGTCCTGCTGCTCGTTTTCAACTTCCTCCATGGTGTCCTCTTGATCTGCAACTTGACCACCATGGTTTCCTTCACTCTCCAATATTGAGTTTGAGAGATCAAACTCCTTTTCAGCACTGGAACTTGAGAGAAGTGAAGTAGAAAGAAGAACTGAAGGTTCTCCTGTAACCTGCTTTGTGCTCAAACCCTTTGGATCTGCACTTTTCTCCTCCACAGCTAGATTGTGCTCCTCTTCTTTTGGATTTGGAGCAGCTTCTCCTTCCTCCAATGTTTGAAGGCAATCTTGCTCTTGATTGAACTCTTCCTCCAGCATGAAGTTTGTCAAGTCAAACTCTTCAATCTGCTGCTCTAGAGGACAAGTTGGGGCTGCAAGATCTTCTTCTTCTGCTGCAACAAAATCAGCCCTGACCACCATTTGTTCAACCTTAGCCTCTTCTGTAGGCTTAACCATCAAGGGGATCTTTGTCATCCCAAACTTGGCAGCCCAAACCTTCAAGTCGTCTGTTATTTCTTTTCTGTTGGGCTCCTCTTCTTGCTGTCCTTGATGACTGATTTTTGCAAGTTCTTCTTCCCCACATGGAATTGGGAATGCAAAAGGAGGGATAGGTTGAAACTCCACTGATTTGACAATTTTTTGTGGTGGTGGAGGAGGTGAAACCTCTTGTTTCTTTGGAGGAGGGGGTATTTTTGTTAGCTCTTGTGGAGGGGATGACTGTTTGGAAGGGAAAAGGAAAGAAGAATCGAGATGGGGTGGAAGACTAGGGGATGGAGGGATGGATTCAACACATGGGACAGCAGATGGGGAGTTTAAATGAGATGGTGCTGCTTGAGTAATGGAAAGAGAAAAACCAGATGATGGTGTAGAACTTACCCATTGACAAGGTTGTTCAACAACAAGTCTGTAGGCCTCTATCTCTGTTGTCCATTGTGCAAGTTGGGGCAGCATCTTTATCATGAAGTCCAGCTTCTCCTGAGGGCTGTAGTGCCTTGGAAAAGGTCCCACCCATGGACAGGGTGCTCCATAACCGATTCCAAAAGCTTTCATTTGTGCTTGAGCCCTGGACTGCACCATCCCCACCTCCATCTTTTGGATTTTCTCCAACAGACCAGCATCTTGGATCTGATGGTCTTCATTGTATGCATACTCTTGCTCTTGGGAAGCTTCATTGCCAAACTGACTTTGGCACTGCTGTTCATATGAGTATGCATGTTGATCTGGAGGATTTGTAAAACATGTTGGAAGTGGAAAATACTGCTGTTGTTGTAAATGTGAGTTCCATGATGGAAATGAAGTCATGGTTGCACAACTTCATGGAATGGAAAAGAATGAAAGGGATGGAAAGAAGGATGAATGAAAAATGGATGGAAATGAATGGAAAGGAAGGTCTGCAACTTCAGAGATGGTTGTTGACCAGATGGAGTCGCCAGATGTGTTTGCAAGTGCCTCCAAAGGCTGAAATCTTCACAGGAACACATCAACCTGCAAAAGATGAAGTGAAAGACCTCTAAGGTCCCACCGGGCGTGCCAAAACTGTTAGTGCAAAATCACAGCACCCCTGGACGCACATCAGGCTTCTAGGTTGATGTTCAGGCATCCAGTGTGATTGCACAACATGGAAACCTCTCTCCAAGCGTGGGACTTGTGAAACCGAGAGAGGAATCTCCAGATTAGAGGCTGGTTCCTCAAACTCCTCTGATTTAGATCTATATTTTGCAAAACTACAAAGGTTTAGATCCTAATCCTATTCTAACTTGCAAGGAGATAGGGGCAGAAGTGCAAAAATTGAAACTAACTAAAGATGGTGATGCACCAAAAGGAGAATGTTGGACATCTATCAAAACTGCCATGGGACAAAGAGAGGTGAGCAATGGGAAGGATGGACAGATGCATCACAGGCCCAAGGATAGATTTCACACAGAAAATGTCCCAAAACTCCATGAACATAGCTCCAGACCTGCAATGAACATTCAAACATGCACAAATACCTGCAATGAAGAGAGGCAAGAAGAGAACAAGCAAAAACGAGGAAGGATGGATAGATGCATCACAAAACACGTTTTGTTGCTCTAGAAGTTTGCACAGAACATCATTCCATTAGTAAAAGGAAAAAATGCCATTACAGAGCAAGGGAGGAGGTTCGAACTCCATTTTCAACCCTAGAGAAGAAAAGAAGGGAGGCAGAGCAGAAAGAATGAACCACCTTCAAAATGAGCCAAATCTGGCTTTTACATTGCATGGGTCGAGCCCAGGGGACAGAAACGTGGGAAAACGTGTAAGCCCATTCCTCATTGAATGCCAACGCATTAAAATGGCATAGGATACCTTACCAACCCATACCCTGCCATCTTTGACCGATTTGGAGGAGAATGCGACCCATTCTGCATTAATTTGGCCGCTGAAATGTCACTTCTGGCCGTGCACACGCGTCAGAGCCGTTTCTCGATTTTCTCTCTTCAGACTGCACCAAAACTCGAGGTTGATCCCAGAATCATGTAGATAATTTCATAAGCTTTCCGTTGATATAAAGAACGTGGAAATCTGAGCTCTGGATCAAAAGATATGGCGATCTGAAGATTTAGGGCACGGAGCAGACCAAAACGGATTTTGAAATATTTCTGCGCTCTGCCACTTAGATGACATGTGGCATGCTCTGATTGGTCACGTGATTCTCTCTCCTCCATCTTTCGTGGGCTTTCCTTTGAAATTTCCTTGTGGGGCCCTTTACTGGGACACGTGGCACTATCCCATTGGTTCGGGCTGACCCTTTAAAACTTGCCCTTTGACTTTTGACTTTTCTCCTTGAGACACGTGGCGTGATCTGGTTGGTTCTCGGCCCTGCCGGCTCTTTCGCGCCCTTCACGTCTTTTCATCCCGGATGTCCCAAATGCTTAGTGCTCCTTGTGCTGATTTCACGCGAACCGGCCGGTTCGCGTCCATTTGTCCCAAATGTCCCACTTTGCTTTGGACTGCCTCGACCTTTTTCACCCGGTTCGGCCGGTTCGCGTACTCGCGGCCCGCTTGTCCCATTGTGTTTCGGACTGTTTGTGCTGATTTCACCCGGTTCGGCCGGTTCGCGCCTTTTTGTCCCAAATGTCCCAAAGGCGACCCTCTCAGCAGTTAGCCAATTTTTCCTCTCGGTCGAACCAGCATTTCGCGCTGCCGCGTACTTTTGTCCCAGATGTCCCTGTTGCTATTTGGGCCGCTTGGAGGCTTTTCGGCCGATCCGCGCCTTTTGTCCCCAGATGTCCCAATTGCTCCTTGGACTAGGACTTAGCCGATTTTCACCATTTTTTCTGGATCAACCTTCTTTCCTTCTGCAACTTTTTCCACGCTTTCTCGAGCTTGCTCCTTTCTTCTTTGGCCAGGGGAGTTAGAAAAATATCTGAGAGAACCTCAGAAACATGATGTTTGCTCTGAATCAATCAATGTGCCTGGGACTTGAATATTCTGATGCATGTTATAAAAATTACCCAGGGGGGGTGAAATTTTGACAACAAGTACATACACGAGAACAAGCATGTACCGTGGTTCACCCAATGTGGGCTACGTCCACCAAAGATAGATATCTCATATATATAATATAACAAGAGATTACAAACCAACTCTTCTGCACAAGAGTACATGTATCTCTACAAGAGTATCTCCTCCTCCCATATCTCCAACCAGATCTACCTGATTACACTAAACCATGCCTCCATACCACCACTTTTGTCTCCTCCAGATCTCTAACCAGATTTACCTAAGTACACTACAACCATGCCTCTCAAACATAACCAGATCTCACATACCTAAAGCTACCCTGCATCTACCACTTTGCAACCAAGATCTTGTTGTATTTTGAATCTATAAACAAGACCTCTAGAAATATCTAACATATCTAGATCTACATGGATCAACAATACAATATGATATCATGGATCTACAATATAGTACTAGATCTACAAAGATCTATAATACAAGACCTCACCAAGATGTGGATCTACAACAATAAACACTATGTGCTTTGTATACTATGCAAGTCATTACAATGAGACAATAAATATACAAAGGAAATACAATAGAAGACGTTACCCTCTTCTCACCATTCAGATGTACCTACTATTTCCTTTTGTCCAACTCCTCTCCATGGAGACTCTATCTTCATGTAACCTGCTCCTTTTTCTCTTCTTCTTCTTCATCTTCATCCTCTCAATATTAGAGAATCAAGGATCTAATCCAATCCTTCTCTTTATTCATCCCGCTTCTAAACCCTAGCTTTCATGCTTATATATGCGTATATAAACTTAGGGCACCTTAGCCATGCAATTACATCCAATAAATCTACTTTAATGCTAAAGATAGATTTAATTCCCGAGAGTTAATTAAAACATCATAAAACAGTAACCGATGCCATCGGCCTTAACCGCATGATTAGTTCCCACTTTCTCGACCAATGTCATCCTATCTCGATGATGATAGTTTTTGTATTTTCCAGCAAGTTTCCATTGCATGCTCCAGTGAAGCTATTTAGCTCCACAACCTAACGTGTTTTTATTTGCAAAGTTGTTTATATGTGTTTTGGATGTATTTCAACCTCTTGTACCTGGATTCACATCAATTGGTATCAGAGCCAGATTTAGATCTTTTAGAAATAGTTAAGGTAACATATTACATTTTTCTATGTAATTTTTTCCTCTATTTTATATAATCATGGTTATGTGTAGGAGGGGAGGTTATACCCAAATGAACAAGAATATGCAAGAGCTACAGAGAGAAAGTTGTTAAGCTCACAAGATAATTTATCTTCCTTAGAAGGAGACATGCAAATTGGGATGCGGAGACCAGAGATAGTGACACTCGAAGAAGTACCTCCATTAATGAATGAACTAGGATATGAAGAAGAAAATGAAAGAGATGAAGAAGCTGTGAATGAGAGACCATTTGAGGAGATATTGATCAAGGCTTTAGTGGGAAAGAATGATGGCATCAAGATTAATATTTCTGATTATGGTGGAGGTTTACGACTAGAGGAGTTGATTGACTAGTTGAATCACATGGAAAAATTATTTGAGTGGAAAAACCTTTCGGAGGAGAAGAAGGTTAAGTTTGCATGCACTAAATTAGTGGGACATGCATTGATCTGGTGGGATCACCTACAAAATGAAAGACAAAGAATGGAAAGGAAAAGATCAAAACCTATAATAAAATGGTAAAGAAGCTGAAAGAAAGTTTCTTCATGTATATTATGCTCGAGACACTCTTTGAAGCTTCAAAACCTAAGACAAGAGGATCTTAGCATTGAGGAGTATACCAATGAGTTTTACAAGTTATCAATCATTTTGGAACAAGGAGAGTGTGAAGAACAGAAGGATACATTGTATATAAATTTGTTGAGTTATACCATATAAGATGAGTTGAGTATGCTCCAAATCCATATCCTAGATGATGCTTATAAACTCACATTAAAGGCATAAGAAAAGAACAAGAGGAATAATTTTATAAGATGTGTGAAGAGAGGCCCATCATCATCTCCTATAAGAGGCAAGGGTATATTTGAAACTACAAAAGGTGAATCATATAACGTAGAAGGGCATGAAGATTCTCATAAAATTTGTGGTAATTACCAAAGAGGTAGGGGGTTTGAAAGGGGAATAGGTTATAATGGAGGAAGGGGATGTAATATCCCCCAAAGGAAATATATAATTTATAGATGTGGTGAAGAGGGGCATAGAGTTTTGAGTGTCTACAATATCCTACACAAGATAGATGGTAAGGAGAATAACCACGAGTAAATCTGGTTGAAGCTAAAGAGGAAGAAGAAATGGAGGTTTCTCCATACTTGTGTGAAAGCCTCATGATAAGGAGGATGATGATTTCCCCAAGGAAGGAAAAATAATAGGATGTTTTTGGTGGTTATTCATGGCTGTGAACAAATATTTTTCGAACAAGATGTAACTTTGGATGAAAGGTATTTAAAATTATTATTGATGGTGGTAGTTGTTAAAATATGATTTCAGTTTTGATGGTTGAAAGACTCAATATAAAATGTGAGAAACACCCATATCCCTATCGTATATCATGGTTCAAGGAATGAGGTAACCATAGAAAAAATATTCCTTATAAATTTTTTGATTGGGAATACCTGTAAGGATGAGGTGTGGTGTGATGTTATCCCAATGGATGCATGCCATATATTACTCGGAAGGCCTTGGCAATACGATAGAAAGGTTATACATGATGGAGGGAAAAATACATATATTTTTTTGGAAGGATGGTGTAAAGGTGGCCTTCTTACCCTTCAGGAAGAAGAGAAGAGTGAGGGATTATTGGCTCTGAAAGAGTTTGTTACAGAAATTGAAGAAGTTGGCTGGTGTTATTCACTGATGTCAAAGAAGGTGGAAATAGATTATTTTAATAAATGTTTTGCTGTGGAAAAGGTACTAAACAAATATAAAGATGTCATACTAGATGAGATACCAAATGGGCTACCTATAACGTGAGATATTCAACACCATATTGATTTGATCCGGAGATCTCGCCCTTCCAAACAAGGAATCCTATTGGATGAGTCGACCTGAGTTAAAAGTTGAACACACAAGTGATAGATATACTACAAAAAGGGTTAGTGAGAGAAATCACGAGTCCATGTGCAACTCCAGCACTATTGACTCCTAAAAATATGGAGACTGGGGAATATGTGCAGACAACATGGCATAAATAAGATCACAATTAAGTATCGAGTTCTGAATTACAAGATTAGATGATATGATGGATGTGATAGCAAGAGCCTGATATTTTAGCAATATTCATCTCTCAAGTGGATACTACCATATCCGGATCTATGAAGGGGATGAATGGAAAATGACTTTGAAAACAAAAGAAGGATTGTACGAGTGGATGGTGATGCCATTAGGGTTATCTAATGCACCTAGTACATTCATGAGGTTGATGAACATAGTACTCTAAGAATACAATGGTAAGTTTTTTGTTGTCTATTTTGATGATATTCTGATATTTAGTAAGACAGTGGAAGAACACTTGTTACATATGAAATTTTTGTTAGACTTGTTACGTAAAGAGAGTCTATATGTAAACTTAAAGAAGTGTATAATTCTTTATAAGAGTTGTTTTTGGGTTTTGTCGTATCAAAGGATGGAATGAGGATGGAAGAGGAAAAATAAAAGGCAATTTTGGATTGGCTTATTGCAAGGAATGTGATAGAGGTTCATAGTTTTCATTGATTGTAAACTTTTATAGGAAGTTCATCGGGATTTTTGTAGCATTGACTCACCCATAAGAGATTGTATAAAAGGGAGGGAGTTTGTATGGACCAAGGAAACAACAGATAGCTTTGAATTGTTGAAGAAGAAAGTGTTAGAAGCACATGTTTTGGTATTGCAATATTTTAACAATGTCTTTAAGGTTGACCATGATGTGTCACATGTCGGGA
Source organism: Taxus wallichiana var. yunnanensis (assembly GCA_018340775.1). Classification (NCBI taxonomy): domain Eukaryota; kingdom Viridiplantae; phylum Streptophyta; class Pinopsida; order Cupressales; family Taxaceae; genus Taxus; species Taxus wallichiana. The sequence goes on along the minus strand of CM031236.1, from coordinate 277,305,338 downwards.
TTGTAGGCTGTACCGAGTTAAGAAGGATGACCAATGTCATTCCTAAGATAAAAGATAAATTAAGTCGGGAGGAAATATTCTACTTATGATGTGGAATTTTATATTATTGTTTAGACATTAAAGCACTTGGAGACATTACTTGGTAGCAAAATAGTTTGTACTCTTCACCCACTTATGAAGCCTTGAGGTATGTAAACACATAGAAGAAAATAAATAGTATACATGCAAAATGGGGTTTATTTTTGCAAGAATATACTTTTTTCTTAAAGCATAAGTTTGGGTAAGGAGAATCAAGTTTTGATACCTTGAGTAGGTGTGTAGTAATTTTGACGATAATGGAAAATTAAGTAGTAGGTTTTCAAGTAGTTAAGGAATTGTATGAAGGTGACAAAGATTTTGGTGATGTTGTGAGAAAACTTAAGGACCCTACCATATGTAGTGGTTCTTCGATTATTTGATGTAGGATGGTTATTTGTTTAGGGGGAAATAATTTTACATCCGTGTTGGTTCAATGAGAGAAAATATTATTAGATAATTTCATAGTAGGGGTTGGTGGACACATTTATAAAAGTAAGAAATTTTCTCTTGTTGTAGAAAAGTATTTTTGGCCAAAGGTAAATAGGGTCATAAGTAGGATTGTATCAAGATGTAGAGTGTGCCAAATGGATAAAGGCCATGTATAAAATATTGGGTTGTATATTCCATTACCTATCCCTACAGGGCCATGGGTTGATTTGAGTATGGATTTTGTGTTAGGAATTCTTAACATACATCGAGGGAAGGATTATATATTTTTGTGGTTGAATAGATTCTCTAAGATGGCACATTTCATTTCTTGTAAAAATACTAATGATGCTTCCATAGTTGTCGATTTATTTTTTTCGAAGTGGGTAGATTACATGGAGTTTCAATAACGATCACTTTAGATCGTGACACAAAGATTTTGAGTCACTTTTGGAAGAATTTATGGAGGAAACTAAGGACACAACTAAAGTTCAGGATTGTATATCACCCATATATGAATGGCCGATGATATAGTAGTGAACAAAATCTTGGGAAATATCCTACGTTACATAGTTGGAGAAAATCCAAAACAATAAGACTTAGCTTTACCTCAAGCTGAGTCTTCTATAATATCTCGATAAACATATCAACGTGGAGGTATCCTTTCAAGATTGTATGTGGTAGGAATCCCTAGGGGTCCTAGATTTGATTGTGTTCCCAATCAAGAAAAACTAGTGATGATTGAGAAGTATTTTCGAACACATTCTACATTTGCATGATGAAATGAGAGAAAAGATAAAAGTGATTAATGCACAATATAAAGTAGTTATAGATGACAATAGGAGAGTAAGTGTATTCGAGGAAGGAAATATGGTGACAGAGTTCATTTTATAAAAGAGAGGTTTCTAAAAGGGATATATGGGTAAGTGCACCAAGTTGGGGGACAATTAAGTGGACATCAAATCCTGAATTTTACATTAAAAACAACAAAACATCAAATTTAGTCTTCCACAGACTTGAACCATGCCGAAAAGTAAAAAATATGTCATAAAAATGGTACCATTGCGTAGGGAGATCTGTTATCTTTGTATAAATACTAATTTTAAAGTGAATAGAATAGGATAAATATCATTTTATAATTTTTTACTAATAGTAGGTCTTTAAGACACTTTTTCCCGTGAATGTTTATGTCTAGGTTTAAGACTACAAATTTTGTTTCACTTATCAGAATGTGATAAAACTTATACCATCCCAACCGTGGTGAAATTATATACATGTTCAAAAAAAAATTTATTTGATTTCAATATTTTTTGATGAAGTTATGGCGGGCAAACGAAAAGTGCTCTGTTTTCTTTATGTTTTCATACCACTTTCATGGAAAAAATCATAAAAATAAAATCCATCCCAAGATAGATAGTGGCATCTAACTTCTCACCAAAGGAGAAAAATATATATCAATTTTTGGTCATCCAAATCATGGGCAAACAGACTATAATTTTATAGGCGTTTTAAAAAAAAAAAACCAAGTCATTGAATTTTGAGTGTTTAATATAGCTAATCTTGTCCATTTTTAAAAAAATTAGTATTTTAGAAACTAGATTCCGGATGCTACGATTCATATTACTATAATTTTTTCTAATTTTGAGTGTATGTATTGCTAATAATCTCTACAAGTTGATATTATGTTGTTATTTGCAATATGACATCCACTTATGACCCCCTTTTGTCCCCCAACTTGCTGCACTTACCCATATAATAAACTCAAGTATATGAATATTGGGTCATGTAGGATACTGAAGAAAATGAGTGATAATGCCTACTCTTGATGATGAATACTTGAAAATAATATTTTACATAAAAACAAGACGGTGCTTGTGTATTTAATTAACATCAAAATAAAGCATTAAAAGAAAATTAGAGAGCTACAATATTTATAGAAATTAGAAAACTTCTATCTCATCCACAATATATGGAAACAAATCACACGATCTAAGAAAATATGCAGGAATAGCATATTGCCCCTAACTTCCCTATTTCCCCCAATTTATATCATCTAGGAAAAAATATGCAAGATAGAACATGATCCCAAAAACATAGGGATGAGAAGACTATCACTTAGTTAACTAACAACTAAGGATAACTAATACATATTGACATAAGTTTAAGTATTTAAATTAAATACTTTAACTTATTACATTTATTCAAATATCAAATAATGATGAATTAAGCCAAGTTTGAGACATAGGTTCCCCAGTTTGTAGTAAAGTATGTCTTTAACTGATCTTCATCTTTTACCGTGATCTGATTGTACCCTAAGTATAGATAGAAAATATACAAGTATGGAAAGAAAAAAATAAGGAAAAGGACTCACCTTAATAATGCTTCCTTTTGAAGTGATGGATTTGAAGGCGGGCTGCGAATTTGAAATTTCGGGCGGGCTGCGTGATGGATTCGAAGGCGCTATTTCAGCAGCTCTGGCTGCTGAATGCCTCTCAAAGATCTGTGATGTTGCCGCTAAGGAACCGTTGAAAGTGAAATATGCGCTCATTGGGGACAGTTTCGGGTCTAGAGCCTGGGTAGAAGTTGTTAAGACTCCTCCAGGAAATACGTGACCTCAAGCTGCATGTGATTTCAAAAGTACAAAAGATGCTGAAGGGGTGACCCACTTACAGGTACCTGACGGCTGCCTACAAAGAGCTCTGGAGAAAACCAATCTGGCACTTGTCGGAAAATTTTTGGGATCAAGACCCAATGTGGACACCATTAGGAAATGGGCCATTCGTAGATGGAAACCAAAAGGGGATTTGATTATCACCACTATGGCAAAAGGTTTTTTCCTGGCTAGATTTAACCTTCAATCTGATGTTGACTCGGTCTTATTAGGTGGTCCCTGGTGCCTTGGTAACATGGGCCTTTTTTAAAAAAATGGTACCCAGGTTTTAATCCATTTGTTGAAAATATTCATGCCATACCCATCTGGTGTAGACTCCCAGGACTTCCTCTGCATCTTTGGGATGATGAAATCCTCCTTCACATTGCCAAATCGATTGGTTCACCCATTGGCCTGGATGGACCCACGAGAAATCATTCTAGATTGGCATTTGCTCATTTCTGTGTCTCCATAGAAATGGATCAGGAGCTCCCCGATAACATTGTGCTATAATCCAAACTGGGAGAATGGAAACAAAAAATTGATTACGATTGCCACAGATTAGGGCATTTAGCTAGCAAATGTCCTGAACAATCAGTTCAAAAACTGGAAAGTTCCTCAGACATTCTTGAAGATCAAAGACAGAATCAGAGAGATAAGGTGGATAATGAGTAGTTATCTAAACCTTCTTATGGAAACAGGCAGTTGGAGAGACATTCCAAGATTAAAGAAATAAAAAAAGGATTTAAGACAAAGAGACCATCGAGTTCTGAAAACTTTGGAAGCCTAAGAAGCTGATTGAGTCCCAACAAGAAGTAGATATGGATCCGAATAAGGAAGAAAGTAAAAGGGAGATATCAGTGGATTTGAACTCGATGCCTCCAAATCCAGTAAAGCTGAACATGGAGGTCGATGAAGAAAATGAAAAGGTTAACATTTTCTCTCTTGCATGGAAGAAGAGGAAGGCAAAACAACTGCTCATCAAGAGATGATAAAGAGCAGATCTGTGGAGAAGCTAAAAATGAAACAAGAAAATGACAAAGAGGATCTAGAATCCATTGCATGTGATCTCAACCAAGAGAAAGAGGACACAAATGTGGAGGAACTGACTCCTATAAGGGATAAGCAGACTGATATTATTACAGGAAAGGAGGATGGAGAAATTACCCCCTCTAACAAGGAAAATGACTGTGATAATGAGGGATTCATCTTAGTGAAAAGAAAGAAAAGAGGCTCAAAAGCCTGGAAGAAAAACAAATTGGAAGGTAGGGAAGCCTCCACCTCAAGAATCACAAGACCCTTTGCTGGAAGAACTACAAATTTTGGAGTAACCTTTAGAAAAGCAGGCCTTCTAAAAGAGAAACAAGAGAAAAGAGAGACTGAAAAGAGATTGCGAGATGGGACGCTTGAGAAAACTCTAGGCCATCGGGAAAATGCATCTCCAAAAGTTTTTAATGAAGGTAATTTCTTAGAATGTAAGAGGCCTTAATGGAGGCGTAAGCAAAAAAAGAATGCTTAAGGAAATTAAAAGAGCAAACAAACCCAACATTCTTCTTATTCAGGAAACTAAAATGAAAACTAAAGCAATTGAAGACTTCAAAAGACAATTTTGGCAGAACGCTGCCTTTGCTGCTGTTGACTCTCAAGGGGCTTCTGGAGGCTTAGCGATCTTTTGGGATATGAAGATGATTGACGGTAAGATTCTTATCTCCACCCAGAATCATTTAGCTATTATCTTTAAAAGCCTGGAAAATAATCATAGCTGGATTTTGTCTAATATTTATGCGCCCAATACTACTACTGGCAAAAGAAATCTTTGGAAAGATCTAATCTTGTTTAGAAGCAAGGTTGAAAGCATGAACTGGTTGATTATGGGAGACTTTAATACTCCTTTGAATCCTGGAGAAAAGTTTGGGGGAAGTTCTGAATTCTCCATTGGCATGGAAGAATTTGCTGACTTCATCTCGACTCTCAATCTTATGGACATAGAGCTTCATGGCAATCAATTTACATGGTCCAACAGAAGATTTGGAGAAAACTTAATTCAGGTTAAGCTGGACAGAGCTCTTATCTCTTCAAATTGGATCCTGGACCAGAATTTCCATCTTTCTTCTCTCCCTAGAACGGGATCTGATCACAATCCAATAGTCCTCAATTTCTTCAATTGGTCAAAACCTTTCCATGGTAATTTCAAATTTGAGAAAATGTGGTTCGAACATGAAGACATTATGGACAAAATTAAAGAGTGGTGGGTTTGGGATGGCACGAGACAGCCCAATTCAGACTTCTTCAGAAGCTAAAGAATGTTAAATAGAAAGTTAGAATATGGAATAAAGAGGTTTTTGGGAACATTTTTGAAAAAAGAAAGAACTTAAGCAACAGCTTGAAGAACTTGAGATAAATGTCTCCATGAAAGGTATGTCCCTTGAGGATCATCAGCGTGAAAAAATACTCCTATCTGATTTCCATAATATAAACAGTCATGAAGAAACCTTTTGCATAATGAAGTCTAGAGCCCTTTGGCTTAAGGATGGTGATAGAAATACAAAATTCTTTCATTTAATAGCCATCAAGCATAGAGCTTGTAACAAAATTTCTGAGGTTACTATTAGAAATGGAAATATTACTAAGGATCTTGAGGTTATCAAAGCTGAGGCACTTAATTTTTACAAGAAGCTCTTCACTGAGAACACCTCCTATAATGAACAAGCGGCCTCTTTCCTCTTAGACTCCATTCCTGAAAATCTTATGCCTGCTAAGAGATTTAAAAGTCTCTCAAAAACAGTCACCATTGAGGAATTAAAAAAGGTTTTCTTTGCTTTGGAAGGGGATAAGGCTCTAGGTCTAGATGGCTTTTCAGCTAATTTCTACCAAAGATGTTGGGAAATTTTCTCTGAGGATCTCTTGAAAGATGTCAATGAATTTTACAGAATAGGAAATTTGATTAAAGAGATTAATAATACTCACATTGTGCTTGCCCCAAAAAAGTTGGATGCAAAAGACTTCAAAGATTTCAGCCTATCGGTTTGGTGAATTTCATTTATAGGATCTTCACAAAGATTCTCACCACTCGAATGCAACCTATTCTCAAGGAGATCATTTCACAGCAGCAGAGCGGATTCATCCAAGGAAGAATTATCCAAGTATCATGGTGCATGAAACTATACATTCTATGGATAAAAGTAAAAAGGCGAGGATGGCCATCAAACTTGACATGCATAAAGCTTTTGTGAGTCTCCTAGAGATTCATGGATGAAGTCCTATCCAAATTTGGTTTTCAAGGCAAATTCAGAAAAATCATCCACTCTTGCATCTCTACCTCTAGATTCTCTGTGGTTGTTAACAGGGAACCTGTGGGTTTTTTTTCCAGTAATAGAGGTATACAACAAGGTGACCCAATCTCCCCTCTTTTATTCATTATTATGGCTGATAGTTTAAGTAGATCTATATCCAAAGCTATTGACATTGGCATGTTAAAAGGCTTTCCTCCAACTTCTGGAAATCAGCCCTCCTCTCATCAGTAGTTTGCTGATGACACTTTTCTGCTTCTAATGGCTTCTATTATTGAAGCAAAGGCCATTAAAACTATCCTTAGATTTTATGAGGAAGCCGCAGGATAGAAAGTTAATTTTGACAAAAGCTCTATTTACTTCTTTAATACTCCTGAGGAGAGGCAAAGAAAGATTATTAATATTCTTGGATGTACCATTAATTCCCTGCCAACTACTTATTTAGGGTTACCTTTAAGTACTAGCAAGATTTCTGTGGAAGTATGGAATGATCTTATTAAGAGATTTCAAATAAAGTTGGCAGGATGGAAAGGAGCCATTCTTTCAAGTGCAGGTAAATGCCTTTTGGTTAAAAGCACGCTACAAAACTTGCCTATTTACATATTATCTATGTTCAACATGCCTACAGCTATGATGAATAGTATTGAGAAGATTCAAAAACACTTTCTGTGGCACGGTACTGAGGAAAGATTCAGATATCATCTTGTGGCTTGGGAACAGGTTTGTAAACCTAAGAGACTGGGGGGGTTAGACATCAAAGATATCAAGCATATGAGTACTACCCTTACTACAAAATTAGGATGGAGATTGATAAAAGAGAACAGACCTTGGACAGAGCTGATTAAAATCAAATATCTTTCAAATCAGAAAAAAAATTCCTTCATTTATGATCAGTTCCTTCCAAATAGTTCCATTTTCTGGAACAACCTTCTTCGCAGCAGACACATTCTCCTTCAGGGATGCAACTGGAAGCTTGGAGATGGGCAAAGCATAAACTTCTGGTGATAAGTGGACTGATTCTAACTGGATTTCTGCTTATGATCATATGAAGGACAACTTAATTGCAAAATATGGTCACAAAATCTAGGGATACATTGAGAGGGATGGGAACAAAAGAAAATGGAAGCAGCTAAAAGTGGAGAATGATAGTATCCAGGATGATATTATATCTCTCCAGAATCAACTTGCCCTAATCCATCTAAGTAATCAAAATCTTAAAGATGAGCTCATCTGGAAGGATTCTTTTGATGGGGCTTACACTGTTAAATCAGGATATAATTCTGTCTTTGCATCCATGGAAAGCGAAATCAAGTGGCACAAGTTATGGATGCCGGAGTTAACCCCTAGAGTGAACTTCTTTTGGTGGCTAGTTATTAATGGCAAGATCCTAACTAATGATAACCTCATCAAGAAGGGATTCATCATGCCAAATAGATGTTGCATGTGTCAGCAAGAGGCTGAAGATATAAAACACTTACTCCTCCATTGTGAGATTGCTTCCAAGATTTGGCAGCTTGTTTTTGCAAAATTCAATCTGAAATGGATTTTTCCCCTTACCTGCCTTCAGACTTGGGAGCAATGGAGCTCTCCATTTAAACATTGCATGGTGAAAAGACTATGGCAACTTATTCTACCACACACTATGTGGAAAATTTGGAAGGCTCGTAATGATAGTATTTTCAGAAGCAATAGACAAGCTTGTAACAAAATTTATAAGGAAATAATCATTGTTGTGCAAGATAATATTGCTAGATTTAATCCCCCTAAAAATAGACTCTACCCGGAGAACGAAGAATGCATCCTAACTGATTGGAATATAGCCACTAGCAGTAGAAATAAAAATGGTACTGACAGAAACAAAGTCCGATGGATTAAACCCCCCAATGATTGGCACAAATTAAATTTTGATGGGGCCTCAAAAGGATCTGGGGATTCAGGTGGTGGGGGAATCATCAGGGATCAAAGAGGCTGCTATGTTACTGCTTTTTCTAGGAGAATGGGAAGACAGACAAACCATTATTCCGAAGCCATGGTGGCTCTTTGGGGAATTAGACTTGCCAGAGATTGCAATATTCAAAATCTCATAATTGAAGGTGATTCTCTAAATATTATAAATCTCCTGAATAAAAATCAACAGCCCAGCTGGTCTATCAGGGATTATATTGAAGAAGCTATAGAAATATGCAAAAGCTTTGTTAATGTACACATCACCCATACTTATCGGGAAGGGAACAGGGTTGCCGACAGCTTGGCTAACTTAGGAGTGAATAATTCCTTTCAAACTTGGATTGGCAGGGACGATCTACCCACACATGTCAATAAAGCTATCATTATTGATCTTCATGGCTATGAAAACTATGAATAACAGTTGTTTTATGGATGATAATGAGTGGATCCCCACATACATGATGATGACATCACAAAAGATTTGGATGATTGTTACGATGTGTGCGGATTGGATTTCAATCATTTCTTGGCATGGGAGGAAAGCGGGGGAGAAGGGAAATAATAAAAAATTCTACATTATTATTAAGTCGGCTTTCACAGGAGGAACAGATTCAAAAACCAAAAGCACCGCTTTACCTGTCCCGCACATTGCAAGTTTTTTTACCGTTAAAAATAGAAATAGTAACAGAGGAAACATGGGGGGTCTGCCATGCAAGACCGAGCCGACCCACAACCCTGAGTGGAAAGAGAACATGGAGCTTTGGGAGTACCTACAAAGCGGGGCTTGTCAAATTTTATCGAGAGGATTCAAGGCTTCGATCAAGACGTCTCCATAAAATTCGCCAAGGGTTGGAAGAACAGAATTGTCAAGTACAGTAACATGAAAATGGAAATTACAGAAGAGCTCATAGCTCAGGTCACTGGTCTCAGCTTGGAAGGTGCAAAATTTTTCAACAAGAAAGTCGACAGGGAGGTTGAAACCAAGAAATTTCTGGAAGAGGGAGAGAACCTTGAGTTTGTAACTGCTGGCCTCAAGGTGGAGTCGATCCCTACACCTTTTGATGAACTTGCCAAAATGGTAGTAAGGTATGTTACCTTAGAAGGAAGATATGTGACTATCCCACACAAACATCTGATTTTTCTGAATCATTTTCATAGAACTAACATTATTAGTTTTCCTCATTATCTGATCAACTCCCTTGAGAAGTCTATAAGGGAGGTGCAAAATCACTCTAGGGTTATCCCTTGCACCAGGGCCTTATACTCCTCATTCACCGCCACTTCTCCAGTTTCCCTCCCATGAACCCCATCCCACCTCCCTCCTCCACACCCCCACCTACCCATATTGCTCCCACTCCACCCCTGCCAAAAAGAAAGCATGATGATGTGGGCTCTAGCAAGAAAAGTAAGAGCCTTAAAACTAGAATCCCTACCTCCCATCGTGTCCTTAGAAGCCACAAGGACTTAGAACTTGTTGAAAGAATCCTACATATCAGCATGCCTGTGGAGAAGCCCAAGGAGGAGGATTTGCTGGAGAAGGTTGACAGATTGGAGAAGGAGATTCAAGAGCTCAAAGGGGCTCTTAAGAACATGGAGAAAGCCAAAGGTAAAAGGATCCTGCATGGTGAGGAAGAAGAGGGGGTCATCGATGAAGTATTCAAGAAGCTGCAGTCCCTTGATGGCAGATTGGGGAATGCCAAAAGCCGTAATGACTGTATTTTGTCTGCCCTAAAAAGCATCTATAACTTCATTGAACAGCACGTACACAGTGTTTGCAGCTTAAGTGGAATCAATGAAGATATATGGGGCCCTAAAGAAAATAGGGACATTGCAATCTCCCAAGCAGACATGAAGGACCCCTCTCAGGCCACAGCCATTGCTTTTTTCATGTCACTGCAGGCCATCAAGGCCAAGATTGACAGAGCCCTCAAGTAACGGGCTGATGTGCTGTTGTTTTTTGGCTGTGATCTGGCTGTCATTGGGCGGTTCTCGAGCTATTTTTTGACGGAGCTCTGTATTCTGTTTCTCTTTTGGTTTCTTTTTGAACTTGTCTCTTTTGCTCTGGATCTCTGTATGTTTAGATCCACTCTTCACCTTTATTGTAATATCTGGCTGCTGAGCCTTTCTTAGTTGACTGTTTTGCCCTTCTCTGGGCTACTTTTCTCATGTTTATTATCTGGCTTTTGAGCCCTTTTGTACATAGGGTATAGTCCCTTCAAAACTATTTGCCCTTAATAAAAAAAAATTAAGCCAAGTTTTATTCCTAACATCCCCCTTAATTCAACATGGTCTTAAGTGAACAGGAGAGAAATTCTCTATAACCCTCAAATTTACGTCTAGCAAGTGACTTTGTGAAGACATCTACACAAAGGCATGTTTGTTTGGAAATATTGGATTTGGATGTTGTTCTTATAAACATTTTCACAAAATAAATGTACCGCACCTCAATGTCTTTGTGCACTCATGAAAAATTGGATTCAAACAATGTTTACTACTTCTTTGTTATCAACATGTAGGATAGTCGAGATCTTTCTATGGAATTCCCAATCCTTCAAGTATATGTCAAAGCCATATCACTTCACGAGATAGCTCAACCTCGCTACATGATATTCTGATTCCATGGGTGATCTTTAAACACAAGTCTGCTTCTCACTCCCCCATGATATCGGTCCAGATCTTAAAAAAAATACAGATCCTAAAGTGGATTTCTTTTCATCTATGTTTCTGTATGATCTGAATCAACATCCTTTCAAGAAGAAGTTATTATTATTATTGTATTCTAGGCCATAGTCCATAGTTCCTCGATATACCTCAATATCTTCTTTGCTTCTTTCTAGTGAAAAAACCTTGCTTCTTGCATGAACCATGAAAGATAGCCGATTGCATAGCCGATATATGGCCTAGTGTAAGTCAAGTAGATGAGACTCTGATCAACTACCAATAAAAAGTTTCATTTACTTGTGGTGATGGATCTATTCGAGACAGGTTGAATTATTTTCTCCATAGTGTGTAAAATGCCTTACAATCCATCATATTGAATTTCTTGAGTTTTGTCTTGGCATATTTCAATTGTGACACAAAGATATGATTTTACCTTATCGAAACTTTAAGTCCAAGAAAGTAATGTAAAAGCCCGATATCGGTCATGTTGAATGATCATGTTAGATCTTTTTGTGTTGACTCAATCATCCTCACTGATCCTCCAATGATGACTAGATCATCGACATATACTACAATGATCACTATGTCCCCCCCTTACTTTTTGAGATAGAGATTAGAATCATATCAAATCTTATTAAATCCATGTTGAATGATAGGCTCATTGGTTTTAATATACCATGCGCTCAGAGACTACTTTAAACCATATAGTGATTTTATGAATTTACATACCTTTTCCTATTTACCTAGTATGACACAACCTTCTAGTTGAGTCATGTAAACTTCCTCCCGTAAATCACCATCAAGAAAGGCAATTTTCACATTCATTTGGTGTATTTTCCAACTAAATTATACAAATCGAGAAAATATTAACCTGAAAGTTTTTATCTTAGTTGTGGGAGTAAAAGTATCCTCATAATCAATGCCTTATTTTTGAGAATATCCCTTAGCCATTAGTCTAGCCTTGTGATTATCAATTTTCCATCTACTTTGTACTTAATTTTGAATATCCATCTGCATCAAATTGGATTTTTCTATGTTGTCATGTATTATTTTTCATAAGTGACTTGTATTATTTGTCATGTATAAGGGCTTGTGAAACTGTGGATGGCTCAGTAGTTTACACAACTTTGCCCATTAAGGCCAAATTGATCTTATTTCAAGCAATACTGTGAGTCCTTATTCCAATGGTAGATTTGTTGGGGACACTATTCAATATTACATCTCTCATTATACTTGTATATCATTTAGGTGTATTTTTAGTGGTTCTCATGGGAGGTTGAATTTCATTATCTTCCCCATCATCATTGTCTTCATCAAAGTGATTACCATCCTTTGTTTTCACTATAGGGATGATTTTTTTATCATTTGAGTGTATGGATGGAGCATCTGCTTATTTATTTTCAAAGAACTCAATATCCTAACTAGTGTATACCCTTCTTGTTCTTGGATCCATAAGTCTATAGCCAAGTGCTTCATCATTGTATCTTAAGAAGATAAGCTTTTCTGATTTTATATCAAGCTTAGTTCTTTGTTTCTTAGGAATGTGCATACTTTATTTACTTTCAAAAACTCTAAGGTTTGAAATAGATGTCTTATGCCTTGACCATGATTCTTGAGGTGTTACTCCATCAAGAGCTACAGTGGGAACTCTATTTAGTAAATAGACTATTGTTTTAGCTGCTTTGGCCCAAAATGTTTTTGATAAACCTACATCATCAATCATACATCACACCATATCCATGATAGTATGATTTTACCTTTCAAAAACACCATTTTTGTGGTGTGTGAGGAGGAGCCATTTGACGATGAATGCCATGTGTTTCCAAAAAATCATTGAACTCATTATTGGTGTATTCTCCCCCTCGATCTGAGCGAGTGTTTTTATTTTCCTACCAAAATCTATTTCAACAAGGGATTTGAACTTCTTGAAAGTTTCAAAAGCTTGGTCTTTTATAGAAAGACAATATATCCACATTTTCTTGAAAAATCATTAACAAAGATCATGAAATATTGAAACCCAGAGTGGTTAGGTCTCGCATGTCCGCACAGATCAGTATGCACCAGGTCAAGTTTTTTCTTAGCCTGAAATGTACTATGTTTGAATGGTGCTCTATGTTGTTTTCCTTCCAAATAATTTTGACATTTATCTTTACCCGTTTCTATAAGTGGAAAACTCATAGCCATGTTGTATCAACGAAGTGTGTCAAGATAGAAAAAAATGACATGTCCAAGTCTTTGATGCCATAATTGATTTGATGATGTATCCTTAGCTACAAGTGCTTGGTCATTTCATTGAAAAAAATCCAACTAAAACATTCTTCCCACATTAGAATCTTTTACATCAATTTTTCAGCTTCGTGACTTATCTCGAATTGGGCACATCTTTTTATTGCCTTTACAATCAAAGTCAATTTTGAGATTTTGATCTAATAATTTACTTACGAGATAACCAAAATTTTGTTAAACCATGGACATAAACAACAAATTTAATTTTACAATTATGTTTCCCAAGCGGTAGTGAAATGGAACCAATGCCTTCAACATTGTAAGATGTATTATCACCCAAAGAGACATGATTTTTGGTGGGTGTTTTACTCATTGTGAAGAACCGATATTTATTTCCTGTCATGTGTCGATTTGCACACAGTCGACATACCAAATTTGATTTGTAGAATTGGATATTTTATTTGACTATGCAGAATATAGGAAGTCATCATCATCAATTTGATCTTCCTATTTGGCTACATTTCCTTGTTGAGTTGGTTTCTTCCTCCACCTTTGATTATTTTGTCCTTTTTAATTCTTTTTTGGCCTAATTTTTTTGTTGGTAATAAATCTTTTTACCAATTGATGATCCTTGTTGGAATGTGTTGTACCAATAATGTTGTTTTAACTCATGTCCTTTTTGACCATGAATAAGACATTTTTGTTGGTCCTTTTGGCATTTTTGAGTATTACCTTGCTTTTGAGATTGTTTACTAGACTTAGCCTAATTTTTTCCTTTTTGATTAGAAGTTCTTGCTCTTCGAGTTTCAATAGTTAAGTGAATAACATCCTCTTGTTGTACCATATTCACTAACTCTTCAAAATTTGTTGTCTAACTAGTTATGTTTAATGTGGTCACGAAAATCCTATATGAAGGAGGAAGATCTCTCAATACTATAGGCATGAGTGATGTGTCAATTAGTTATTCTTCCAAAGCTTGAAGTTATGCACAAAAATTTCTACTCTTTTCAAAAACATTTCAACTTTCTCATTTGGTTGTATTTTCAAGTTCAATAGTTGACTCTGGAGATGAAGTATTGTGTTCATATTTTTGCACTCATACTATTTTCAACTTGTTCCAAGATTATTTTTTTGTTATGGCCTCATGAATATGAGGTTGTTCCTCATCAGAAACACTAACCAATATTATTAAATTTGCTTTTTGATTTGTATGATCAAATGTAGCTTATTGTGTAAAATTTGTTGCACATGTTGTTAATGTACCGAAACAACAAACCATAGATTTTACAAATCAAGTTGTGTGCAAATTTTTGTTTTCCATACTAGATAATTATCGAAATCAAAACACGAGAATCTAGAAAAAATAATTTTTGTGCCATAATTGTGGCCATTGTGAAGACTGATAAACAGTAGAAGAAAAAATTGAACACTTTTCCCCCTTAAAGCATGCACATTACCAAAAAATATTATTTTCTTTATTTTAGGCTCCTTTTCGGCCAAGTACAATAAATGTTTGGCAATATTTGCTCATTAAACATTCAGCTCTATGGTTGATTTTCAAAAATAAAATGGCTCTCTTGGCCGATTTGAATTAATATTTTTTTGGACTCTTTGGACTCTTTTCAAATACAAAAAAATAGTTTTTGCAATTTTTAAAAAAACAAATCTTATTAAAATCTCAACCAATATGTACAGACTCTCAAAAACACACACTTTAAAAAAATGGCACCTCAATCCAAGGTACCAGTTGAAAGTTATGACTTTTTAAACTTTTGATTTCAATATCTTTCTGGGCCCCTTTCCAAAAATGGATTTTTTTCTTTCCTTTTTATTTTTTTTTGCAAAATCCAAAAAGGAATTATTTAAAAATATATTTTTCCTTCAAAGCTTTTTACCCGCCTTTTAAAAATTTATGTGGTTGCATGCATAGGAGACACATGGTGAGAGTTGGTGCTTTTAGGTTTAGTTTTAGCCCTCAACACATATGCATAAGTAAATGTGTTTCATTTTTTTACACACTTCCTTTGGCCATCGTTTGTTTTCTTCTTTGTATTTGACTTCTTTCAACACAGGTAGAGAAAAATAATGTTCCAGTTGCACGTTTCATGAATTTTTTTGCAAGTTTCTTTAATAATAACCTTGACATCGTGAAATATTTTCTTCTTACAGGCTGATCTCTAATCTTGTTGCTGCTCCTTAATTGTTGCGAGCTTAGACTCTTTGGACAGATATCTTCTTATAGACATCTACAATTCTCTTGCCAAATATATGAAAAGACAAAGCACAGAGAATATGAAGGATAAATTATGTGGGGAGCTTGAAAATCTCGGCTCCCCACAATACAAAAATATTGTGTATATATATTTTTCAAAATGCTTCCAATTTAAATGAAATTGCATGTATAGGTAAATTTTTAAAAAATACCAGAGAATGATTTAATGTCACCTTTTGCAACAAAGTTTCATCTGGTTCTACAAGGTCATGTGATTGCACTCCGGTGTTCTTCAACCGCAAATCAACTATGAACCGAGGTGTGGATTCGGGTAGGGGATGTGAAATGGATGGGGTCATCTATGGCTCCTCCTATCTTTGTAATTTATCCATATCTCCCTAAATTTACCTAAAACTTCCTATACTCTCTCTGGATTAGAATATAGCTCGATACTAAATCTTGACAATGAATACTTGAAAAGAATATTTGACACGAAAAAGGCAGACAAAGGTGCTTATGTATTTAATTAATATTAAAATCAAGCATTACAAACAAATGGGAGAGTTGTAGTATTTATAGATATTGGAAAAATTCTATCTCATCCACAATATATGGAAAAAATATCCTAATATGAGAAAATATGCAGGTAATAACATATTGCGCCTAACTTAACTTCCCTATTGCCCCTCATGAAAATCATTCGGGAACAAAATATGCAAGATAGAACATGATCCCACAAACATAGGGATGAGAACAATATCACTTATTTAACTAACAACTAACGATAACTAATACCTATTGACATCAATTTAAAGTATTTGAAGTAAATACTTTAATTTATTACATTTATTCAAATATCAATTAATGATGAATTAAGCTAAGTTTTATTAAGTAACACCTACGAAGTTTGGCTACTTGAAAAGTTTCCTATCTAACCATTTTTTTATGTTTCGATTTATATAAGTTTCAGGTCATGATGAAAATGTTCTTTGAGGAGGAAGAAATAAACTGGGAGTAGTAGATGCCGAAGAAGAAAAAGGAAAAGGTAATGCATGTCTTGGACCAAAGACAGTCACTTGTAGACATGGGAGCTACAAAAGATATTTCATACAATGGGAAGGTTTGCAACAAGAATAAAATACTTGGATTCTTGAATGGGATTTAAAGAAGATTTAAAGTGCAAAACTAGATGAATTCCGTTATCTAAATTCATAGGAGATGAATTCTTTTCAACCAAGGGAGAATGATGCAAAAGCATAAGTTGTGGAGAACATAACTTTTGATCCGACCGTTGGATCATCCCAAATTTTATGGGGTGGTAGATATACATTACTACTATGCTAGGGTGAATGTTGTTTGCAAGTTTTTTCCATTTCAACACATTTTGGGCTAGAATTCCTACATATAGTGGCCTAAAATTGGCTCTGTACATTTTTTTCACTTTTGACTAGGTATTAGAACTTTAATAACCTTTATTGTGCTTGTTGGAATAAGTCCAAATTTTGCGCGATCCTTAATTTATGAAAGTATATTTGGCGGGAAAATTTTGGGGCCCATAATATTTGTTTTACTAGTAGGTATTATTTGGCATTTCGGGTTTGTTGGCAATTTAGGGTTTTCTAGAATTTTATTGTTTTTAGAGTAGACATGAAATAAAAGGTTGATTGTAATGATGTAAAATATTAGTGTGGATTCTAGAATGAGAAGAAAGCTATTTTGAAACTCCTGGTTTTTATTTGCAAAGTTTTTTATGTGTGTTTTGGAGGTATTTCAACCTCTTCCATCCAAATTCACATCAAGCATATTTGCATTGTCCAGGATATTGGGCATTAGCATGAAAGTCAATTTTCCTAGATTCGCCAATGAATTTTTACAAAAACGTTTCAGGGAATGGTATTAATTTTTTCCCTATTCATGTCATACCAAATTAAAAAAATACATAAACACTCATATAAATCAACATAAAAGATCAATATGGTATGGGAATGGATCAAGACAAAAGACAAGGAAAATTAGGCTTGAAACCCCAACACCAAGCACTCTAAGATCTCCAAACACTTCATGAATATTTTTCATTCCCCAAAGGTTCGAACATGTAATTCATGTACTATAAACATAATCCATTAGATAAAAATACTATGCGCCATCCATTCTTCGACAACACCGCCTTGTAGGACATTTTCCTACTTAAAACATGCACTTATAAGAACTGGTATTAAACTATGCAGCTCAAGATCACATAAGAAAAAATAAATTATGCCATGTAAAACCTCACCGGAAATAAAATGACCTGTAGAAAAAATCCATGCATGATATACCTCATGAAACAAATTCTTGTCTTCAACAAATTGAACTTCCGATGATGTAGTTCCGGAAACTAAACGAGTTTCTACCCTTTTACGACCAATTAAATTCCTATGAATGAAATAAATTGGAATAAAATTTATCCCTCTTCACTCTCAAGTGGATATAAAACATCAAGTAAGACAAATTATTTGTATTATGCATCAATCTTCTACCCAAAGCATGTTTTTCCTAAACCAATCAAACTAGATCAACTTGTGACCTCAACCATGCTACCTCACCACAATTAAGAGCTCAAAAATAACATGAAGCATGTCAAATTAGATGTATAAAACACCTCCATGGATATTATACTTCATCACCATTCTCAAAATTACTTAAGCACTTCCATTTTCCAACACCGCTAAGCTTCCTTTTAGGCCCGAAACCAGTCTTCAAAGATAGGGCACACTTTTCACTCTAGGAACTCAACCATGAATTGAAACTCTCATGGAATTATATTAAAACTACTATGATTTCATAAATGCTTATTTAGTCAATAGTTTCAATCGACATATTTTACGAAATGAAAAATCTTGAAATAATCCTATTTGAGTGCGTCCCACATACCGTCATAATATCTAACATACCTTATTAGAAAGCTATAGGAGTCCTCTACAACCTCTAATAATAAAATTTATAAAAACATTCCATTCTAGGAACCTACCAATAATATCTTGTCCATTGCTAGCAAACTACGGTTTCAAATCCATAAAATATCACTTACCTTTTTAACAATAGTTCAAAAATATTTGGGCCTCATTTGACCTAATTATAACTATGATATCTTACTAAATCCATGCCCCAAACTCCCTAAAAGGCTCATCTCACCATGAAAACCAAACATGTGCCAACCATGAACATTTCTCCCATATCAGGTTGTAATTCATGCTCTTAAGAACCCTATTTTCCTTAAACCTACATATCTTGTGTAGACGTAAAATCATGAACTTTTGGCATTATTTAGTCATGGTCTCATACTACTATTTAGAGGTTTTTGTGTGAAAAAAGTACTAATTAACCCCTACCTTTTAACCATCTTACTTTATTTTCTTTCTTCATTCTTGACCTCTTGCACCCTCATGCCCGGTTAATTTTTGTCATTTTGTGTTATTTTAGCTTTGACTTGGGTGACCAGGTAAATCTTGGGGTGCCCAACGATGCCCTGGTCCCATCGTGGGTGCTTCGGTCCTTTTTGATCTTTCCGATACTTTTTGGACAATTTCTAGTCGTTTGAGCTTCTTATCCTTTTGGTGGTCAAACATTTCGGTGTTAATTACGAAATTAGATCAAGATAGCGCTATAAATATAAAGTTATGAGACTGTAATGAGGTACCAAGCACTAGTCACTACTATCATCCACCTAGGGTTTCATTCATCAAAGTTATTTACAAATATTTTACATTCACTTAGCTCCATCACAAAGGATAATGTTGTTTCATCTCGCATCACACAAGCATAGGAGGGGATTCTATTCTATTCCATCTACCATTCTACTATATTTTTACTATAGTTATTGCTCATACTTCACAAATTGAGACTCTCACAAGAGAACCTAGGGCACATGATGTACACACACACCATAACTACTTTTGGGTCTAAAATTTAGTGCATTTCTCGATTAGTAAGCTCATCATTTTGGCATATGAGTTCAGTCCAACCCATTCATTTGCATTCTTCTTATTTTTAGGGTTTTGATACTTCTTTTGGTTTCTTGTAGGTATTTCTACCATATTTTATTATCAACGACACCTAGTATAGTGGAGTGAATCTTATGTGACACACAACGAGGTTTTTAGACCACCTACAAAAGCTATAAACTTAGTTTTAGACATCTTACATAGACCAGGGTGCCCATTTTACAAACCAGAGTGCCCACAGGTTCCCTAGTCCCTCTCCAGGAACTCCAATCCAATTAGATAGTTTGGATCCATCCTTTTAGGCACCTTTTCATAGTCATTCATGCTTCCTATTTCTCCATTCACTTCTGTGACACATTCTAGCAAGTTCATAAAATCAACTAAGTCACTTCCATATTTCTCTTATATATTAGTGTTTCTAATTTCATTAGATTAGCTACTTGGGTCATTTTCCATACTTTTTTTATTGTATTCATTTACTATATTTATATGCCATTCTAGATTAGATTAACTATCATTTTGATTATCCTAACTTCTTTCACACTTAGGATCCTCATTTTTCCTCTATCATGGGTCAAGTTTCTTTATCTAATTTACTTAAGAGATATCCTAATTGCCAAGTTTTTTTGTCAAAATCCTTACACTTGTGTATTTTGATGATAATAATCCACCACAAAAACTAATTCCTATACTTGGTTGTTTATTTATTGACCCTATTGATCCTTCATATAATCAACTCTTATTGGACTCAATTCAAGCTTTACATTATTTGTTTCAAGACAAGTTTACGGATATGGAATCCATAATCACATCTCTCAGATCTGAAATATGATAGCTTAAGGTCACTTCTCAAGCTCATGTTTGTTCTCCCTCTACATTTCATCTTTAATCTATGTCCACTACATGTCATATAGTTAAACCTTAGGTCATGCCATTTCCTGAGCCTCTCATATTTGAACGTAATACTAAGAAACATGACATTCTCACTCAACTCCTTAGTCATCAGTTGATCACGCTACCGCCTACTAATTACTATCCTCCTTATTGATTAGCAAAATATCAAGGTCATCCATATTGCAATTATCATCGAATCAATGGACATAATGACATCAATTTCCACACTTTGCATGAAGAATCAAATATCTTGAGCATCAAGGATTTATTTCATTTGCTACAAAACATTCTATTGTGTCCCCATCTACAAATTCTACACCCACATGGGCTCCTAAATTTTCTCCTTCTTCAGCTAGTCATGAGCCACCTAAGAAACCACCTATGGCATCATCAAGTCAACATAATCAACCACCTATAAAAATTAGTTCACCACTTCCTCCTACTAAGTTGTCTATTGTATTACCAAGTCAACCTAAAAAACCTCCTTTAAAACTTAGTGAAACTTGGCCTCCTCTCAAGTATAAGCTCCAACCAATTAATTTTGTCAAAGTAACTAATCCTCCTACTAGTGGTCATGACACATTGCAAATTCCACCACAATCACATACTATTACTTTTTTCGACCATGCTTCCACCGCTAAACACAAACTTGGTCTTTGGTAGGTGACTCTTGTCACTCTACCCTCCTAATGACACACTCATATTCTTATGGTTCTTATATGACTGTTGAGGGGTCTGCTATGATTAAGAACCTCATTTCATCTTACATTCACATATCTATCCATTACATAACCACTCATACATACATACATCTACAATCATCTATCACTCACAACGCATACTATACAATTTCTCATTATTTATCCCATTATTGAATCAATATTACAAAATTTATGATACTTCACCACCTTCATACATCATTTATCGAACAATATACACACCATCATGCACTTAGTGGGAATAACATTCATACATCCCCCCTTCATATTAACATCAGTTCATATTTCATTTTTGCATAGTTATATAGTCATATCCTCACATAGGCATATTCATCACATGTTTTAGTATTGTTATTACCCAATGAAATTCTATTGTGCTTCAGTTCACACTTGAATGTCGAGGGCATACTACACATGAACCCCACACACTACACCTATTCACACATCATGTGTCATATATATTACATCCTACATTCTACATTTAGTCTACATTGTGCATCTACACATCATACATCATATTACTCTTCATCATACAAGTGTCATAATCTTATTGTTTACATGTCTAGCATTACATACTACTCATACTACATCGCATGCATCTTACACTTTTTCACCTACATACACTTTTTACATTGCATCTTATACATCGTACACTACACAACTTACATAACATATGGTCATCTACTCATCACATATGCTACATCATCTTATACACGCTGCACTCACTACCCTTTTACGCACTTTATTTCCTTGGTACATACTCATCTTTCAAGTTTTTACAAATAAAATAGACCTTACATTCATCATGCATTTATCATTCAACCTTTCATCATGTGACATTTCTAGGATAGTGACACACACTATATGATAGATAGTCACTTATGCTATCATCTTGTAGTGATATATACTTTAGGCTAAATCACCACTCCCTTCTATTCATCTTGTAGTTGTATACACTTTAGGATACATCACCACTCCATAGTATTCATCTTGAAGTGAAACACATTATAGACTACATCATCACTTCCTCTATTGTCTTCTAGAGCTATATGCTTTAGCGTTAAATCATCACTCATACATTCATGTTTTCATGATATACGCTTAGGATATAAGATTAATGTACATATATTCTATATGTCACATATCCTTGTCACTACACATACATACTCATCATAGTGTGCTAGGCACAACAAATATTATTTGACCATTTCTTTATGATGCACTCTTGTTTACAGTTCACTCTTGATCGTTGAGGGGGAAAGCCAAATGAAACTCGTTGCATACATTTCCATTCACTCAAGGACACGTAGATCCTACCATCCATCTTGTATTTCATTCCATACATCCAAAGCATACTACATATTATGGTCACTTTTAGTCTTGCTTACTTTTTATTTTTCAGATCACTTTATTACACATGCTAGTTAGATGACTTGTATGTCATTTATATATATCATCCACACATGTCCGTTCACATATTTTTAAAGATATGATCACAAATACATGTATTTTACATGCAACATGGATTCTAGCCTTCTACTCTTCCTACGATGGTCATAGGGGGCATCCAGATTCATCTCTCATAGGTGTTATTATTTCATTTTGTACTTAGCACATTAAATTACTTAGTTATACACACTTGTGACATACTAGTTATCTTTCTAGTATGCTAATGAATGATTCATGTGTAGGACTTGTTATGTAGGGTTATTTACTTATATACATGTTTTTTATATTACTTGTCTATTGCTTGTTATTTTTGTGGGCATTTCCCTTTGTTTGATGTGCAAGCTTGTTTTTTCTATGCAACCATTATGGCCTTGTGTGTCTTGTGACATTGTGAGTGATGTCCCATGTTTTTATCCCACTTTGTGCGGATTACTTGTCTTCTTACATGTTTACATTATTACTTTCATTCGTAGCTATTACACTCTTTGTGTACATTACACATTTTCTTATACATGCACATTTGTTTGTACTAACACTCGTCTTTTACTTTCCTTCCTATTTGTGTGTGCCATGGTTTATACCAAGAAATTTCCATTACCCCTACATGGAAAAATTTTAGATTACATGTGGTTGGTCCTATTTTGAGGCTGCATTATCCTATCAACAACACCGCATGTGTCCACAAAGAAGCGAGCATCATTAGGGTAAATTTTAGGGGTGAATATTTGTGAAAAGGTGAATATAAGGGATTTTAAATTTTGAATCTGGTAAATTTTGTACTACCATATGGTAGCGCATTTGCCAAAATTTTATGGGATCTAAAAAAATTTGAATATAATTTCACCTACGTATTTCTGCCAAGGTCCGACTAAAGTTAGTAAATTCACCTTCATGTTATAACATTCTAATATATATAGGATTAATTCACCATATTATAGTCATATTTTTTACATTATAAGCGTGTGAATAATCTGAAAGTATAAGACCACAAGCTGAAGGATTTAGGGAAAAGTGAGAGACTCAAGAGGTAAGTGAAATGTATCATTGTTATAGGCTATCGAGTAAAATGTTTAAGTGTTACATGTTGATAACGAGATATATGTGTTACTAAACGGAAACATATATAATTTTTTTCGTTGGTAATAGATATGTGAGTTACCAATCTGGTAAGAGATATATCTATTACTAACCGGTAATACCATAATAGATATACATATTACCAAACCGTAACAAATATATGTGTTATTGGTTGGTAACCGATATATATGTTTCCGGCTCAGAATCGATATATGTGTTGCCAGTCGATTACCCGATGTCTGTATTGCCATCTGGTAAATCTATGTTTTGTAATCTTCCTTCATATTCCTTTTCTATTTGAGTACTTGGTTGTGTTTTCATCTATAATTCTTAAGTTGTGTTGGCTTGTGTTTGGGTAAAGATTGGTTCCCATTAGTATTTAAAAGTTCTATGTTTTTGTCACATGTGCAGACTTCAAAATCATCCATTCAATGGCCCCTGGTACAAATGAGAAAATAACTCAACTTAAAAGAAAAAGAAAATATAGTCTAGACATTTCAAAATACTTGAGTCATCTAGAAGTAACCCCATTAGCGAGAGGTAAAAAAACCAGTTTCTACTATGATAATTTTTAATTTTTTGATATACTTAGGGAAGCTATAACAAAATGGATTTCTCTCAAATGCAGAAAACCCTAGCAGTGACCTTACTCTAGATGAAATTTCCAATCACCAAAGTAATCCTATTCAAATTGATAGCACTTATAATCCCATTTCCCATCCAAATCAAACATCTGATAAACTTTCCAAAACTCACATTAGAAACGTAAGAGTGGAAAGTGGAATATATGAATGAATTATAAATTTGAATGGTAAACGAAATTTCCATTCATTGTACTTATTGAACCAAAGAACAATATTGATACTCCTACAAAATGTAGATGTACTATCTATAGTGGGAAACTTGGCAAAGACCACAAAATGCAATGGAACTTGGATAGAATAGAGAAGCATTGTGGGAAGATATACAAGTCTAAGAAGCAAGATGATGGAACAATTATAAAAATAACTAGATGGAAAACTGAGGAAGATTGTTTTCATATGAGATATGCTACAGAATATGATAATCATCATAAACATCTTCAGGACCTTATTAAGAAAGCTAGAACTATAAAGGCTAGATTTGAAAAAGTTGTCTTGACATAATTTTTTAGGAAAAACTCATTCAATTCAGAACAATATTTCACATTTTAAAAAATGGTAGACCAATTTCAGATCTGATTGATTATAAGACATTGTATCAATCTAATGGATTTCCAAATGTTTCAACAACACACTTTGGGAACACAAGTGCATGGGAGATGGCAAAGAGTATGGGAGAAATAGAAATCACTAATTTGAGAGAGAAGGTAAAAAAATACAAATTGTATCACTTTGTCGCTTGATAAGGTCATAGTAGTAGATAATATATATTGGGTGTGAATGCATGTCTACACTTTCAATTTCAATAACCATTTCAGAAAAATCATTTACTAAATATTCACAATATTACAAAGAACTGCAATTCTAAGACCATTTGCAAACCTATTATTAAAAATTTGAAGAAAATAGCTGGTATGGATGATCATTCCATCTCTATAAAGCTGATTTGTGTAGGATTTGATGGCGCTTATATCATGCAAGGTGACAAAATTGGACTTTGTATCTGTCCATAAACAATAGTAGCCCCTTACATGATACTTATTCACTATATGGCTCACTGAATGAATTTGGATTACAAGATTGTAAGTAATTTTGAAAATGTTTCTAAGGTGGAGGAACTTATACGGTACTTGCATTCATATATGTCAAGCAATCCTAAAATATTCATGGAGTTTCCAAGATTTTTGTTGGAATAACAAATGGTAAAAAATTGCTAAAAGATATTGACACGAGATGGATATCATTGTAATATAGAGATTGCATGATTTTTAGGAACACAAGTCCTTAATAGGTTACATGTTCAAGCATCGAAGAAAAGTTGACAATCCTAAAGATCTGCTATTTCGCTTTACTAATATACAAACATTATTAATTGTATGTGGTATTTTCCAATGTTGAAGGAAATAAACAACATGGTGAAACATGCTCAGGAAAGATCCATATAAATTTTGATTTTCTAAAATTAAAGAGACATGTATGTATGATTTTAGATACCTTGTATGTCACCCAAGATTGGATTCAATAGCCAATTCCTAACAGCTTCAAGGTTTTGATAGACACCAAAGATCGAACTGATTTTTAAGTTCAAAATCGGTGGTCATCTTTGTATTTTTGTTGATGGGAAAATTATTAAAATGCACTCTTTATACAAAGATCCTTATGTAGCAGGTTCTTAACTTGAGGAAGTACCTATCACGAGCTGCCTTTTTGAAGTAATTTCGATGTATGTTAAAAATTGATGAAAATATCTCAAACATTATCTTATTAGATCACGAGTGGTTTTAAAAAATTATCTTTTGGAGGCGATGGGAGTTGTAAATATTATTTTCTTGAACTTGATGATTGTTAAAGAACAAAGAAATACAAAATTCAAGAAATTCTTGATCGCACTTATGAAATAGTTTTATAAATCTTCACATGTTGATGAAGCATAATTAAATGGTATATTAGAAAGAAAATTAATCATATCCTAGTCACAACATTTTGGATTTACAATGTCTAATCACTACAAGCATATTGTTGACCCAATAGAAATGGGAGTTGTCGCTATTGTGGAGAAGTATGTATCAAAGAAACATTAGGAGAGAAACTATAAGTGAATACTTCAAACTATATGAACTCATACTGACATGATTCTTGGGTCTATTAAAGATGAATTGGTATTTAGTGCACCTTCATTTGTCAAATCAAAACTTCACAACATATTGGACAAGAATTTGGAAACTTGTTTGAGAATCTATGTTTCAAGATATATGGTGGACGAACTTCCAAATGAAATAGAACTAGATACATGGACATCTCTTGCATAGTGCAGAGATGTTAATCACTTAGTGAAAATAAAGTCTCTAATAATGGTCGAATTTACTTGGACTCTGCTAGACAAGAGACTACATGAGATATAATAAGTGATGAAGGACCATCCAACATAAGGTTGTTTCGATTACTAGATATTTGATTGTATTCATTTTCTCGAAATATAAATTATTACTTGATATTTTGTCATTCACATATATTTTGCATACAATGTTTTGATATTGTTTTATCCCTTCTATATATTTAATAATGTTTGAACTTTGCAAACAAGAAATGGCATACGAGTTAAAATAAAACTTTGTTACTAATAAATTATGATCATTAGTTGATTTTGTTGATGGAAAATGTCTTATAAATTATAATCCATATATGATATACAAGTAACAACATCATGATTATTATGATTAATCTAAAAACATGACAGTCTACGAATACATCACGTGATCCATCATTAGTGGAGATAATATTTACATGATGAATCAAGAATCAATTGACAATTATTAAGATTGACAGCAACATGCACATGCAACTTTCAAGACACAAGTTTTAATTATTGAGTTCATACATTTTTGAAAATAAATTGAATAATGTAAATCCAAATTCCATAATCAATGTGTACTATTATAATACGGTAGAATCTTGAAAAAATAAACGCCTAGAGTTTTCATTCAACAAAACCCATGACAGCGAAATAAAAAGATCAACAAATAATTATTTCACATAAAGGTAATCTTTTCAAATTAAAATTATAATCCAATATCATTATCATAATTCCATAAGCACAATTGTTCACAAAAATATTATAATCCATATATGTTATATAACATCGTGATTATTAGGAATAATCAAAACATATTTGAAACTAAATTCTAGAATCCATTTATACTATTTATCAATTATTTCACATAAAGATAATGAACCATTTCACATGAGATCTCATAATAAAAAGATCAACAATTTCTCATTAATATAATGTTATCAAATTGCATTTGTCATGGTGAAATACTGATTGCATACATAGTAACATAGATAAAAGTTTTAATTCAAGTTAATTGGACCATTTTCCTTGACTAGATTCAACAACATGCTACAACATTTCACTATCTTGGATTACACCACACTATACTAATTCCTTTTCCACGGACTTAATGTTTTCTATATTTTCTTTGTCTTCTTTAGTTGCATCTCCCGCTGAAAGGATAGAAGGATTCTCATCGAGTTTTTTCTTCATAAGAATTTCTTGATCCATATGATGCTCCTTGATAATCCTCCGAATTTATTTTTCTCGTTGTTTAATAGAACAAGTTTTTCCTTAAAACCAATAGCCCCTTTGACACTCTCTTTGTCTTTTCTTAGGTGATCCTCCAACAATTGCACCTCTCTCTTCAAATTCTTATATTTTGACTATAATTAAATATCACGTAATTAGTATTTACAAATAAGATAATGAATAACTATATATATGTAACAATCTGAAAAAAGGAACTTACCACGCCAATTCTTTCTTTGCGTTAACAATAGTGACAAGATTCTTGTCACGATTACACTTTCTATAGTATGGTTGTGCCTTAGAATTTAAATTAGCCAATCTATTCGACATTGTTTTCAAACATTAATCCCTATTGTAAACATTTTTGATGACTACATTTCCTTTTTTTGCTTGAGAGACAATACCATAAATAACCACAAGTTGATTTTAAATGAATGAAAACAAGTGTTCTCTATTTTAAAAATTATGATATCTATCATTAATTTTTTTTTTTTATTTGTCTCTTATCTCCCACATTTTCATCTCATTAAGGTCAGAATAAAAATTTCCATGAAATGGGTTGTAGCATTTTCTAACACCGGGATGTCAAGTGAAAATATGGTCTTTGTATCATCATCCATTTTTTCCCGTGGGCTGCTTGAGTTGGGGAAGGAGGATCTGCGCAGAGCTGTCATTTATGGGAAATTGTTTACTGACAATATTGCATCAAATCCTCAAAGCATTCCTCTATGATTCTTGCATCCCATAATAGTTGTCCAACCCAAGATACTCATCAAAATCTATATTGTTTAGAACAGAAGTGCCTCTGGCACTCGGAACGACCTTAACATTAAAATTGGGGAAATCAGATGATGTGAAATTTTGAGTTCCCTTTCTCATAGTCATTGCGGTGGGAGGGAGCATAATAATTTTCCCCTACCATAATCCGATGATGGACACGAGAATGGGACATCAAGAACTAACCGATGAAATTTTTTTTTGTTGAGATGGAGTCGAATATAGGTGGTAGTAGTGGGCATGGTCGTATGATGAATTTTAGATTACAAAAGATCTGTAAGAAAAATAACTTTAACAATAAGAATTTAATACGTTGTGATTGTTGTCTATAGTCAACAAACTCTTGGTGTCTATGTGCACCGGGGGAAGGGTGGTGGTGGTATAGGCCCTATTATGGAAAATCCTAAATTTAATGAAAACCAGTTAACAAGAATGATAAATTCATAAAATGAATTCAAATCACTAATCTAAATAAAGTTTAAGTCATTATTTTTTAGTTGCTTTGTACTGCAGAACTAGAAACACCTAGGTCGATTACTATAGCATCCTAAATCTTTTCATGCTCATCTTGGCCCTTGGGTATGTATGTGGTGTCTACTACAACATGAGTAGACTTTCTCCGAGGTGATGAAAATATGCCAGAAAAGGCTGCACATTAGGATAATGAAATTAGAAATATGAAATTGTAGAGGATCGGACATTCGATTATCAATATCATTACTCTATAAACTAATTAAATAAAATTGAAATGATTGATCATTTTGTAGTATGAAAAACTTAAAACCTTGATTTTATTGTTGTATACAAGAAAAGTGCATTTTAATTCTCTCCTTTCTATGGGACTGGGTTGAGCGCGACAAATCCAAAATAACCACGGATCCATTTCTCTAGTGTTGAATCTTGAGCCACAAAGTCTTGAGACTCGAGACATCAATTGCATTGTTTTCACCCAGGACCCCTTAGGCCCATCAAAGTTATAAGAGTGAATCGCCTTTTGACAATGTTCCATTGTTTTACTTTCTTTGAACTATTCATTGGTTTAAAACAGAATCATAGATACATATTTATAATACAAGAATTAATTTAACAATGATTTCATTTTCTAAAGGAATCAAGATTAAATCATTTTAAAACAAAATACTCACCAATTGTTGGTAAATAGGCATTGCATGTTTTTCCATCTTATCGTAAAGATAAATTGGAATAGCTGTGGATTTTAGTCCATTAAAACCCTCATAATATAAAGAAAGAACATAATAAGAAGAAAAATAACTATAATACGATTAATTTTGGCCTTGTCAAGATCTAAGCAAATATTCGATGCTATATATGTGCACCAATCAAATCTAATGCCGACAATGGTTTGAAGAAGATAGTGAATTTCCCATTGAGGAATTTCCATGTATATTCCTTGTAACATGATACGAGACTTGAAAAACTCCACCATGGCTAGGAGATAGGGTTATTTTTTAGATTGAGAGTTAATGCCTCTTCTAGCTAGATTATTTACCTCACCTCAACAGAGAGATTGTAATGAGATTCTAAAAAAATTTCTCATAAATAAGAACATATTTTGAGGTTATAGGAAATATGTATTGATGGGGTAGACCTATTATATGATGAATATCTTTAGGTGTTATTTTGATGATAAATTCATGGGAGGGTAATTGAACTATGAATGTGCCATCAGAATGATTATACATTTGCATTAAATTATTTAGTAATGTGTGCTCTATCTAATATTGGGGCATGTAAATAAGACCATGGAACCTTGAGCTACCAATCCAACTAGATTGGCTAAATATTTGAGGGTCTTGGAGTAGTTGCAACAACTATGGGGATATAAAATGTTTTGGTAAACATAGGCAAGTTTAATGGTTTTTTTCCTTGGGGCCATTATTCTTGAACATTGATTGCTTGATAAAAGAGTAGGTTTACAAATTACAGATTAAGATACCTATATATGATGACAGATGTGCCTTCACCTTGAATCTTGATGATCAACCCTAATAGAGGAAGACTAGAAGAAGATGAGAAGGTGGAACTCTCAAAAAAACTCTCTTGAAGAAACCTACAGGTGAAAATGGGAAAAAGGAATGGGGATGGCTATATATATAGGAGAGGAAAGTGCATTAAATGAGGAAGGAAAGTGTTGTATTAAATGAAAAATGTAATTACGTGTCACCATCCATGGATACCAAACACACGTTACCGGCCAACATTTATGTCATTGTTAACAACCATCAACACCGACTTGTGCAACCAAACAAGAATTCCAATCACATGTTACTTGGCCAATAGCACCACATAATTTTATTGACCAAGAACAACTGAAAAATGTTACCAAATGGTAATCTGTTATCCAAAATTCACCCCTTAAGGTAATTTTGATAACACGCATCAGATTATTTAGTCCCGAGTGAGTAAGATTGATTCGAGGCCCAAAATCATGTTTTTCAGGGTCCCTTCGGCTTTTTCTAACTCCCCCACCCAAGAAGAAATCCCAACAAGTTGAGAAAATAGAAGAAATGCAAAAAATAAGGTTGCAAGACTGTGTTAAGGCATTTCTGGTCTGAAGGGTTCGGGTCGTACTGAGGTTCGTTGTACCAAGCTTGGTGGCCGAAAAAATGAAGAAAATTGGCTAAGTCCTAGTCCAGGTCTGCGGGACAGTTGGGACATCGGGACGCATGGGACGTGAAAATCCGAATCGGCCGAAAGAGGAAAAAAATTTCCCAAGTATTTTGTTTCACGTGGTTTGGGATAGCTGGGCCAAAAGTACGCGCGGGACGCTGATCGGCCGATTTGGCGCAAGTCGGTCCATTTCGGGTGGTTCGGAGATATTTTTCCCAGATAGTTTGGGACATCTGGGCCAAAAGTACATGGAGGACGTGAACCGGCCAATTCGGCCAAAACAGGGGACTTTCATCCGGGATAGTTGGGCCAAAAGTACGCATGGGACGTGGAAAGCCAAAAGAGCCACCAACGAATGGAATCTCGCCATGTGTCTTCACCTCAAACAGGAACAAGGAAGCCCGAATCGGCTGAAGCAGGAGATTTTTGTCCGAGAGAGTTGGGACAAAAGTATGCGAGGGACACGAAAAGCCAAAGCAGCCAAAGGCAAAGAAGAAAAGTCAATGTTTGACCTGTGAAACTTCAAACAGCCATAACTTTTGACTCCGAGCTCCGATTTTCACAAAATTGGACTTTCTAGAATGAGCACGACATCCTATACACCACAAAACTGTATTTCTTATTTTTAATGAGGGCAGATATACTTAATTAAAAGAAACATATTCGGCTCCAGTCAGTTAATGCTCATTCCCGTCAAATGACAGAAAATGCTGCCGCGGATCCAAAATAGCTACCCACTCGAAAGGCCATAACTTTTGCATTTCTCAACAAAAGTGCATAAAATTGGTACCATTGGAATCATGGATCCGAGCCCGACGCACAACAATAAAGAAATTCTAGATTTGATGAGAGATTGATTGATATTTTTAAGAAAATGTGGCTGGGTTCATAATAGTGTTTTATTTGGTAGTTAGGAGTGCAATTAAGAGGCATGGTCATCATTCTTTCTCTTTCTGACACACAGACTGGGACAGTATGGGGAGCCTTTTGCAAGTAATATATAATTATTTTACTCCATTTAGTGCCTCTTACAAGTGGTTGAAGGATAGATTTTGGGATTTCCATTTTCCCTTCTCTTTCCCTTCTCATTTTTCCATAAATTGGAGTGTTGGGCTCATTGTAAGAGGAGGTAGTTTTTGTAGCAAAAGCTCTGTCAAAATTGCTTTGTGAAGCCAATGTGTTGCAGGCCCTTGTTGTGGAATTCTTGTGATCAGGGATCATTTCTGAAAGTTCCCTAAACATCTCTAAATGGTGTCAGTGTAGAATATCATCTCGAGATCTTTCCAACGACTATGAGAACGCGACAAACGGACATCGGGAGCTCTAGATATGTTCGGTCAAAGTTCGGTCAATGGGAAAGTCAATTATGGTCAACTGGTCAATATTGGACCGAATCGCACTGTGACACGTGGCTTGCCAACACTCGTCGAATTCACTTGATTTGCCTATCGGGAGACGACAAGTGGACTACAGGATTATTTCTATTCCACCATTGTATGGGTCGAAATAATATTATATTGGTAAGTTCACGTTCCAAATGGCGCCATATATACAAAAGCCACATGTATATATTAATGTTAAAACATTAGTATTAAAACATGCGTATGTTTTGACCACGTGCAAGGTGGTGAAGCAAGTGGTGTGGGGGCCTAACCCCATGCGTGGAGGAGTCCACGTGAGGTAAGGTAAAATCAAAGGTTTAAAACCTTTGAATATTTCTAAGGCCGTCTAATGTGGGATATACCCACTTAACTTAACAAATGCCGCTCATTTGGATATTATCCCTTATCAAATGTAATCATCTCAAATGGGAATTAATCCCATTAAACATGCAGCACAAATGGGAATTAATCCCATTAAACATGCAAAACCTGATTTTTGGAATATTTGATGCCATTCATTTTATGGGATGAGGCTTATAATAGCCTTAGATAATATTTTATTCCATTATTTTGGGGCCCTAAAAATGTATAAATAGGGACCCATTGCATTGTAAAAGACATTAAAAACACATTGGACACAACACGAGCTTATTATTTGTTAAGCTTGTTGTGGACACTGGTGCAACGGACACCCGATCCCGAGCTTATTATTTGTTAAGCTTATTTGCGGGATGTGTCGACAGGTATTGTCTATTGGCCTATTATTTTAGGCAATATTAGATGAAATATTTGTGATTGGGAGTAAATTGTAAACTACCCAATAGGCCCATTGAGCCACACCGATTACTTGCAAATCCTAGATTGTCGACCGGAGTGCTAGCTTCGCATTATTTGCATCGGGAAGGCCGATCACAGCCGAAGGAGATTGTACACCAGGAAGGTGGAAGTCGGGTGCTATTTTTGACCCTTGTCATCCGAAGGTTTGGTGTACTGATAGGCAAGTAAAATTCCATTAGGTTTTCTTGTGAAAGTACTATTGTAACTTACAATTTTTGACTAGTGGAACGGTTCAATCACGAACCCGGAGACGTAGGCAATTGCCAAACTCTGTAATCAATGCGTATGCATTGTCGTTATTGTCTTGCATTATTTTAAATTGATTACTTAAAAGGAGTAAATCATCGGCAAATAATTAAAGCCTATATGTGGAATTCTTTTCCATGTAATTTTTGTGGATTGCATAATCATTCGGAGCTAGATCTTTGGAAGAGAAGGACATTGATGAAGAAGTTGATGCCGTTCATCAAGAACAAGGCAAATCAGAAAGACCAATCTCGTCATGTAGAGTTGAGAAATGGCAGAAAGAGTTCCTCATCCCAGAAGAAGGAGATTAAGAGGAATTTTTGTGCTCATTGCCAGAGGAATGGGCATCGGGTGGAAAATTGCTTAGAAATTGCATCCATCTCGCCATCAAAGTAATGGCAAGCCAAAGATGGAATGGAGGCCTATTGTAAAGGCGAAGAAGTTTCTACTCCACCACCAGTTGACAATTCAACCCAGGACTAGGTAATACCTGAAAGTGAAAGTCCTTTAAAATGGGTAAGTCAACAATTTTTCAATTATATATTGCATAATTCAGATTGAGGAATTGTATGCAGTATTATGTTTGGAGATCAAATTACGTGAGGAACTTTGAGAGAAAGATTTACAATACTCGGTGGATTTTCTTACTTAGAAAATTTGATTAATGCTCCTAACATATCTCCTAATCAGCATGTGAGTACCTGTTACAGCTTGGATACAGGATTTGACTCATATAAAGCTTGGAGATTGATCTGCCATTTGTGCAGACAGTAGAGTTCGTAGAGATCAGCTCGGAACTTCATTTTGTGTAGAGGCATTGTGACCGTGCAGTAGAATGGTAGCTGAATCACCATTGGCATTGACGTCAGGTCGGAACTTCATTCTGTGTAGAGGCATTGCGACCGTGCAGCAGAATGGTACCTGATATTAGTATGTCAACAAGAAGAGCTCTCAAAGTATCAGCTCGGAATGTCATTCGGTGTCAAGGCATTGTGACCACACATACGAATGGTAGCTGATCAACAGACTTAGCATCATACATCGGAGGCTCAAGTCTTGAAAAAGGCTTAGCATCATGTATCGGAGGCGTTGAGGTCTACAGAGACTTAGCATCATACATCGGAGGCTCGAAGTCTTGAAAAAGGCTTAGCATCATGTATCGGAGGCGTTGAGGTCTACAGAGACTTAGCATCGTGCATTGGAGGCTCGAGGTCTTGAAAGAGGCTTAGCATCATGCATCGGAGGCGTTGAGGTCTGTAACAGACTTAGCATCATGCATCGGAGGCTCGAGGTCTTGAAAGAGGCTTAGCATCATGCATCGGAGGCGTTGAGGTCTGTAAAGGGACAAGGCATTGTCCATCATTGACATCGGATCAATCAAAGCTCTACGTAACATGGAGTTCCTTCAAACCAGTTCGGATTCTGCAGAATCAACTTGGAGCCAGGAGCTATGTTATAGAGTCAAAGAAGATCCTTGTTGTCAGATATCAAGAAGCTTAGCACCACACAGAAGGAGCGTTGAGGTTTCATTCAGAAACTTAGCACCATAAAGCGGAGGCGTGGAGGTCTTCTTCGGATATCAAAGTGGCGTAGCGCAAAGCATCATGGACCCATAACCCACAAGTCCCAGGATCGGAGCAGAGTTGTCGAAGTGAGAAGGTTGGAGGAGAAGACCCAAGGGTCTACTACAGCAACACTTCCGAGGAGGCAGCAGATTTTTCCAGATTCAGGACAGTATGGAAGCTTTTTGGGACAAAAAGCTTTTCTCAGTGGGGAGGTGTGATCAGGGGATCATTTCTAAAATTTCCCTAAACATCTCTAAATGGTGTCAGTGTAAAATATCATCTCGAGAGCTTTCCAACGACTATGAGAATGCGACAAATGGACATCGGGAGCTCTAGATATGTTCGGTCAAAGTTTGGTCAATGGGAAAGTCAACTATGGTCAACTGGTCAATATTGGACTGAATTGCCTTTGTGACACGTGGCTTGCCAACACTCATCGAATTCACTCGATTTGCCTATCGGAGACGACAAGTGGACTACAGGATTATTTCTATTCCACCATTGTATGGGTCGAAATAATATTATATTGGTAAGTTCACGTTCCAAATGGCGCCATATATACAAAAGCCACATGTATATATTAATGTTAAAACATTAGTATTAAAACATGCATATGTTTTGACCACGTGCAAGGTGGTGAAGCGGTGGTGTGGGGGCCTAAGCCCATGCGTGGAGGAGTCCACGTGAGGTAAGGTAAAATCAAAGGTTTAAAAACCTTTGAATATTTCTAAGGCCGTCTAATGTGGGATATACCCACTTAACTTAACAAATGCCGCTCATTTGGGATATTATCCCTTATCAAATGTAATCGGCTCAAATGGGAATTAATCCCATTAAACATGTGGCTCAAATGGGAATTAATCCCATTAAACATGCAAAACCGGGATTTTGGAATATTTGATCCCATTCATTTTACGGGATGAGGCTTATAATAGCCTTAGATAATATTTTATTCCATTATTTTGGGGCCCTAAAAATGTATAAATAGGGACCCATTGCATTGTAAAAGACACACATTGTACACAACACGAGCTTATTATTTGTTAAGCTTGTTGTGGACACCGGTGCAACGGAGACACCGATCCCGAGCTTATTATTTGTTAAGCTTATTTGCGGGATGTGTCGATAGGTATTGTCTATTGTCCTATTATTTTAGGCAATATTAGATGAAATATTTGTGATTGGGAGTAAATTGTAAACTACCCAATAGGCCCATTGAGCCACACCGATTACTTGCAAATCCTGGATTGACGACCGGAGTGCTAGCTTCGCATTATTTGCGTCGGGAAGGCCGATCACAGCCGAAGGAGATTGTGCGCCAGGAAGGTGGAAGTCGGGTGCTATTTTTCACCCTTGTCATCCGAAGGTTTGGTGTACTTGATAGGCAAGTAAAATTCCATTAGGTTTTCTTGTGAAAGTACTATTGTAACTTACAAGTTTTGACTAGTGGAACGGTTCGATCACGAACCCGGAGACGTAGGCAATTGCTGAACTCCGTAATCAATCTGTGTGTAATTGTCGTTATTGTCTTGCATTATTTTAAATTGATTACTTAAAAGGAGTAAATCATCAGAAAATAATTAAAGGCTATAAGGGTCCGAGATCAGGTCGTAATAATCTGATTATTTTCGGATCACCTTGCATGGTTATCCGGGCCCTTATCTTGTAATAGATTGGGCTGTACATATTATGAAGCAATAAAATATAAGTTTGTGGATATATCTTCCCCTGTTGTGTTTTCTTGCATTCTTCTTGCCCCTTCAACCTCTTCTTTACAAGAATATTGTGTCTATTATTATGTTCATGTAGGGATCCATTATCATTGTGTATGTTCGAGGTATTTTTGTGAATGCATTTTGCTAGATTGTGGAGAACTGTCATCACCCCTTCTAGTGTGCACTTTGCTTTTGCATCTCACGCATTTGAAAACTACTCTCACACCCTCCTTTTCTGGTGTATCACTGCTTTAGTGTAGGATTTCATTTTATGCATTCTCTCTCCCTGGTCCCTTGGAAATTTAGATTAGAATAGTTAGTTTCCCCTGCATTAGAGTAGATTGTGGCAGGTAGTTTAGGAGCAAGAACCAACTTTCTCTGGAGGTCTATCTCAAGTAGCAAGTCCCACAACTTGGAGATAGTACCCATGTTATCCAATCACACCGTAAGTTCAAGTATATGCACTTATGGAAACATAAGGTGCAAAGATTAAGTGATAACAAGAATAACAACCAATGTTACCATCTAGAAACACCAAATAGTGTTTTTAGCTGGTAACAATGGAAATTGTTCTCAGCCAGGTAACACTAAAAAGTGTTGTCAGGCACTAACACTTAAAAGTGTTACCAACCACTAGAACCAAAAGTGTTACTAGTTGACAACACTTTGAAAGGGTTTCTAGATGGTACCAATCGATTAACACAAACATTTTTTTCTATTTTCATTTAAAATTTTAGTAAAAAAAAACTGTAGTCCACCATTTTTTGGAAAACGACTTGCTTTCACCACCATCACGAAACCTTTTTTCACACTTTCGCCTATAGTATGAATGGATTTTTTATCGGATTTTCTACCCATTACACAATATTTTTTTGGGATGGTGGTCTTAAAATGAACCCAGGAATCATTATGGGTTTCACATACTACACAATGAATTTATACCGGTTCACTAAGTACACTTTCTTCCCTTAGAATTGTGGGTTACATACAACTAGTGGGTTCGAGACCAATTTACGAACCTCGTAAATAGAGGATTTTACAGGACATGGTAGTCATTAGTATTTTTGGAAGTAGTGAAAGGTTGTAGGATAAAGTGGAATTCCTCCGATACTTCTTCTTTCAATGGCGTCGGATCGCCCAAAAACTAGGACATACAAAGATATCTACACACACATTCAAGGAAGCATTTATAGGTTCGAGGATACAACGAAATTCCACCTAACACTTTTTCTTCCTATGGCATCGGATCACCGA
The DNA here is from genome assembly GCA_018340775.1 of Taxus wallichiana var. yunnanensis. Taxonomy (NCBI): domain Eukaryota; kingdom Viridiplantae; phylum Streptophyta; class Pinopsida; order Cupressales; family Taxaceae; genus Taxus; species Taxus wallichiana. The sequence goes on along the minus strand of CM031236.1, from coordinate 277,267,095 downwards.
AAAAACTTGGAAGTACAGGATATCATTTTACACTTTGTCTTTCTTGACATGGATTAGGTGCACATGTTCCATTTACACTTTTTCATTTGTGTATTTTACTTTTACATGCTTTTTACACTTATATACATGTATCTTTTACATTGCATTTTTACATATACATACATATATATTTCACTACTTGATCATTTTTTCCATGCAAGTCCAAATGCATATGAGAAACAAACGAATCAAATGGGGGAAATAAAAACAACAACACCATCAAGAACTTGCGGTAGCACACACCATACAAACCATGTAGGTACATTACACACATCGAAACAACACACGTGTTTCTACCCTAGATTCACTTGCATCACATTTTTATGGCTTTGCATCTTTAGTTTCCATGTTCTATCATCTTTGTGTCATTCCATGCTTTGTCTAGTCCTTCAACGTATTTTCTACTTCAATATTCATGTAAATCAAGTATGCATATGTATCTACTTAATGTTACGTAACTTTCCACTCACCAACATAAAGTGGGGAAAATTTAGACAAAAATTATGCAATTTAGGAATTATTTAGTCTCGGTATCATACTACTATTTAGAGGGTTTTTGAGTGAAGAAAGTACTAATTAACCCCCATCTTTTTCCATCTTACTTTATTTTATTTTGTCATTCCTGACCTCTTACACCCACATTCCCAGTCATATTTTATCATTTCACATTATTTTATCTTTGGTTGGGATGCCAAGGCTAGTAATGGGGAACCCATGGACGCCATGGTCCCACCAAGGGCGCCCGATCTTTTTTTAACTTTACCTCCCTTTTTGGACACTTTATAGCCATTTCAGCTTCTTATATTATTGGTGGTTGGCCATTTTGGGGATAATTACAAAATTATATCAAGAGAACCCTATAAATATAAATTTACGAGACCATAATGAGGGACTAAACACTAGTCACTACTATCATCTACCTAGGGTTGCATTCATCTAAGGCATTTGGAGATAATGTTTATTCACTTATCTCCATCACAAAGGACTAGGTTGGTTCATCTACATCACACAAACATAGGAGGGTATTCTATTCTATACCATCCACCATTCTACTAAATTTTTACATCTAGTTATTTCACACTACTTCAAAAATTACAACCGCACAAGAGCGCTAGGGCACATGATGTACAAACACATCATAACTACATTTGGGTCTGAAATGTAGTACATTTGTCAGTTAATAAGCTCATTTTTATGGCAGATGAGGTCAATCCAACCCATTCAATTTCATTCTTCCTTTTTACGGTTTTGATACTTCTTGTTGTTTCTTGTAGGTCTTTATATCATCTTGCATTATCAACAACAAGCTGGCGTAGTGTAGCGAATCTGAATTGACACACAACGAAAGTTTCGGACCACCTATCAAACTTACTTTTCCACCTTTTGCATAAACCAAGGTTCCCATTTTGTAAACCAAAGTGTTCACAAGTGCCCCAATCCCTCTCTCGGCACTCTTGTCTAACTTTATAGTTTGAATCCACCCTTATCGAGGCCTCTTCACATTCTTTCATGCTTTCTGTTTCTCCAGTCACTTTTGTGACATAGTCCTACAAGTTCATCAAATATTCTAAGTCACTTAAATAATTATCTTGCATATTAGGGTTTCTAATTTCATTGCACTAGTTTCTTTTGGTTATTTTCCATACTTGTTTATTATAGTCATTTCTTGTATTTTCTTACCATTGTAGATTATATTAAATATTACAATTCACCATTTTTAGTTAATCATCTTGAAAAAATTCATCATGGAAACCTAAAATTTTCCTCAAAGCACTAGGAAACCCACTGATAACATCTTCAATCATCATTATGTCACAAATATCTTTGTCTATTCACCGCCTATCTCATTTACATCACCACGTCTTAGGGTTTTGCATGTCCTATGTAATAACTAAGATATTTATCACTACAACCTAGAATAAAACCTCTTATAAGTGCCTCTAAATGATGCACAATGTATGACATACCTCCATGAGTGAACTAAAGAGATCACACGTACATGAAAGTGACTAACTGTCCTTATTATACTTCTAAGTACTAGGATTAACTCTAGTTTACGCCTAGACCAAGTAGATAAAAACCACACCTATTCTTCCAAGCTCTCCTAAAGGACATGCCACACTTGATAAACCAGGTATCAATCTCTTTCATGCCTCCATGATCTCACATAGCTCTACAAGTCACTCTTATTCTCCATTTGGTGTTTAAACGCCTATAATAACTCTAGATCAACAACCGTGAATGAGTCCTAAACCTGTAATTGCACTCTGAAACTTATGTTAGTGTCTCCACACTCTCTAATAATAATCTCTATGCCTCTAGCATTATCCTCAAGCCACCATGCAACTTAAACCCACATGTTCTATCACCTAGTCTCACTATGTCTCCTAATTTGGCCTACTAGGCAAAACAATTCTCACTATGTTCACTCATGCCATAATGTCACACTATGATTGACCATGTTATCATCATGCCAATCATCCTATAACACTCCTATATCATCCTCTTTTTCATTAATTATCTTTTACATCAATGAAAACCCTCAATCTCACTCAACCTATGTAGTACCCGAGGAGTAGTAATTTAAATATTTCCTCATGTATATTCCATTATTGACATCCCAATTAGTGATTTTGGTACCAAGGATAGCCAGATAATTATCATATATGATTGTGGAAGGAACAAAAAAATTGGTTAGAACACCTTCATAAAATTCCAAGATGTTAGCTTCATTTATTTCCTTTATGGAAACTACCTATGTACATTTGGTGAAATAATTTATCGATGTGAGGATCACCTTTTTATCCAAGCTTGAATGCATATTGATTAGTGTGATAAAATAAATCCCCCATTACATGAATTGTTGATGTACAAATATGGGGTGGAATGGAAGGGATGCTAACCTCTCCTTTCATACGAAAACGCATATTTTTCCTTTTTATCTCCCATTTCCTGTGAATTTGTAGTTTAAACTAAGTTTAGATCCATTTTTAAGTTGTATGTTAGTTTGTAGTGGGATAAAATATAAAGAACCAACATTTTCTGGAGGTTTCTATCACTTTTCAAGGTCCCATGTTGGTGCATGATTTTATCTTGTTAAAAATCATGGTGCATTTTGTATCCCCATGGGAAATTGGTTTTCATTTCCCATTTTGTTAGTCATTTAAACTCTCAAGATGTTTAGTGCCCCCCTGAGCTTCAAGTTAGTTAAACCATTCCATGTTCCCTGTCGAGGTGTTCTTGTTTCACTAATTCCTTAATGTTTCCTATGTTTCTTGTTGATTTGATTATTTGTAGGCATGAAGGGCATGGGAGATGATACTACCACCTTATTTATATGATCAATCCTTTTAGAATAAGGGCCTTGATTTTTAAATTGAGTTCTCTTCAATTTTGCAAGTTTGCATTTTTGCAATTTCACCCCGAGGCACGACAAAAGGAATATTTTGAGCATCTTGGTGTGTGCGGGCCTTATGATAAAATTTGTATTATTTGTAATGATGCAAGATATAGTTACAAGTCTAGGCCCTAAAAGAGGAATATTCAATGAATATGGGGATGTATGGGACTTGTTTCTTGTTTTGTAATTTTTGCAAAGTTGTAAACTGCATTGAACGTCTAAGCCTTGAAAATAAAATATTCCAATAATATTCCTCCATTTTATGAATTTATTACATAGGCAATGTTGATGCAGATGTGTAACGTGAAAGGCCATCCATGAGGCTTAAAAGGGATAATATTCAAAGAATATTAACAATGCAAGGTAGGGAAATTTTTTACATTTTTGCAGTTTGCACTTTGCAATTATTGAAAGATTGAAAGTTGCATTCCCATATCTAAAGTGTTATGGGAAAGGACACATGGAAATAAATGATTCCATCTTAAGGAAGAGAATTTTTATAGTATGGTAGTAGGAATTTTTGTAGTTTCTATAGTACTCCAAACTACATGTCTACCCCTAAAGCCCCTATAAAGAGGACACATGGTGACAGATGGTAGCATCATATAGTTGAAGAAAATTTACACTGTAACAACTCATAGCTTTTTAACTTTTGTAAAACTACTAACTTATCCCCTACCTCGTTTGCCTAGAAGAATGGACACATATCTCTATTTCACAATATATGAGAAGTAAAATAGTTAAAGGATAATATACGAAAACTTAAAGAGTTGGACCAATGAGGAAGTAACATGCCATTTAAGTTAATATGATGTGGTATATATGTCCATGTTTAAGGCCCATATTCAAACTTGAATTCTAAAATTAATGGACAGAAATATGAAATACTTGTGAAGATGTGTGCTATTAATGACTCCACGTGAAGAGCTATATGGTTGGAAAATAAGGCTAAGTCCCACACTTTGCATTCAAATAATGAAGTTACTAAGTACTCTAGAGCCCTAGAATTAGAAGAAGCCCTATTTTTATGATGAGACAAATGACAATTATTTTTGAAGCTCCAATGGTGTTTGGGTGATATTTCTTCTTCGAGCTGAAATGTGACTACATTTTACATGGGTAAGTTTTTATACAAGGTATCCTTGTTTTTTCTAGTGTGGGAAGGATATATAGAGTGTTAAGAGAAGTTTCTAAATATCGTAAGTATCCTTCAATCCACCCCTTAAATAAATTTTACTAAACTTCTACCTTTGAACTTTGAAGATCCAAATGGAGACCGAACCTCATCCTACCCTTGTTTCGCCTTGGGAAATATAACTAATAAAAATTGTTATCCAATTTCACCCCTGGGTGAAATTGAACAATAGAGCATACTCGTAAGCACTTTGGAGGATACGGGAAGACTTCTGTGTTCAAAAGATCCTTGAAGGAGTTGAAGGTTACAAGAATTTTTCCTCTTCTTGGTCTTCATTGACTTCCAAAGTTTTATTCATTTAAAAGGACCACCACAATACCCACTTGTTACATTTAATGGTGAAATCCAGCGGTCATATGTTCTTATGAAGATCCAACAGAACCATGAAATATATAGGAAGTTATAAAAGTCAAAGGGAGTGTAATTGAGCCTTTATAATGTTGGGTAAGCTCATGAACAAGTTATTTTTTCCCATCGAGTCACATTTGAAAGTGATGAGCTGGTTGGTGTCCGAGATCTTTAATTATTAACTAAGATCATGTAATAATGGTGAAACTAATATAGTAATTGGTGTTCACCTATTAGCGAGAATGAGTTATCCTAAGAAGCCGAGCACGTTTCCTATACAATTTTTTTTTTTTCCAATTGCATTGAGGGCTTACGAGCCAAGCTAACTGATTTTACAACCAAGCTCGTATATCTAAGAAAGGATTGAGCACTTAAAATTGATTAGACTAAAAATTCTACCGATAAAGTAGTGTTGGAAATAGAGGGTCGGGATAAATGACCAAGCTATGGCATTGTTGCAATAAGGCCGAATTCGTTTGTGGGTAGAAATCAAGATACAGTATATACTGAAATCCATCGAACCAACTCTATGAGAGATAAACCTTGCAGGCTATCACCACCAATTTCATTTCAATTGCAACAAATTCATCAAGCTCATAAAAGGAATTGAACCAAGCACGTTAAAGGCCGAATGGGCCGAGCTATCAAGGCGATTGGGTTGAATTTGTAGGTATATTCACGACCATTAGAATTGAGGAAGGGTCTCAAATTCATTCAAGGTGATTTGGGCACTCAACTAGGAGCATGGAAGAAAATGGTGTCTCTCGCCAAGTCAAATTGGTGAGTCCACAGATCAAAACGGCCCCACGAGAGTGCGTAATGTGGAAAAATAAGAAAAACATGGCCCGAGTGACCTAATTACATTTTGGGTTAAGTGTGTGTAGAATCCCTAAATTCACCGCAAGTGTCGGGCTTTGTGGATAAGGCGGGTGAAAATGTCTCGGATGGCCTAGGGGAGTTGGGCCTTTTGGGACCGAATCGGGTGAATTCATCGCAATAGTCTAAGGTAGGTGTTGGCTCGGTCAACGGCACGACGAGTCACCACCGAATGAGAAAGTTCATTGTGGGAATGGCTCGTTTCAATGGTATGAGTGGCACAGGATGTGAGAAGCTAGGTTCACCGCAAGGGGGTCTCATCCGTAATGAAAGGTGGTGGCTCGCCATTTAAGAAGTGGACTGTGGCGAGTTGGCTTGGTGACTCGGTGAATAAAATAATGGGGTTGACACATGGTGATAAGGGATTTTGACACAAAAACAAATAGCCAACCAATGTAAATAAAATCCCAATGTAAATTCAAAGAGGAGGCCCATGAAATGGTGTAAAGGAAGAAAGCTACTTGGCCGAGCTCATGCAAAGTTGCATACGCTAAAAGTACATTTCCCTCGCCAAATGTAAATAAAGGAGATAAATCAAGGGTGGGCCCCTATTTTTAAGTTGAAAAATCATTTCAAATCATAAAGGAAACATTGGAGAAAGAGGGAAAGTATTTTTAAGTCATTTCTAGCCAAATATTTCATTGCTAGTTCAATGAAATATTTGCATGTAACGACTAAGAAATCCCGGTGATTTTCAAAATGGTTGCATGTACTCAGAAAGCCATAACTTTTGCATCTCTTAACAAAATCACTTAAAATTAGTCTTGTTAGAACCACGGTTCCTAGAACTTCACACAAAAACAAAAAAATCAGGAATTTATGGAGATTTCATGGTGAATTTCATATAAAATCAACTCAATCTAGAACAGTTGATGTTCTTGGTGGTTAAGAAATGCATTTAATGGAAATGGCCATCATTATTTCTTTGTTGCGGGTTATGGAATAACATGGGGAGTCTTTTGCAAGTAAAATACCATAAAAACAAGTATTTATTACCACTTGCAAGAGGCTCAAGGGTATATTTTGGGGTTTCATTTTCTCGCCTTATCATTGTATAAATTGTAATCTTGGGCTTAATTGTAAGGGGAGTTTGTCATTTTTCTTGTGGCCCCTCTCTCTTTTATTCTCTTATAGGGTTGAATGTGGATATTAAGCCTCCTTTAGAGGCTTTATAATGGAATTTTCATGCCTCTTTCTCACTAATTTTTATTGTGCATACTTATTGGAGAAATAAACTGCTTTTTTGTGATGCATTTTGTCCATCCTTTGCATGTTTTATTGTATCTACTGTCTCTCTCCAATACAGGATATAGTATGCAAATTCTCGTTGTTCATTTTAGGTTTTAAGAGTTATGTTTAATGGGTAACAAATGGTGTTCTATGGGAATTTACCTCTAGTTTGTGGTGCATCTTTTCCACCCTCTCCTGTTCTCACCTCTCTCTATTTCATGCAGTTAAATTCTTAGCTACTAACCTCCTTTTCTGGTGTATTACCACTTTTAGTGTAGATTTACTTTCATGTATTCTCTTTACCTAGTCCATTCAAATATTAGGATAGGATTAGGTAGTATTTCCTGCATTAGGAGTAGCTTGTGGTAGGTAGTTTAGGAGCAAGAACCATCTTTATCTGGAGGGTTATCTCAAGCCCACAAGTCCCATAGCTTGAGGGATAACCCAATGTTACATAAATTACACCGAATGCCCCATCCATAATCGGACATTCATGAGTGTTGTGATTTCTTGATAATAGTTCGACATGCCCGGTGGGACTACAAGGAGGTCAATATCATCAACAGTGTCTAGCTCAACATTAGAGAAAATATCATTTCAATAGGTTGGTGTGTTCTTGTTGAAACTTTAATTTTAGGAAGCATTCACAAACATTCTTAGTGATCCCATTTGGTCCAAAAAACCCAATCTATGAAGTTGCAGACCTTATCTCTTTCCAATTTCATCCAATTTCATTCATTTCTCTTTCCATCTCTTTCATTTTTCTCACATTATATGAATTTATGAGACCATGAATTCATTCCCACCATGGAATTCACACTCATATTAGTGCAATCAAACTCTACTGAGCTTCACAACTCCTCCAGATCAGAATTATGATATGATTCAGAACCATTATTGTTACCCATATGACCAATGTCAAAACTAGTTTGGCTATGGAGCTTATCAAGAAAAGGGTATGCATATAGTAACAACATTCAAATGGAGAATGTGGAGTTTCTTCATAAGATCCAAAGAATGAAGGTTGACATGGTTCAATCTTGAGATACAACATAGATGAAATAATTTAGAATTGGTTGTAGGGCACCTTGTCCATGGGAGGAATTTTCCAAGACATTATAGCTTGCAAGAGAAGCTTGATTTCATGGTTGAAATGTTTCCCCAATTTGCACAATGGACTGAGGAGATAGAATCCTATGAGTAAGGCATTAGACAACCTTGTCAATGGCTAAGTCAAATGTCAATCTCTTATCCTTCTTTTTCTCCTTCCCAAGCTTTATCATTTCAGCATTTTCATGAGTCAAGCCCATTGTATGCTTCCCCAAGTGTTGAGTTCCCTTCTCCACCCTCTAATATTCCATCCCATCTCAATTCTTCCACCTCTTTTCCTTAAAAATAGTCATCCCCTCTAAATAAATAGGAAGTTCCATCCCTCCCACCAAAAATAATAGCAAAACTTGTTGTAACCTAACCCAACCCTCCTCTTACTATCTCAAGTTCATCTTGGGAAGAAAATAGCCGAAAATCAGCCAAGGGAAATAATAAGAAGAGCCTGGTCTTGAAAAAATGACAAAGGATCTGAATATATGGGATCAAAATTTTGGTATTGAAAAGATACCCTTAATGGTCAAGCCTAAGGAGGAGGTTAAAATTGATAGGCCATTGGTGGTCAAGGTTGATTTTATAGTAGTGGTGGAAAAAGAAGAAGATCAGCAATCCATAGACTTTGAATGTAGTGTCCATAATGACAATGTATTTAAAGAGGATGTTGATCCAATTCAAGTCAGCATTACAGCTTAGTCAAGGATGAGAAAGAAAAATCAACTCCAAGTTTAGTTGAAGAGGAGCACATGGAGGTAAGCACAATGAATTCAAAGGCACTGAATCATGAGCCAGTTGCACAAGAAATTACATATCTCTCTCCTACTTCATCTCTCCAAAAATATTATTTTTTGGAAGAGTTTGAACTCACTAGCTTCATGTCCAAAGATGAAGCTTCATATGGTGGAAAAGATACAGATTTTAAGATCACCATGCAAGAGGGGGGCTTTTTCCAAGAGGATAACTAAGAACTCAAATGTTTATGTTATTTAAAGGAATGTTTTAATGAGGAAGATCCCATGGAAATCATGAAATTTTCCACCACATCACCCATCCTTCAACCAGAAGAGCCTACTTCCATAGAGGAGAACATGCAAGAGAAACCTGCACTTTGCAACATACCTCTTGAATCAAAGTTAGAAGATTTTGATCTTCCTAATGCCATACTTGGATGCGAGGAAGGAACAAAGAGAGAGGATCCAATATCTTTCGTACATGTCACTCAAAGGGGACATCAGTTGTTTGTAAATTTGCAAGAAGAAGAGGATCAAGTTGCAGATAAACCCCCTTTTCAAGAAGGTCTATAGGAAGACTATGTTTTGGAAGTTTAATTTCAGAGCAATGGGAACAATCAAAGAACCAGATCATCATGCCCTAGTAGGTAATTTTCTTTGTTGAAGCCAAGGGAAAAGCCACAACCAGTCATACTTGCCACTAAGCATGAGGATGAGCCAAAACGTGCAAAGATCAACAACAATACCGTTGGAACATGTTGAGCAAAGAACTCGAAGAGGTAATTGTTTCAGTATTTGTTGATACCTTGATAAATGAGGGAGTGGAGATTAGTCATCATCCAATTTTTCACTCCTAATAATAGTTGTGTCAAATGCCAAATCATTCACATGACTGCCATTTATGAGAAAGGGTAGTTACTTCTCATCACCGATGTTAGGTTTCGTTTATTTTTCCATTTCTCTTATTACTGTAGGAGTAGGAGTAGGAGTAGGTTTTTTTTTAGTAGAAGAAGTGCTTTTCCACACTCTATATGTCTTACTTGAGGAATGTATGATTTGTTCCTTTGTACATAGATTTTTTTTGTGTTTCTCCATCCAAGATAATGCACCATGCTCTCCAAGTTGTTGTAGTAGGAAACACAGAGTTTCATAAAAAAATTACAAAACTTGAATTGAAACAAATGCAGAGAAACTAAAATCAGTAAAGAAGGAGATTTTGATGATCATGTTCGAGTACAACTACAACAAACCTCTCGTAAGTAGTCAATTATCAGCTAGTATCACATTTAGAGATGCTCTCCCAAGAACTTTTTCAGCAATGTGTTGGGGATGGAACTTTTAGAAGAAGAAAGAAAATAAAAATTTAATAGAGTTCCATGATGTCAAGAAAATTAGTCTTATCTATCCATTCTAATAAGAAAAGTCGATATTGAAGAAGCAATTACAAGTTTTAATCATTCAACCTTAAAGATCACAGTTGCAGGAATGGGTGAAATTAAAGTTTTAAAATATTTTTCTTCTCTCACAAAATAAATTTCAGTATTTTCTTACAAGAGGTGGAGATTGTGAGTAGTGGAGGGAAATTCCAGAAGCAAACAATGATGTTTCAAGAATTCAGGGTAAATATTTTAAAAATAGATTAGCTCAAAATAATCATGTAGACTCAATGCCCAATAGATAGCTATAGGTAACTGGTCATACCCTATTTAGTAGGAAAATGGCCCCATGAGTCACAAAATTGTTATCCAATTTCACCCCTGGTGAATGTTGATGGCGAATCATAGCACCCCCGAATGTCTCAACTTGATGGGATGAGACTCTTAGTGTGATTGCAAAACATGGAGCATTTCCCAAGTGTTGGACCTTGTGAATCGAAAGATCTCCTGGATGAAGGTTGGTTCCTATTCCTCTATTCGAGATGCACACATAAAAATGTAGAGGGTTTACTCAAAACCCTAATCTGACTTGCCAAGGAGACAGGGTAAGAAGATGCATAAAAACAAAGCTAAACTAGCAAAGGTGATGCACCGAGGAATGAAGAACACCTGTCTTGCCAATAAACACAAATCATTAAGATGTAATGCAAGATCATGCACGAGATAACTTGATTTGTAGTGAAAGATCGGGAGGATGCAAATGAACATAGAGAGGGTTGAGAATCATCCACGACATGCATTATTTTCTTCAAATATTGACACAATACACTACAAGATTCCAAGAGGTAAAGTTGCATTACAGCTTTAGATGGGAGGTTTGAACTCCACAAATTCACCTGCCAAAGAGAAGAAGGGAGGGGAAAAACAAGAATGTCCAACCTTTATAAAGAATCCCCTCCTTACAATTTATAGGAAGAATGAGAGAGGGAAGAGAGAGGAAATACAAATCTACCCCAACCACCTCCAAGTTACATTTAATTCATCCGATTATGGTGGTAGGTGAGAACCCTAGCAAACCTAAAAAGTGGTGAATTGTATTTTACATTTTAAAGAATTTTTTTCTCACCCAATTAAAGCTTTCGAAAAGTCCAACCTTGCGTGAATCCGAGCTCCTGTGAAAATTTATGACCATTTGAATATCTCGGGTCGTGTCTCGCTTCTTGTCGGTGCTCACAATGTTGCGCCTCCCGAAGATGCGCCTAGTGCATCCATCCCTATGTCAACATACTCTTACGTGCACCAAGGCACAAATTTCTTCATGTCGACACCTTATGTCGTGTGCCCTTTACCTGCGCCAAGGTGCAAATTTCTTCATGTCGACACCTTATGTCGTGCACCCTTTACCTGCACTAAGGCGTGAATTTATTCATGTCGACACCTTATGTTGTGCACCCTTTACCTACGCCAAGGCGTGAATTTCTTCATGTCAACACCTTATGTCGTGCACCAAGGTGTGAATTTCTTCATGTCGACACCTTATGTCGTGCGCCCTTTTCCTACGCCAAGGTGCGAATTTCTTCATGTTGACACCTATGTTGATCCGTGCCCTTCCGGTTGGCAACGCAATAAATGTCGGGGTTTGAGTTTCTTTTATTTCTATATTCTTCTGCTTGTCTATATCTACCTGGGGGGGAAAGATATATACAACAGTGAAATTAGACAATAGAGCAAGCTCGTAAGCACTTCATAGGATATAAGCGAGTTTAGTGTTTAAAGGATCCTTAAAGGAGTTGAAGGTTGCAAGAGGAATTTTTCCTCTTCTTGGTATTCATTGAGTTCCAAAGTTTTATTCAATTAAGGGGACCTACAAGGGGGCCATTTGTAACATTTAATGGTGATCAAGTGTTCATATGTTCCTAGGTGCTACGAAGATCCAATAGGTCCATGAAATATAAAGGAAGTTCAAAGAGAGTGCAATTGATCCTTTATAATGTTGGTCGAGCTCATGAAAAAATCCTTTTCCCATCGATTCACATTTTAAAGTGTTGAGCTAGTTCATGCCTAAGCTCTTTCATTATGAACCGAGCTCATGTAATAATATGGAAGCTAATATAGTAAATGGAGCTTACCCATTAGCAGAACGAGCTATCCTAAGAAGAAAATCTGGTTTCATATACAAACCAAACTTGTTAATTACATTGAGGGATTTCAATTAAACCTAACTGATTTTGAAAATTGAGCTCGTATAATTGACCGAGTCTGTGGGAATTATTACAACAAGGCCAAATTCTTTTATGGGTAGAAATCGAGTTACAATATATATAGGAATCCATAAAACCATCTCTCCAAATGATAAACCTTTTAGGATATCACCACTGAGTTCATGTCAATTATAAAATATTTATCAAGCTCAAAAAAGGAATCATTTCATGCATGGTTAAGGTCAAATGGACCGGGCTATCAAGGGGGTTGGGTCGAAGTTTCAAGTCTATTCATGACTGTTAGAATTGAGGAAGGATATCAAAGTCATTTAGGGAAAGTTTGTCACTTAGCAAGGAGCATGAAAGAAAATGGTGTGGCTCTCCAAGAAATCTTGGCAAGTACATAGGTCAAAACGGTCACTCGAGAGCATGCAATGCGAAAAATTCTGAAAAAATGGCCCGACTGACCCGATTGCATTTTGGGCCGAGTGTGCGAAGAATCCCTTAATTCACTCAGTAGTGGTTGGGCTTTACGGATAAAGCAAATGAAAATTTCCTAGATGGCCCGGGAAAGTTGTTTCTCGTGGGCTTGAATCACACAAAATCACCGCAATAGTCTAACACAAAGTGCGGGCTCTGGTCAACGACACAACGATTCAACTAGTGAATGAGAATGTTTGTTCTAGGCATGGAACATTGCAATGGCATGAGAAGCCTAGGACATGACAAGCCAAGTTCAGTGTAGGGGGTTTCATCTACAATGCAAAGAGTATACTCACCGTTCTAGAAGTGGACTGGCGGTGATTTGGCATGGTGACTCTGCGCATAGAAAATGGATTCGAATGACTTTTTCTCCTTCCCAAGCATTATCATTTCAGCATTTTCATGAGTCAATCCTATTGTAAGCTTCCCCAAGTGTTGAGTTCCCTTCTCCACCCTCTTATCTTCCATTTTATCTCAATTATTCCACACTTTTTCCTTCCAAACAGTCATCCCCTCTAAATAAATAGCAAGTTCCATCCCTCCCACCACCACAAATAATATAAAAACTTATCAGAACTCCAGCCCAACCCTCCTCTTGTTATCTCAAGTTCATCTTGGGAAGAAAACAACTATAAAATAAGCCAAGGGAAATAAGAAGAAGATCCCGGTCTCGAAAAAATGACAGAGGATTTGAGAATATGGCTCAAAGGTTTGTTATTGGAAATATACCCTTAATGGTCAAGCCTAAAGATGAGTTTAAAATTGATAATCCATTGGTGGTCGAGGTTTATTTTATAGCAATGGTGGAATCAAAAGAAGATCAACAATCTATATTCTCTAAATGTAGTGTCCATGATGGCACTCTATTTGAAGAGGATGTTGATCCAATTCAATTTGCACAATCATTCGAGTGGAAAGAACATTCAGGTCCAAGTTCGAGTTTAAGAGGAGCATGTGGAGGAAAGAAAAATGAATTCAGAGGCACCGAATCATGAGCCAGATTGCAAAAAGTAATTGTAGATCTCCTTCTACTTCATGTCTCAAAAATCATTTTTTTGGAAGACTTTGAACTCACTAGCTTTATGTCCAAAGATGAATCTTAACATGGTGGAAAAGATACAAATTTTAAGATCACCATGCAAGTGGAGGGGACTTTGTTGCAACATTACAATGAAGAAATCGAATGTTTAACTGGTTTGGAGGAATTTTTTGATGAGGAAGAGCCCGTTGAAATCATGACATTTTTAACTCCATCACCCATCCTTCAACCACAAAAGACTACTACCATAGAGGAGAACATGCAAGAGCAACTCTGCACTTTACATTATGCCTCTTAAATAAAAGTTTGAAGAGTTTAATCCTCCCAATTCCATACCAGATGTAGAGGAAGGAAATAGATTGAAAATCCCATCTCTCTCATACCACTCACTCAAAGGGGACATCAGTTGTTTATAAATGTACAAGAAGAAGAGGATCAAGTTGCTTTGATAAACCCATTTTTCAGGAAGGTTTATAAAAAAGCTCCATTTTTGAAGTTAAATTTCAAAGAAATGGGAATATTCGAAGGACCAGACCATGCCCTATCAAGTACTTGGCTTTGTTGGAGTCAAGGGAGAAGAAACAACAAGTCATGCTTTCCTATAAGCATGAGGATGAGCCACAAAGTGCCAAAGATTAAGAACAATACCTCTTAAAACCAACTAAGTAGCAACTAGATGAGGTAATTGTTCCATTCCTTATTGATACCTTGATTAATGACCGAGTGGGAGATCATTCAATAGCTAGTTTTTCATTCCTAATCGAGATGTGTCAAGAGAAAAATTATCCACGTGGTTGATAATTGTGAGAAAGGGTAGCTATTTCTCATCAAAGGTGTCAGGTTTTGTTTAGTTCCCCATTTCTCGTATTAATGTAGGAGAAGGAGTATGTTATTTTTCAGTAGAAGAAGTGCTTTCACACTATGCATGTCTTACTTGAGGCATGTATGATTTTTTCCTTTGTATATAGATTTTGTTTGTGTTGCTCCAGTTAGTATAATGCACCATTCTCTCAAGGTTGTTTTAGTAGGAAACTCATAGTTTCATGCAACAGTTTCAAAAGTTAAATAAAAACAAATGCAAAGAAAATAAAATTAGTAAAGAAGGATATTTTGATATTCCCTTGGAGTACAACTGCAACAAGTCTTTGTAAGCAGTCAAAAATCAGCCAAAAACCTATTTAGAGAAGTTATACCCTGCAACACTTGGAGCAACGTGTCGGGATGGAACTTTAAGAAGAAGAAAGGAAATCAAAATTTAATAAAGTTTAATGATGTCAAGAAAATAAGTATTGTCTATCCATAATTGGCACAAAATTTAGATATTGAGGTAGTAATTATAGGTGTCAATCATTCAACCTCGCAGATCATAGTTGCAAGAATGGGTGAAATTCAAGTTATAAAACATTTTTCTACTCTCACAAAAAAAATCAATATTTTCTTACAAGACTTGGAGATTTCAAGAAGCGAGGGGAAATTCAAAAGTAAGCAACAATGTTTCAAGCATTTCGTGGTCAATATTATCAAAATAGATCAGCTCATAATGATCATGTAGACTCCATGCCAAATCGTTAGCTACCGAAAATTGCTAATACCCTATTTATCATGCAAATTGCCCCATGAGTCACCAAATTTTTAGTTAATTTCAACCTTGGCTGAAATTGGACAAAAAGTAGGTACAAAGCACTAAGAGGATACAAGAAGACTTAAGTGTTCAAAGGATCCTTGAAGGATTTGAAGGTTGGAAGAGGAAGTTTTTGCTCTTTCTTGTCTTCATTGAGTTCCAGAGTTTTATTTAGTTAAGGGGACCGACACGGGGCCCACTTGTGAAATTTAATTGTGAAATCCAATTTTCATATGTTCCTAGTGAAGATCCAATGGATTCATGAAATATAAAGGAAGTGCAATTGAACCTTTATAACGTTGGTGAACTCGTGACCGAGTTCCTCTTTCCCATCGAGTCACATTTGAAAGTGGTGATTTGGTTGGTGCCCAAGCTCTTTAATTATACACCGAGATCACATAATAACGGGAATCTAATGTAGTAAACAGATCTCATCTAATAGCAGAATGAGATATCCTTAGAAGCCGAGCCCATTTCCTATACGAACCAATCTCCTAATTGCATTGAGTTCTTTTGAGTTGATCTAACTCATTTTTCAAACCGAGCTTGTATAGCTAAGAAAGGACTGATTACTTCAAATTGATTGGGCCAAACTATTCGACCAGTAAAGTAGTGTGGGAAATAGAGGATCGGGATAAATGACCAATTTTTGGCATTGTTACAACAAGGCCAAATTCTTTTATGGGTAGATATTGAGTTACATTATATACAATAATCCATCGAACCGTCTCTCCAAGAGATCAACCTTACAAGCTATATCCATCGAGTTCATGTAAATTGCAACAAATTCATCAAGATCACAAAAAGAATCAAGCCACACACGTTGAAGGATAAATGGACCGAGCTATCAAGGGGGTCATGTTAAAGTTATAGGTCTATTCATGATCGTTTGAATTGAGGAAGGAGATTAGAGTCATTAATGGATATTTAGGCACTTAGCTAGGAGTGTAGAATAAAATGGTGTAGCTTGCCAAGCCAACTCGACAAGTCATAGGTCAAAATAGCCCCTCAAGAGCATGCAATGTAGAAAATAAAAAAAAGTGGCTCAAGTGACCTAATTTCATTTTGGTCTCCGAGTGTACGTGGGATAACCTAATTTTCTATATTGGTCGGGATTTTCAGATAAGGTGGGTGAAAATTTCAAGGACAAAATGGGTGATTTTGGCCTCGCAGACCGAATCGCACAAAATCATCGCAATAGTGTAAAGTGGGTGTTGGCTCATCCAACGACATAGTGAGTGTCCCATGACGTGAGAAACTAGGTTCACCATAGGGGTCTCATCCACAATGCAAGGTGGTGGCTCGTCATTTGAGAAATGGATTGGTGATGAGTTGGCATGGTGACTCGTCACATAGAAAATGGGGTCGAAACGTGGTGATAAGGGAGGTTGACAAAAAAAAAGCCCACCAATGTAAATAAAATCCCAAAATAAATTCAAAGAGGAGGCCTGTAAACTATGGAAAGGAAGAAATCCAACTCGTTTGAGTTAGCCGAGCTAACGAGAGATGCAAAAACTAAAAAGCACATTCCCCCTCCCCAAATGTAAATAAAGTAGATAAATAAATTGTGGGACCTCAGCTTTTAAAATGAAAAATCATTTCAAATTATGGAGGAAACATTGGAGAAAGAGGGGAAACTATTTTTAAGTCATTCCCAACAAAATATTTAATTACATAGTCCCGTAACAACCAAGCAAGCCTAGTGATTCTCAAAAAGGATGCATGTACTCAAAAATCCATAACTTTTGCATCCCTTAACAAAATCATGCAAAAAATTTCTAGTTGGAACCATGGTTCCCAGACCTTCGTAAAAAATATGAAATTTAGGAGTTGATGGAGATTTCATGGTGAATTTTAAGAAAACCAACACAGTTAAGAACAATGATTTTATTGGTGGTTGAGAAATGCATTTAATTGACATGACCATCATTCTTTCTCCGCAGTTATGGAACAACACGAGGATTCTTTTTCAAGTAAAATTCCATCAATTGCATGCTTTTATTAACACTTGCAAGTGGTGAAAGGTATATTTTAGGATTTCATTATCTCTCCTTCTCATTTTATATATTGTAATCTTGGACTCAATTATAAGGGGAGTTAGTAATTTTTCTCGTAACCCCTCTCTTTTCTTCTCTGCTAGGGTTGAATGTGGAGCATAAGCCTCCTTTCCAAGATTTTTAATGGTATTTCCTTACCTCTTTCCCACTAATGTTGTATTGTGCATACCTATTGGAGCAATAAATTATTTTTTTGATGCATTTTGTCCATCCTTTGCATGTTTTATTGTCTCTACTTGCCTCTCTCCATTACAGGGCATACTATGCATATTATTTGTGTTCATAGTAGGTTTTGAGAGCTATGTTTAATGGGTAAAAAATGTTGTTCTATGTGAATATACCTCTGTTATGTATTTCATCTTTTCCACCCTCTCCTTTACTCACCTCTCTCCATTTCAGGCGGTTGAATTATTATATATAAACCTCCTTTTCTAGTGTATGACCACTTTTACTATAGGTTTACTTTCATGTATTCTCTCTCCCTAGTCCAACGGAATATTAGGATAGGATTAGGTATTCTTTCCTACATTAGGAGTAGCTTGTGGTAGGCGGTTCAAGAGAAAGACCCGGCTTTCTCCGGAGGGTTATATCAAGCCCGCAAGTCTCATGGCTTGAGGGATAACCCAATGTTACACAAATTACACCAAATGCCCCATCCATAATCATACCATTTGAAAGTGTTGTGATTTTGTGATAAAAAAATATAGGAAATGTGGATTTGAATGAGTTACTCCAAAGGATGCATTTAAAGGAAAAGATTGAACTTATGGATAAAATTGACATGAGTTCCATTGCCTTAGCAACTACGTTTCCCACCTCATCTCAATACCCATAATTGGTATGGGTTTGTGCAGTAAATTACAACCCCTAATAAAGGGAGGTGTGAGATGGAAGTGGTGGTGTGGTCTTGTCCCTAACTCTAGATACTTTGGATGAAATCTTTTGAACCCCCAAGTTGATGATGTGGTATAAATAACATTTGAAATGTTATATAAATTTTAAACTCCCATTAATGAAAAATATTCTAAATTGTTAAACAATAAATGTATTGAGAAGCCAATAATATCAGCCACCCGAATTCCAAATATATTAACTAGAGACGATTTCATTAAGGAGATTGGAGACATCATTACCCTATTGAATATGATTATGGGAAATGAATATGCATATAACTACCATGAGTTGATGCTCAAGTTCATCCAATTTGTTTTCTCATCACATAACACATACTCCTTGGGGAAACTCATAAGTGACTCCATCGACCAAGAGCACATCAAAATGGTAGTGAAAATTTAGGTGGGGTTAAAAAAGATGTGATTTCGATAATACTTATTACCTAGTTTACAACATTACATTTCACAGGTCATTCCCCTTCTTGGTAAGGGAAAAATATTTTTCCCAGTACATGGTATATGTCGATAATCTTGAGCTTAACTTTGAAAATCAAAAGTACAATTTTATGTTAGTTCGTGATGCCTTATTTTCCCCTATCTTTTGTTTGTTCAATCCCGAGTTGGATTAGTATATGATGTCATCCCAAGCATGAACATTTATCATTAAATATGGATGTTACTTCATAAAATTCATATTTTCACATACATCGTGATAAGTAGCTTCCAAGGCACACATATATGTTGCTAAGGTACTTAGATCATAAGTAGTCACTTCTTTAATTGTTGAGACTGTTTGCAGATGTCTATAAGATAGTTAAAGGTAAGAAAAATTTAAATCTCAAATTCCCAATTACAATCAGAGATAAACCTTCCCCACAATGGTCAAGGAAAGAATCCTTGAAATGGAAATGAATGGTGTCATCTTGTAAAAGTTTCAAGCTAGACCAATTCTCACATCCAATTGATAGTGAAAGGAGTTCCAAGTAATTCATATGAGAATAAGCCTCATTATGAGGACTATTGGATGTACTTTAAAGATGAAGAAGAGGTGAAATTGAAGGATTTTTCTATAATGAATGTCTCTCGATAATTGATTACAAAATTGTAGTTTTCCATGAGGGTTTGAAAATGTAAAGAGATTTGTGAGCAAGTACTATATAAATAAGAACATTGCAAATCAACATATGAAACCTCTGGATTGGAATGTGAAAGAGCCAATATACTTACATTAGAGGAAAACTTATGTCATGAGAAGTGTTGGTCCCATTATTGAGTTTGCATAATGTGCCTTGTTTTTTCATGACCAAATGTGCTCAAAAACGTTTCATTTTTGATTTCATGGTTTGCAGTTCGCATTTTCCAATTGAATGCCTTTGAAATTGCTCACATTGTCATGATTTTGCCCTAAATTGAAACAAAATCCATGTTTTCACCCAAATCTGCCCTAATTTCTTCATTTTTTTAGGTTGAGCCATTTTCCCTTTGTCAAATTTGTGTAAAAATTTGGAGTGGATTGATTATGAGGAAATTGAGGTTAAAACCCCTGCTCCCCTGGTCGAAATCAATATAAAATCGTGCTTCACTTGATTTAAAAATGAGAAATCTACATTCCTTGTGAAAAAATCTGATTTTTAGGGCATTCTCTACATTTTTACGTTTTTGACGGGTAAACGGGTGTTACTAGCTCATAAAAATTATCTTCACAACATAATGCTAACATGGCAGGTTTCTATTGGCCAAGGATGTGTGGGAAAATTTTATAACTTGTCACTTTTTGACTTTTGGCAAAGAAATTTTTTTGTCCGGGCCCCGCCTGCTACAATGAAGTGTCTACGTGGCATAATGTGATTGGTTGGAGGATCAGTGGGTGGCGGGTCACACTTAGACTTTTTGCCTTCATTTTGCAAATTTCTCAAAATCAAATATTGACCCAGAGGCCCGCACCCAATCAAACGTTGACACGTGTCTAGGGAGGTCAAATGGAAAAGGGCGGAAGTTTTGAAGACTTTGAAGTTTTAAGCTTCAAAATACTAAAATCAATTTTTTTCCCGAAGGCCCGTGATGAGTAGGAAGGAGACACATGTCTGGGAGGAGAAATGGGAATAGGGGCCGAAGGAAAATTTTATGGATTTTTTCCTTTATGTTTGTAGGGTGAAAATTGAAAAATGAGCCCGCGCCCAATGAAAAGTGGACACGTGTCCCGAATTTGGTGGAGGTTTGGAGCACGGAGAGGAAGTGGAGAAATTTACAAATTTTGGAGAAGAATCTTGAAGTAAAAATTGATCCGTAGAAAATTTGGAGGTGTCCCTCCGTAGCCAATTAGGGGGCGACATGTAGCTTTTTACAAAAGGACAAAAGGGAGAGCACGGGCCCACAAATGTTTTTGTGCTCGCGGATGGTTGAAGGCAAACTTGGAGGGTCGGTTCCACAACAAATGGGAGACCACCACGTGGCGGAGGAAATGAACGGGTGTTTGGGCTGCGGGGTTTTTCGAGAAAATTTCCCTTTGTCAAAATATGCCAAAATTCATCAAAATAGGCCCACGCTTTTATTGGGCCCACCTAGGGACATGTGGCATGTCCAGGGCATGCGGGGAAAATTTTCAAAATTTTCCCGAGGTCAGAAAAGGTTCGAAATGCATTTTTAAGGTTGAGGGCCCAGTCCAATGGTATTTGGACACGTGTCCACCTTATCCAGAAGTCAAAGAAGATATTTGTGAGCCTACATGTCGAATCTCATCGGACACGTGGAGGGCAGAGATTTAAAATTGATTTAATCGATGGTTGCTGAGTGTTCTTCATTTCTTGCCACCATTGGAGCTCCAAAGAACTTGGAATTGTCATTTTGCACCAAATCACATGAAATTTTATATGAATCCACATCCCCTCGGCCTTCTGAGTGCAATGGCATCATTCATTTGAGCTATTTCGGTGTCCTATGATGTTTTTCGTGAAATATTTTTCCTCAGCCCGTAAAAACACGTGAAAGGTAAAAAATTAAAGTTGTAGAGTTAAAAATGATGCAATAAAATGTGAAAAATGATTGCAAAAGAATGTTTTCATGTCTGAATGCCAAAAACGTGACCCTAGGATGGATAAGGATCTGAATTCATGCAATATTTTAAAATATTTGTGCATCTCTGGCATTTTACGAGTTGTTTTACAGTTTTATATCATTTTTCATCAAATGGATAGAGTTTTGTAACAAATTTGATCCGTTGAGCATATTATTTGCTTGGGATGCAAGGATCCAAGTTGGCATAGGGTATATTATGTAATTTGGAGGCATTTTGTAAAGTCTGTTGAGAATTTTGGAGAAAGAGAGAAGAATTTTCACAAGGAAAACTGGAAGAAGTCCATTTTCTTTTGGAGAAACTACTTGAGAGCCATTTTTTATTCTTGTTTACATCAAATGTTCATCATGTTGAGTTGGTTTCAGCTGTAAAGCCATCAAAAAGCTTTGAGATTGTCTAAATAACATTCCCTTGTTGATATATTTGATCAAATTCTTGGATTAACTGGTTTTATCTCTTGGCAAAGCTTACATACACTTGTATTTCAGTATGTTTTCAATTTGTGTTTCATGCTCATGTTGCAATCTTGTGTTTGGGATCTTTATTGGTCATACATGGTCTCATTTCTTGTAGAGGGTTTGAAGGCATATGCAATATTCCATTCAGAAGAGCATTCATTTGAGTGAAGATAAACAGATTTAAATTCATCTTACCTTCCTTGTAAATTGAGGGTGTTTGTAAACTTTTGGGTGTACCTTAGGTCATGATCTAACAAGGGTTTCTAAATTCTTCATTGATATTTTTCTTCAAGCCTTTGTGGTAGGTTATCAAATTTTATGTGGAATAGTGCAGATTTGGGCATCCATGTGTGCACATATCCTGGTTGAAAGAGCACTTCAAATTCATTGAAACATCTCTGTTGTTTAGGTGTTGTTATTCATTTGCAAAGTTTCCCAAAGAAGGTGATGATTTCTAGCTACTCTTGTCCCAACATCTCTCATCAGAATTTCATTTTAAACTAACTCATCCTACCTACTACCCCTGCATTTGCATTGTGTGTCCACAAAAGAACTCAATCCTTTCACAAAAATGCACAAAGCATATCAGGGTTTTATCATGTCTTTAGTAGCCCTAGCCTTGTTTTGAGAACATTTCCATCATTTAGTAGTGACAACTCCTTTGAGTTTGGATAATGGATACTTGATCATGTTTTCACAAGGCCTCTTTCATGTCATAATGCAAAACACAAGGATATCTCCATCTCCTTACCATATAGGGGCTGCAATATAGGTTCTCTTACCTTGGTTGATAGGCACAACCTAAAATAGTGAGGGTTAGATCAAAACCCTTATGAAGGTGCTATCCACTCCCTCAAATCTTGAATGCAAACAAGCAGATAGGTGTGCTCCCTATATACAAATGACATACAAACCATCTATCTATCCTTGAGTGTCTTGTGCAAGTTCATGATGTTGTTCAAGTTGTTAAGGAGATTAAATCTAGATACCAAAAACTTTGACTTGCCTCATAAGAAAAGGAATTTTATTTTACCCTTCAGAAAATTGCAATTTTGAGGGAATATAGAGCCACATGTTGAGTTTAGAATGTTCTTCCACCTTTTGGGAAAAGATAAACAATTTTATATTTGTTGAAGGGAATATATCCACACATTTCCATCAAGGGTTAAACTTCAACATTAGTGGAGGAGTTGAATGTTGTTGTAAGGAGGACTTGGACCACTTTAGCTAAATTGACATAAAAATATGAGGAAATACTGAAGATAACAATGAACCATGCCCCCATCACCTAAGCCACTAAAATTCAGGTTGTTCCCCATCCCACCTTAAGGCCCCGAGTAGTTATTTCCAATCGGAAGGCCAAATAAGTTGCATTGTCATATTCCTTAGATAGATCAAATACCAAGGAGAAATGAAATAGGGGGAATGTTTCACTGAAGAAACCAAGGGTGAGTCAATCATTGGAACCCATTCTCGAGGAGGTGGAGGATGAACCAATAACCAAGAACTTTTTGAGAATAAAAGAAAAGGTGGAAACACCTGCACCAGAAAGAACTACAAATACATCGATGTCAGGAGCTGCCCCAAGCCTTAAGGTACCAACAAAAATTTTAGATAATCCTAAGGAAGTTGATACTAACCCACCTCCAATGTCACAAGAATCCCATATTTCAACCACAGATCATGAATAAGTAGATGAGTTAGTTGGATTTGTGGAAAAATAAGTGTAAAATCCACCTCATGAAGAAGTATTTGCTGATTTTTTGCATGGCATGGGTCAATGTCTGGGATAAAATTATTAGTTTATGAATATTCAATTTTCACCTACTCAAGTTGTAAAAATTGAAGTAGATGAAGGATGCCCAACATGTCATAAGTAATCAACCATAGAAGAAACAATAATGGCAACACAAGCTGAGAAACTAAATGTTGAAAATGTTTCATTGAAAGAGCTTGAAAACTTAACAACCATGTATCCTCTCCAATATATGGAAATGGTTGAAGAATTGATTTCAAATCATTAAGTTTCTGAGAAGGTTATATAAAATGAGGCTCAAAATCAACTAGAAAAATAGATTGGGCCAACCAAAAATATTCTCCATCAAGGAACAACAGACTAGATTTGGAGTGGTTGAAATGGATAATGAAAGTGTCTCACACTATTCAAAAAAGAAATGATAAGAAATTAAAGATCAAGGGTTAAAGGAGGAAGAAACCTAGGTGGAAATTATGAAAAATGTGGAAACAACATAGGTGTAGGTTCATGACGTTGGCCTTACACTCTCCAAATCACAAATAATTGTTATTGTGTCAAGTTCCTCCCTACGAAAAACACAAGATAAAGATAATATTATATGTGAAGGATGTTTGGGAGAAGAATTCCCAAGGAAAATAAAGGTGAGAGTGCAAGTAGAAGAAGAAGACATTGAGAGTATTATTTCCTTGAGAAGGGAAAATTTAAGGAACCCACCTGAAAAAAACTTATAGAGATCATGAAAATATGGTTAGAACTAGATTTGTTAGGCTAGAAAATTATCAAAAATAAACGTTCATGGTATTGGAAAAAAATAATATATTTTTGAAGGAAATTTTAGATGGAGTGGTGAATGAAGGTTAATTCATTGACATAAAGGATATTTCTTGCAAAAAATAGATTTTAGGTCCAAAAAGAGGTCTGCCACATGTTCCCATGATTCTCACTCTACCTTACCTAACCGCAAACCTAAAAGTTTATTGAATTGGTTCATTCCAGTGGCTTGGATTCCATAGAATTCCTTTTCCTTGATGATTCCTATAATTCTATCACATGGCCAGCCAATATCCAATTACAAGTGTTGGGGCTCATTTTACATTTCTTTGCGCTTGGGTACTGGATTGGGTGACACTTGGTCTCTCCTCATACCTTGATGTTTACAAAAATATTAGTGGCTTCCAAGGTAGTTATTGGAGTCTTTTATATTTTATAGTTCTTTCAAAGGTTTAATGGCTTCCAATATAGATCTATGTGTATGTTAGTGTCTATATATAAATATGGAGAATTTAATCAAATTTTTAAATAATTCTAAAAATGTCGGTGAATGAGACCAAATACACATGAAGATTCCATAGGATTGTTGGTGATCCAATAATTTTGTAAAACCCTAACCCATCTATCTTGTGGCTATTCAATAAAAATATATTTTGGGATTGGAGATCCACCGCTATTCACATGGGACAAATTATTGTTTGTGGAATTTTTGGGCGAAACGTGATCATTGCCATGGTCGTAAAAATAGCCAAATTCATATTCCAAAATTCCTAATTTTAGCCAAATTACAAATATTAGCCACTAAAATTTTTAGGGTGAGTTGGACACTTAGCCAAGAGCATGGAAGAAAATGGTGTCGCTCAATGAGCCAACTTAGAAAGTCCACGAGTTGAAATGACCCTCAAGAGCGCGTAATGTGGAAAAGTCGGAAAAACACGACCCAAGTGATTGGATTGCATTTTGGGCTGAGTGTGTGCGAGAATCCCCAAATTCTCCATAGTAGTTTGGATTTGTGGATGAGTCGGGTGAAAATGACTCTTACGGCCTAGGGGATTTGTGCCTCATGGGACCGAATTACATGAAGTCACCGCAATAGTCCAAGGTGGGTGTTGGCTTGGTCAACAACACTTCGAGTGAGACGGTGAATGAACAAGTTCATTGCGGGCATGGTGCATTTCAACGACGTGAGTGCCACTTGACATGAGAATCTAGGTTCATCATAGGGCATCTTATCTCGCAATGCGGGCGGTGGCTTGCCATTTGAAAAATGGACTAGTAAATGAGTTGGCATGGTGAGTCGGTGAATAGAAAATGGGGTCATCATGTGGTGATAAGGGAGGTCAACACAAAAATAGCCTGCTAATGCAAATAAAATCCCAATGTAAATTAAAAGAGGGGGTTCGTGAAATGATGCAAAGGAAGAAGGCCCACTCAGCCGAGCCGGTAGAGTTAGAGACACTAAAAAGCACAATCCCCCACCGAACTTAAATAAAGGAGATACATCAATGGTGAGCCCCAATTTTTAAAAAGAAATGTCATTTCAAATCATGAAGGAAACATTGGAGAAAGAGGGAAAGTATTTTTAAGTCATTTCTAGAAAAATATTTAATTGCATAGTCCCGTAACAACCAAGCAAGCCTGGTGATTCTCAAAATGGTTACATGTACTCGAAATCCAGAAATTTCATAGCCCTTAACAGAATAACATAAAATTGATCTAGTTTGAACTACAGTTCCTAGATCTTTTCACAAAAACCAAGAAATTTAGGAATTGCTAGAGATTTCATGGTGAATTTTATAGAAAACCAACCGAGTCAAGAAGAGTGATTTTATTGGTGTTTGAGAAATGTAGTTTATTGACATGACCATCATTATTTCTCTACTGGAGGTTATGGAACAACATGGGGAGTCTTTTGCAAGTAAAATACCATCAATTGCATGTATTTATTACCACTTGGAAGTGGTCAAGGGTTAATTTTTCAGATTTCATTATCTCATGTCCTTCTCATTCTATAAATTGTAATCTTGGGCTCAATTATAAGGGAAGTTAGTAATTTTTCTCCAACCCCTTTGTCTATATTCTCTGCTAGGGTTGAATGTGGAGCTTAAGCCTCCTTTCTAATCTTTGTAATGACATTTCCTTTCCTTTTTCCACTAATGTTGTATCTTGCATACTTATTGGAGCAATAAACTATGTTTTGTGATATATTTTGTCCATTCTTTACATGTTTTATTGTCTCTACTTACCTCTCTCCATTGCAAGATATAAGGTGCATATTCTTTGTGTTTATCATAGGTTTTGAGAGTTGTCTTTAATGGGTAAAAAGTGGTGTTTTGTGTGAATATACCTCTGGTATGTGGTGCATTTTTGCACCCTCTCCTTTTCTCACCTCTCTCCATTTCGTGGATTTTGAATTCTTAGCTAGAAACCTCCTTTTCTCGTGTATCACCCCTTTTACTATGGGTTTAATTTCATGTATTTTGTCTTCATAGTCCCTTGGAATATTAGGATAGGATTGGGTAGTCTTTCTTGCATTAGGAGTAGCTTGAAGTAGGTAGTTTAGGAGCAAGAACCAACTTTCTATAGAGGGCTATCTCAAGACGGAAAGTCCCATAGCTTGAGGGATAACCCAATGTTACAAAAATTATGCCAAATTCCCCATGCTCAATCAAAGGCCATTCGGGGTGTTGTTATTTTGTGATAACAAAAATATAGGAAATGTTGATTTGAATGAGTTACTCCAAAGGATGAATTTAAATGACAAGAGTGAACTTAAGGATTAAAATGACATGAGTTTCATTACCTTAGCAACTACGTTTTCCACCTCATCTCAAAACCCATAGATGGTATGGGATTTTGTAGAAAATTACAACCCATAACAAAATGAGTTGTGATATAGAAGTGATGGTGTGGTCTTGTCCCTAACTCTAGATACTTTGGATGAAATATTCGAATACCCCATGTTGATGAAGTGGTATATATAATATTTGAAATGTTATATAAATTTTAGACTCCCAATAATGCATAATATTCTAAAGTGTTAAATAATTAATTTATTGAGAATCCAATAATCTCAACCACCTAAATTCTAAAGATATTAACTAGAGATAAATTCATTGAGGAGATAGGAGAAATCATTACCCTATTGAATATGATTATGGGAAATGAAGATGCATATAACTACCTTAACTTGATGTCCAGGTTCATCCACATTTTTTTCTCACACATAAAACATACTCACTTGGGGGAACTCATAAGTGACTCCGTGCACCCGTAGCACATCAAAATGGTAGTGAAAATTCGGTGGGGTATAAAAAAATTCAGGTGGGGTAAGAGAAAAATATTTTTCTCTGTACATAGTATATGATGTATACTTAACTTAACTTTGAATATCAAAACTACAAATTCATGTTAGTTTATGATGCCTTATTTTCCACCGTATTTTCTATGAAAAAGTGAGTTGGATTAGCATAGGATGTCATCCTGAGCATGAAAATTGATCATTGAATATGGATGTTACTTCATAACATTCAAATTATTCACATACATCAAGATAAGTAGCTTCCAAGGCACACATACATGTTTTCAAGGTACTTTGATGGTAATTAGTCACTTGAATTTTCGAGATCACTTATAAGTGTCTATAAGATAATTAAAGGTAAGAAAAATTTAAATGTTAAATTCCCAATTACAATTAGGAGATACAAATTCCCCACAAAGGTCAAGGAAATAATCCTTGAAATGGAAATGAATGGAGTCATCATGTAAAAGTTTCAGGCTAGACCCAATTATCACATCTAATTGATAGTGCAAGGAGTTCTAAGTAATTCATATGAGAATAATCCTCATCATGAGGACTATTGAATGTACTATAACGATGAAGAAGAGGTGATACTGAGGGATTTTTCTATAATGAATATCTCTTAGATAAATGATTACAAAATTTTAATTTTACGTGAGTGTTTGACCAATGAAAAAGCTTGATGAGAAATTACTATATAGATAAGAACATTGCAAATCAACTAGTGACAGCTCTTGATTTGAATGTGAAAGAGCCAATATACTTACATGAGAGGAAAACTCATGTCATCAGAAGAACTCTCACTTCACTCATAAGAAAAGGCATTTTATTTTACCCTTTAGAAAACTACAATTTTGGGGGAATATAGAGCCACAGTGGAGTTTACTATGTTCTTCCACCTTTGGGGAAAGGAGAAATTTTTTTAGATCTATTGAAGGGAAAATATCCACACATTTTCATCAAGGGTCAAACTTAAAAATTAATGGAGGAGTTGAATGTTATTACAAGGATGACTTGGAAAACTTTGGATAAACTGACATAAAATTATGACGATATACCAAAGACAACAATGAATCACACCCCCATCACCTAAGCCACTCAAATTTAGGTTGTGCTCCATCCCAACTTAAGGCCTTGAGTAGATATTTCCAATCGGTAGGCCCAAGAGGTTACATCATCCTCTACTCTAGATAGATAGAATACTAAGGAGAAATGACAGAGGAGGAACATTTCATCGAATAAACTAATGATGATTCCATCATTGGAATCCATTCTTCGGGAGGTGGAGGATGAACCAATTACCAACAACCGCACAACAAATAAATACAAATACGTCCATTCCAGGAGCTTCCCAAGCCTTAAGGTACCCAAAAAAATTTCAAATAATCCTAAGGAATTTGATACTACCCCACCTCTAATGTCACAAGAATCCCATATTTCAATCACAAAATCATGAAGAACCAGATGAGTTAGTTAGATTTGTGAAAAAGAAGTGGAATATCCATCTCATGAAGAAGTCTTCATTGTTTTTTACATGGCATGGGTCAATGTGTGGGATAAAACCTTTAGTCTCGAGAATGTTAAATTTTCACCGACTCAGGTTGTAAAAATTGAAGTATAGGAAGGAGGCCCAACATCTCATAAGTAATTCATCATAAAAGAAACAACAATGACAACAAAAGCTGAGAAAATAAATGTTGAGATGGTTTCATTGAAAAATCTTAAACACTCAACAACCATGGATCCTCTCCAATATATGGAAATGATGGAAGAATTTATTGAAAATTAATAAGTTTTTGATAAGGTTATATAAAATGAGGGTCAAAATCAACTATAAAAATATATCAAGGCAACCAAATAATCTTCGCCATCAAGGGAACAAATAATTATATTTGGAGTGGTTGAAATGGATGATGAAAGTGCCTCACACCATTCAACAAAGAAATGATAAGAAATTAAATATCAAGGGTTAGAGGAGGAAGAATCCTAGGTGGAAATGATGGAAAATGTTGAAAAAACATAGGTTTAGGTTCAGGACTCTAGTCTTACACTCCAAATCACAAAAACTTGTTATTGTGTTAAGGGCCTGCTAGAAAAAACACAATATAAAGATAACAAGATAGGTGAAGTATTATTAGGAGAAGTATTCCCAAGGAAAATAAAGGTGAGATTACAAGTAGAAGAAGCATACCTTGAGAGTATCTTTTCCTTGAGAAGGGAAAATTTTAAGGATCCCACTTTAAAAAAAAATTAGAAATTGTTGAAAATATGGTTAGAACTAGATTTGCTAGGTTGGAAAATTATAAAAAATCAACATTTGTGGAATTGGAAAAATACAATATATTTTTTGAAGGAAATTGTAGATGGAGTGGTGAATGCAGGTTCATTCATTTACATAAAGTATATTTCTTGCGAAAACATATTTTAAGTCCAAAAAGAGGTCTTCCACATGTTCCCATGATTATTACTCTACCTTGCCTAACCACAAACCTGAAATTTTATTGAATTGGTTCATTCCATTGGATTGGAGTCCACAAAATGCCTTTTCCTTTATGATTCCTAGAATCCCATCACATGTTCGACCGATATCCAATTCCGGGTGTTCGGGCTCCTTTTGCATATCATTACACTTAGGTGCCTAGATTGGGTGACACTTGGTCTCTCCTCATACACCGAGGATTATCAAAATGTTTAGTGGATTCTAATGTAGTTATTAGATTATTTTATATTTGGACGTTCTTCAAAAGTTTTAACATCTTCCAATCTAGATCTATGTGTGTGTGTGTGTGTGTGTGTGTGTGTGTGTGTGTGTGTGTGTGTGTGTGTGTATGGTGAATTTAATCAAATTTTTAAAAATTCCTCAACACATCGGTGAATGAGACCAAATACACATGAAGGTTCTATACATTTCTTGGTTATCCAAGAATTTTTAAAACCCTAACCCATCTATCACATGGCGATTTAATAAATAATATATATTGGGATTGAGATCCATTGGATATTCACATGGGAAAAAATATTGTTTGTGGATTTTTGGGGGAAACATGATCACATCCATGGTCATAAAAATAGCCAAATGCATATCCCAAATTCCTACTTTTAGCCAAATTACAATTATTAGCAACTAAAATTTCCTTGTCCTTGAGACCATCCAAATCATGAAAGAAGAAAAGAGTTATTTGAAGAAAAATTGAGAGAACTCAAGGAAACATGTTTGTGGAGATTTATACTCGATAAGGTGGTATACTAAGGGATAAAGCTAGCCCATTAGACTACAAATGTCCCAAGTCCCATTGGGAAAAATTCCTATATAGTGTCTCAAGAATTAATTCACCATGCAATTGAAAAGTATTTTAAAAAAATGGACAAAGAGAAAGAAACCAAGAAGCGACTTAAGGAGAAGTTTGAAATATTATCAACCTATGTTAAGAAGTGGTTGCAACTCTCAAGGAAATCATCACTACTATCACCCCCGAAATGATGGAGAATGTTGAGTAATTGAAGAAAATAGGGGAATTTGGTTGTGTAAATTAACTCGCAATAATTAGTATGTTGTTTATTAATCCACAGTCATTTAATTATCAGACCTAGGGACGTAAAATTTCAATATTTCTAGTGTTGTATGCACAGTTACAGATGTTGGGAGGTATAAGGGAAAATTGTTGTCACTACAATTAGGAAATACAATGCTGGAATTGAACTAGTTTACAACTGAAATGAATACTATGGTTATCATCAAAGCATGTAAAATACAGATCATAAATAAAGGATAAGATTTTGCTAATCTAATATTAATCATGTAAGAAACTATAAAAACAAACAAAAGGAGAGGGTTAGCAGACCACAAGTGGGCCCTGGCTTGGGTGTTAATCCCTCATAAGGCATGTGTCTACAAAAATTTAGCAAAACTTATATTTTATTCAATAGCATGAAGATTACAAATGGAACATACAACAAAATCTCTACCTATGAATCGATCCATTCTCTATAGCCTTAGCTTTATTTTTATATTCTTCCCTTCAAAAGAGATTTGAAAATACCTCATTACTAACAGTTACGATTTGATTAAGTACAAGATCATGACCAAGAAATCCAGAGATTCTCATGCATGCAACAAAACTGTTAAAAGGTTTCCTCATACAATGATATAACTTTAAAAAATGACCATTTAAAACAACCAGTTATCAAATTAAATCAACTAGTTCCCTGTTGGAGTTGTACAGCATATTCAAGTGATGTCATTGAATCTTCTCGTTTGTTCTCATAACTAATCCTTTAGAAACATGTGAAAAATCAAGTGAAGTTTCCATGTTTCTCAAGATTCTAGAATTATAGTCTTCTATATGTGTGTGACCTCCCTTAGCAATGCAGGATATTTTCTAAGAACAAGTCCTAGTTGCTACATGTTAGTTGCTGCTGACGATTCTTTTTACATTTTTGAATGAGTTTCTTTGGTTACATGTTAGTGGATACACATAAAAAATCTTTGGAAATCAAGGATAACATTTATTCAAAGAACTATTTAATCATCACATTGTATTCAAAAGAATAAATGCATCCATAATCCACAAAATAAAGTAAACTTAGTAGTAATTATATTAAATAATATAAGCTCCATAAGATCATGATTCAATAAATATGTTTAGCAGTTTATGGAAAACACAAGTTTAGTGGGTACACATGGATAAAGAAAATACAACAAATGAGGCATTTGAAATAGTAAATAAAATGACTCATCATACCCCCAGATTGAGCTTCTTGAATGTCCTCATTCAAGAATTATTACATTTTTTGTCTTATTTCTTGGGTTCAACTTGTATAATGTTACACAATCTCTTGAATCCCATTGGTGTGGAGATACCTTTTAGTTATGTGAAGAAATAACATGCATTCCTTCTGTACTTTTCCATTATTTTTTCCTACAAGTCCTCATTTAGATCTGTATTTCAAGACCATTGGGGGATATAATAGTGGAAAATTGGTGGATAGTAACCAATAGGAAACAAATATTTTCCACATCCCTTGGAGACTTCTATATATGCATTTATCCTTCTAAAATTTGGGATAATGTTAGGATAAGAATGCATTTCTTTTCTCCTCATTTCTTGTGAAATTTCTTCCCATCTTGTCCTATAGGCTTGTACTATTTCCACACCATTAAACTTAATGTAGTCTCTTGCTTCATCATGGGCCTCTTGTCTCATCATGTAAACCCTTTATTTTATTTTTTGAATTTCCATAAATTTCCCATATTCCTCAATCATTGATTTAGTGTTTCCTGCCTCTTCTCTTATCATCAAAGGTTGTACCTTGCACAAGTGTTTGTAATCCACCATATTCTTCTCCCTATATATAGTTCATTGTTAAATTAGGAACACAGTGCCAATTTGTACATCCCCAATGTAGAGTGTAGGTATCCAATCTCTGTCATACTCTAGAGCATAGTTATACATATATAATTCACACAACAACAATTGAATTTCATGTGGCATTTTTAAATACAATTTGAAGAAGTTGTGAGCTGCACTAATGTCAAACTAAAAATCTGAGTTGATGCAAGTATGTTTTAGTTGCAGCATTTGTTCCTTCAAGAAGACAACATATACATTTGAAGGTGGTCTACATAAGAGTATTTCATTGGTTACCTTAACAATGTCTTCTTGCTTCTTCTTCAGTCTAGAAATCTCATTATCCTTAGCCCTGAGTTACCTATCCTTTTCTTCAATATCTAGCTGATGCTGGAAGAGAAATTCTTCCCTCTCTCTGTCCCACTTTCTCTACATCTTGTTAACATAATTCTCAAATTGTGTTACCCAATAATCTAGAAAGGTGGTTTGAGTTTTCATATCCCTACAAGCTATTTTGGGAGGTTCTCTAAAAATTTCCTTAATCACAACATATGGTTGCATGTTAAGTAGTTGAAATAGTCGATACGTGGGCTCTAAGACTTCATGAATTTCCATTTCTATTATCCCAATAGGTTTATGAACAGGTTTGGGCTTAAGCTATTAGAACATATTCTCAATTACATCCCCAATATCTTGTGCCAATTCATCTATAGTTTCCATTACATTAGTCTATGGTTTAGGTAGTAGTTGTTCTAGTGCTTCCTTAGTCTATTATTTATTATCTATGGTCACATTGGATATATTTTCAGTTCTTCTATAGATACTTCTCCTTCATGTTGTATGTGGGTTTCCCCAACATGAATGACCTCTATTTGAACTCCAATTGGTTCATTAGGGAACTCATGAGTAGGTTTCTCACCTAACTCATCCTCCTTTTTCTCTTCCACCTCCTTAGTTGCATCCTCCATGCCTATGTTTGCATGTGTCTACATGAACTTCTTACTCAACATCTATGGAATAGGTTCCTCAGTATTTTCTAGCTCCTCTTCATCATTGTCTAGGAAGATTTGAATGTTTCTCCTAGGCTTTGAATTTTTGGTCTTGGTCTTTTTAGTATGGAGTCTATGGGATCTCCTTGGTGGTTTAGAGGTTTTCTTGAAGAATTTTGCTTGCCTTTGGAGGAAGAGGACTCAGGTGTGGATATATTTAGAAAAGTTTTAGCAATAAGGATTCTATCAGGGGAGATTGGCCTAGAGTCCTTCTCAGGAGATGGAGGTTTGTCATGGAAAAGTGTTCTGAAAGTATGGAAGTTTATGTAGGAGTAGGGGTTTCGAGGGAACAAAGGTTTATATGTGAATAGATGTAGCAACTACAGGTTTCAGGTGGAGGAGGTGTGGAAGAACCAACTAAGCTTCTCCTCTTTTTCTTCCCCTTCTGCAATAAATCATTAATATGTTTTTCCCTAGAAAAATATCCCCAGTTTATTGTAGGATGTTCCATCACCAATGCATGTTTCACAACTAAGGTGACAAGACAATGGTGAGACAATGCAGACCTACCCCTTTGAGATTCCTTACTCATTTTCTTTAGGCTTTCATGCAGAAGTTAGGTACATTGACATGTTTTCCATTTTTCAAATGATTGAGCAATTTAAAATGCACAATGTTTAACCGTGAGTACCTACCCTCACAGGTGAAGTACTTTATAACATAGTTGGCAACATCAGCCTAGAAGGATTTTAAAGAAGTGTGTAAGGTACCTTGTTTATCACTGATGAATTTGTCATCTGGGTCTCCAAATTTTTCATGAGTATTTTCTCAATTTTCAAGTTAGCAGGATATAACTCTCCTTTTTCCGAGAGTCTAGTTACTTCATCTAGAATTTCATCATCTACCTTGATTGTCAAACCCTTCACCATGGCATTTCCGTCCTTGAAGGTGGTAGAAAACTTTGTTACCATTGACTCATTAAATCCTTGATTTTTTTGATATACTCCATCCAACCACTGTCATGGAAATACTATAGAATCTGTGGTTGATTACGAAGCTATGAATGATCTATAGGCTTGTTCCTGATTAAGTCACCACCCATTTTTGAATTCTACAATTTCTTTTAACTCTAAGAGGTAATAAATATTTACAGTTCAAATTGATTTTGCAAAAATTTGAATGAGTGCAAAAATTTGGAGTACTTTTTGTTTTAAAAGTTCATAGCCTACTTATGCATAACTCGAAAGGGTGTGTTGTAATTTTATTTGAAAGATTCACCCATGTGAGGTGACGAAGTGGGTGATGACATGCAAGATAACTCACATTTATGGAAGGTAGTGTCAAATTATGGAAAATAAATTTATTGAGGACATGACACAAATATTAATTAATTATAATTATTCTATCGCTACTCTAATAAAGTGGATCAAGTGCACTTATCTCAAGAAGTACATTTGATGATTGTGACATGTTCCTTGTTGGAATTCACACCTTTGGCTACATGCAGAGTCATCATGATGCTACGTTGATGTAACCATTGGATATAGTGTTGTAAGTGCATGTTAGAGGTCCCTTAGTAGAATTAGTTGATTCCTAGAAAGGGAAGAATGAGTATTTCTTGTGCTAATAGTTTCATAGGTGCTTGTAGGCACAATTTGTTTCTTATTTTTCTTCAGAAGTCATGATTTTTCGAATAGGAAAGTTAAAAAGATTTTCTACATGCTTCGGAAGTGGAAGTTTTAGTATTTGCATGATATTCTTATGCAAAATACTATGCACTCCTTGGAAAAAATATACCAAAGCATGCAAAATAAAAATTCTAGAAAACAAAACGTATTATTTAAGTGGTGATGATAACAAAGAAGGCTGATCAAACCACTTTTATTCTTCCTTTAAGTATCCAACTAGTTGAATATACCAAGGTCACTGACCATCCCATTCCTCAAAAATTTCAAAAGATGAACCAATACGTTCATCGTATGATCTTGTCTCTGATGTTCTCATCTCCATCCTATTTTGAATTCCTCTGAATTTTTACATGAAAGTATTCCTATCAGCTAGCTTTTTGTACAACTTCAATCTATGCCCATTCACCAGTATTTTGAATCTCATAGGATCTATCATGGTGAGTTTTACATCCCCATTAGAAAATATTTTCTCAATAACATAAGGTACAACCACCTTGTTCTGATTTTTCCCATGCGGTCCTTATAGTTGGAATCAAATAAGAGAGCCCAATCTCCTTCCTAATTTTTTTTTGTTTATATGAACATGTGATGTTATTTAATATTTTAATTTTATACCGCTCTCTGTATTATGAACAACTTGCTTCCTCATTTCAACCTACTCATTGAGCTAGATAATCCTATGTCTTTGCAAGCTTGCACAAATCTATACCTAATTTAAGATTTTTCCTTAACGTCTTATGCTCAAACTCAAAAGGGAGAGAAACAATATTACCATACAAAATCTCAAATGGTGTAAATCATGTTGTTGTCTTCCAAGTTGTATTGAATGCCCAAACTTCTTCTAGGAGTGTTTCTGACCAGTACCTTCTATGGAGAGCAATGGTTTTTGTTAAGATGGATTTTATTTCCCTGTGTGTTACCTCAACTTTCCCATTGGATTCTAGATGATAATGTGTATATTTTTATGCCTGATTTCATATTCCTTAGATAAATTAGAGATGAGTTTAGTAGTGAAGTGTGTACCTTGATCTGTAACAATTTATCTTGGCACACCATATCTTGTCAATATGTGGTCATACATGAATTTAGTAATTTTCTCACTCTTCTGATTTGGTAATTCTTTCATTTCTATCCATTTACTGAGATAATATGTGCACACCAAAATGTACTCCTTCTGCTAATATTTTGGATCTATTGGGCCAATGAAGTCTAATCCCCATTTGTCAAATGGTTGCAATAACATCTATGGTTGTAGTGGCATATCATCTATCTTGGTAGGCCTTCCCATTCTTTGGTATTTGTCACACCTTGTGGCATATAATGTTGCATCCTTATGTAGTGTAGGCCAGTAATATCTTGTTGTAAAACTTTTGGTGTTGTTATTTTTGCATAAAAATGGCCTCCATATGGTTAACTATGAAAGGATTTGAGAACATCATATGTTTCCTCATCATATATGCATCTCCTCATAACATTTTCCTACCTTGTGTGGAATAGGAATCATCTATCCAAGAAAAAAACACACTTTTATCAACAATATATTTCTTTTCAGAGTCTAGATAGTTTGGAAGTGTCTTATCTAGAGACCAAATAATTAGCTATTTCAGCATACCAGGATGTTTTAGTTGAGATGAAAAATAGGTGTTCATCTTGGAAAGAGTCATCCACTACTTTTTCTTCAGTATTATTCTCCATTCTTGAGAGAAAGTGAGCAACAACATTGTCTTTACTAGGCTTATCCACAATGGTAATATAAAAATCTTGTAGGAGCAGCAACCATATGATTATTTTGTTCCCTTTAACTATTTTTTTGATTAGATATCTAATGGTACTATGGTCAGCATGGATAAATATTGGATATCATGTCATGTATTGTCCAAAATTGTTAATGGCATACACAACCGCACAAAAATCCTTCTTTGTGAGTGTATAGTTGAGCTCAACATTTTGCAGGTTCTTACTAACATAGTAGATTACATAATTAAGAATATTGTCCTTCTATCCTAGAATAGATCCAATGGCATGGTCTAAGGCATCAAGTGTGTATGTGAAATGGAAAACTCCAATTTGGTCCTCTTAACATAGGTGTAGAAGTTAACATTTTTTCAAAGTCTAGAATGCAAACTTAATAGTTTTCAAGTGTATACAAAGGCAACATCTTTTCCCAATAAGACAAACAATGGTGCTATAATTCTACTGAAATCTTGAATGAATCTTTGGTAATACCCAACATGACCTAAGAAACTCCTCACATATTTTTTTATTTTTAGGTGTTGGCAGATTTATAATCACAGATATTTTTGATGGATCTACCTGAATTCCAATAGATGATAGATAGTGTCCCAACACTATTCCTTCAGACATCATCATGTAGATTTTTTTTTCTTAAGGATAGGTTATTCTCCTTGCATCTCTTGAGAAATTTTTCTAGGTTCTTCATTTCTTCATCAAAATTATTTATGTGGACTGTAAAATCATCCATATATACATCCATGTAGTCATTAGTTAGATTTGAGAAGATGTTAAGAATTGGTCTCTAAAATTTGGCAAGTTCAATGCACAAACCAAAGGGAAGAACAAAGCATACAAACTTTCCCCATGGGCATGTGAATGTGGTGTTGTCCCTATCATCCGGTGTAACTTTAATTTGGTTATAGCCACTGTAGCCATCTAGAAAATAAAAATACTTATTTCCAGCAAGAGTGTTGAGTAACTAATCAATGAACGGAACTGGAAAATGATCCTTCTTTTTTCCTGCATGTAGCTCCCAATATTCGATGAAAATCCTCTATTTTCCATTCTTTTTAGGTATAATGACAAGGGGTGAAACCCATTGGCTTTCTAAAATTGGATATATGAATTCAACATCCAATAATTTCTTTAATTCTTCTTTCACTATATCCCTCACTTTTGGTTTCATTCTCATTTGTGGTTGTCTTATTGGATTATTGTTTTCTTTTATATATATATTATAAGTACATAGTTTAGGATTGATCCCATGCATGTCTCTCGTAGTCCCATAAAAATGTTGTGCTCTAAATTTTACAAAAATAAACTAACATCTACTCTTGCTGCATGCTCAACGTTTTGTTTAAATTAAGTGGCTTGCCCAGTGCAATTTCCACTTTCTTAGAAAGATTAGTTATGGAGCATATGTTGCTACTTATAGAATTTAATATAAAATCATGTGGAAGAAGCTAGTGTAGGATACAATTCTTATCAAGTATATTCATAGCAATATGTTGCGGTAATATTTTATTCTCAAGATAGCTTATGCATTTCAATTTTCCATCTTCTTCTTCATTCTTACCATAATTATTCTGCAGGATGTTAGAAATAACATCTTCTTCTTTTCCCTCGATTATGAATGACTTCTCTAGCATCATAAGCTACTAAAATCTGCTTTTATATTCTCTTGGTTCTTCTACCCAAATGGTTTTTTCTTCTTCATTGAATGGTTGTGTAGGGGGTAATGCATATGATTTTTAGTGCCACTTCCATTAGAGATGATCATATTACCATATCTACATCCTATGAATGCATCAGTAGTTACTAACCATGGTCATCCTAGGATGAGAAGATATCCTGCCAAGCTTTCTTTTTCTGAAGAACAATATAATCAATAGGATATTCCCAAGAGATTACCACTACTACAACGTCCTCCAATACTCTTTGAATATTAACTATTAATCTATCTGCAAGCTGCAAGACTATGGTTTTTGGTCTTAGTCCCTCCAATTTCAAATCGTCCATGATTTTTGTTTTCATTACATTTATTGTTTCCCCTAAGTTAATCAGAGTGTTTTTTTATTACTTTTCCATTGCTTGTAACATTTACTAAACGGCTTCTTGGATCTATGTATTTGGGAAGAACTCGGTTTCTAAGAGTAATATCAACTAATTGTCTAATAACCTGCACAAAAGATGGATATTTCCCTTTTCTACTTGATTTCTTTATGCATAGATCTTTAACCAATTTGTTATATATGGGAACATCCTAGATAGCTTGAATCAATGGAGTTTTGACACAAATTACTTTTAACTCATTGACAATAGTAAGAATCAGATTCTAATTTGAGGCCAGTCTTATTTTCTTATGATCTTTCTAGAAATGCTAGCTCATTACACTACATTTTACACTTGCTTGAATTTTTGTGCAGATTGTTATGGATCATCCCGCATCATCTTCTGGTTTAGCTTCGGGTAATCATGTAGTAACTGCTTTGCTTCTCTACAATTTTAGTAATTCTAGGTTCGGTTGGTGAAGGAAGTGCTCTTGCTGAGCGAAGATGGATATTGTTGATATCAAAATTATACGTCGTATTGAGTTGGTTTAGTTAAAAGGATGGTTGAGTATCTTTATTGTTAGGATTAGGTGTTAGTTGAGTGGGTAGTTGCGTATCTTTTGGTTAGGATCATTCTTGGGGTTTGGTGTCATATATTGTTGTTCTTGCTAATAAGGAGGTTGTGTATAAGCTTGTTGGTAATTAGCGGTGGGTTGTTCCATTATTGCACTCCTCTCTACCATTGTTGCCATGGTTCAGGAGGTTGTTTCAATTGTTTTTATGGTTGGCATTGTAATTTAGTTTGTCACTATTGTTGATATTAGTTTGGATATGAGGGCCCATCTTTGAGTGTTAGCCCGAGGTGGGGCCTACATATATGAATTATTAGACCAATTTTAAAATGAATGCATCAGGACTTGTTTCATACCTCCTTACCTCAATGGGCCATGGTTTTCTTTAAGAAACATAGAAAAATTTCCCATCCTTTGTCTCCAACATCTTTAAATCAAGTAAAGCCTCCCTTTCTTGAGACATGTTTTCCAATTCTTTGCATCTACAGATCGATTTATTTCTTCTACATGCATGGAAATACTCGTGACTATGTCTTCTTCAGTTTTTTTTTTTTTTTTGGCATGTAGATCATCCAGTTTATTAGCCATATCATTCAAAATATATGGCTTCATGTTTTTAACATGCTAACAATCTTTGACTTGGATATGTCCCCCATTGTTTTTATTGATAATCCACCTCTTGCTTTTACATTCTTTACCCTCTTCATAGTAGCTCTTGAATATTTTTACAAACCTCACATATTTGTTCAAAAGTAGATTTTAAAATGTTCCATGCTCCTATCAAATCTAGATCATCCATGTTCTCCTTACTGAGTCCCTTTAAAAATTATAATTTGAGGGAGTCAAGTGGTATCTCGGTAGTATGTCTTGAATTATGAATGCAAAAAATCAACATTCCCAATATAGTCTTCCAATGGTTCATCCTCTTTTTGTGTCATTCTATAGATTTCATCACCCCATTTACTTCTTGGTCTATAGTAGTCTTAGTATTTATTGAGGAACTTATCCTTCATTTTGCCCATGGGGTAACAACTCCTTCCTAATTGCATAAACCACCTCAAGGTTGCATCTTTGAGTGTTATAGGAAATAATTTATACTTATTTGCATCATTAGTATAATCATAGCTCCTGCACAGAACATCAAACTCAAAGATAAAGGTGTTTGGATCCTCTAACATAGCTCCATGGAAATTTGACAAGGATGATGGAGAAATATTATTCATACTAGTAGCTGCATTGTTGTTATTGATGGGGAACTTGAAGGTGGTTTCCCCATTTTGAGCATTCTGGTCTTCTTCTGTCATCCCTAGCTTTTTAGGAGTAGCTACAAAATTGTCACTTGGGGGATTGTCTTCAAAAATAAAACCTAGTATAGAGGTTTCTTCTTCATAATATTCAAAGGTAAATGAAGATATATATTCTACTTATGGATAAGGTAAAAATATACTATAGGCATCCCTTTGACGGTGCATGCATCAACTACTAAATTCATTCAACAATAATTAGTAGGGGGTTTAGTTTGAGGTGAATTCATAAAACCTAGACTGCTTCTAAGAAATGAAAAACCCTCTTCAACAAACTCATAACTTAGTAGTATCCCAAAAACAACACCAAAATTGGTGTTGGAAATTAACTCACAAAAATTAGCATGTTGTTTATTAATCCATATTCATTTAATTATCATACCTAGGGATGTAAAATTTCAATATACCAAGTGTTATATGCACAATTCTGATTTTGGGAGGTACAAGGGAAAATTGTTGTCACTACAATTAGGAAATACAATGTTGGAATTGAACTAGTTTATAATGGAAATGACTACTATGGTTATCATCAAAGAATGTAAAAGATAGATAATAAATAAAGGATAAGTTGTTGCTAATCTAATCTTAATCATACATGAAACTATAACAAAAACAAAAGAATAGGATTAGGAGACCGTAAGTGGTCCATGCCCAGGTTTTAATTTTTCCTAAGGCCTATGTCTTTAAAAATTTAGCAGAAATCATATTTTATTCAATAGTATGAAGATTACAAATGGAACATATAGCGAAATATCTACCTATGGATTGATCCTTTTTCTATGGCCTTAGCATTGTTTTTATATTCTTCCCTTCGAAAAGATGTGAAGAGACATCATTACTAATAGTTACAATTTGATTAAGTAAAATATCATAACAAAGAAATCTGAAGATTCTCATACATACAACAGAACTATTAAAATGTGTCCTCATACAATGACATAACTTAACAAATTGATAAATTTAAACAACCATATAAAAAAATCAACTAGTTCCATGTTGGAGTTGTAGAGAATATCCAGTGATCGTGGTCAATCTTCTTCATGTTCTCATAACTATTCCTTTAGAAACACGTGAAAACTCGGGTGAAGTTTCCACGTTGATCAAGATTCCATAGCTATGGTCTTTTATAGGCATGTGAAATCCCCTTGCTATAGGATCTTTACGATGATGAGTCCCAATTGTTGCATGTCACTTGGCTGTACAATTCCCTTTACATTTGTGAATGAGTTTATTTTCTTGCATGTTAGTGGATACACATAACAACAATTCTACAATCAAGATGAACATTTATTCAAAGAACTATTTAATCATCAAATTATATTCAGAAGAATAAATGCATCCATAATCCACAAAAAGGTAAACTTAGTAGTAATTATATTAAATA
Organism: Taxus wallichiana var. yunnanensis; assembly: GCA_018340775.1. Taxonomy (NCBI): domain Eukaryota; kingdom Viridiplantae; phylum Streptophyta; class Pinopsida; order Cupressales; family Taxaceae; genus Taxus; species Taxus wallichiana. The sequence continues at coordinate 277,224,073 of CM031236.1, read as the reverse complement.
ATATAAGTGTCATAATTTTAGGATTTAGTAGATATGTTCAACAATATAGGAAAACACAATTTCACGGGGTGAACATGGATAAAAATATATCGGATGAGGCATTTGAAATAGTAAATAAAAGGGATTTTCGAGAAGACACCAAAAATGGGAAGAGGATTTTGTAGGAAAATGAATCTAATTTCGCAAGAAATTGATTTAATTCTACATCTAAGACTATAATAAAATGGAGGTATGTAATTCATTAATTGAGAAACACCAAGATGAGGTGGAGTATTCAGATTGCATACTACCTAAGCTTGAGGCAATCACTTCCATGAATGATGAAGAGGTATAAAAGGAAGCTATAATTCCTTGAGTCTACAAATGAATATAATATGAGTATCGAGAGGGATATCAAGCTTCAAATTGTCACTTATGAGATTGCATAAGAAATATCCAAAACATGAGGAAAAATGCTAGAGAATATGTTGATGACATTGATCCTAGCATGTAGAAATGATTCCCCTTAATATTGCATATACTCCAAGTATAACATATTCAGAAATGGTAATTTATATTCTAAGACAATGTGTTACGGGGGAGATATAAGATTCCAAGAATTTTGAGTATTCTTTCATTCATATATTTGTTCATTTGGAGGGTTGTATTAATAAGTTGGATAAAAAATTAAGAAAAATAAATTTATCTATGATGAAATGGAAAGCAAAGTTGAAAAATTTAAGGACCCCTTCTCAAAAAAACTTATAGAAATTGTGGTGAATATGGCTAGAACCAGATTTGCTAGGTTTTCAAATTATATAAAATCAACATTCGTGGAATTAGAAAAATATGATATATTATGTGAAATAAATTTTTGATTAAGTGGCGAATGAAGGATAACTTATCATATTATTGAATTATCCATTATTTATAAGTAGAGTGCCACTTTACCTTTGAAAGGACACAAAATTTAGTAGACCCACTAGTTATAAAGACTTCACCGAACATCTAAAATCCCACCAAAGATATGAAACGTGTCACCATTCCGTCAATTTCCCAACAAAAGGCTTCGCGTACTTAAATCCCATTAAATAATCCATGATTAATATAACTTTTGGTTCTAGAGCTACAATAAGGTCTTGCATCAACAATAAATGGAGGGACACATGAATACCAAGGAGACACATGATGTAGATCAAGAGCATCAACAAGGACATGTGTCGACATTATGACCCTCTTTGAAGTGAATGGGTTTCATTTAGTGATTAGTTTCTATAATATATATCTATGTATATATATCTAGAAAATTTAATAAATTTTTAAAAAATATTCCCAAAGATGTAGGTGAATAAGACTAAATGATTGGGAAGGTTCCATAGATTTATTGGTGGTCCAAGAATATTTTAAAATCTCATCTCATCAATCACATCAAGATTCAATAATTAAATATATGTTGAGATTGGATATTCACATGGGAAAAATTAAAGTTTGTAGATTTTTTTGCCAAATCTCGACAATGTTATGGTTGTAAAAATAGACAAATTCATATTCGAGAATTCCTAATATTAGCCACTAACATTTTCCATTATAGAAAGTGTCTTGTCCAAATAATAAATACACATTATGTATTATGCAGGAAATATAAATACCCCATTTTGGGAAATTTTTAATGTCTTTATACATATATGAATAAGTTGGAAGATAAGAAAGAGACTGAACGCATAGATCTTGACCCTTCTTAAACAATTCATTCATTCGGTATTCTTGATCCTCATTCTTTATTCTTTCCTATTCATCATTCTTCCAAATGAAAGAATAAAATTAGGTAATGGAAGTGAGTAAAAATATATCCATGGGAATGCATGTATGATGGTGATAGGGAAGAAAACTACAAAATGGAGTTTGTTAGCAAAATAAATATTATCCACTTATCCGCAAGCTTAATCACAATTAAAAAAACCGTTCTAGTTTGGAATATCAAAGTCAAATATTTTCAGTTGGAATGACCTTTCTATTCATTTTTGGCATATTGAAGGCCTTATTCCCACATATTTTCTAGTTTCAAATGGGTTCTTAAGGGCATCTGGGTATATTCCCCTAGGGTAAATTTTGTATAAGACTGAAGTCATGTCTTCATTCAAGCATCGGTTCTGGTTCTAGCTTTATTTCTAGTCTTTGGTTTTTTGCTAAGGTGATTAGATTTTATAGTAATTAGTAGGAATTGAGAGAAATATATATGCCTCCCTTACGTAAATTAAAGTGTATAGAACTATTTTCCATGTTTTAGTTTGGCATTCTATAATGTAAATGAGAACATATTTTGTTGGATATAGATTTTGATGTAATCTTATGCTTGTTAAATTGATGAAATTTTAATGATTTCTTTTTGGTCATTAAATATCATTGGAAATTGAATTATTCTATAGTGTTACTCTACAATATTTGTTTAGTTTTAAAATCCTTTCTCCAATATTGCTTAGGAGGTGACTGCTTACAATGCTTGAGTGTATCTAGGGTGCTATGATTTGATGCAACAAACATTTTGTTGGAGATTTGTGCATGAGTGTTTGTGTTAAAGATTCAAAGGTTATGTGGTAATGTTTGCATCAATTTTGTATCGATCAATGCAAATTCCCCATTGAAGGTTATTTTCTCTTGATTTTGTGTACTTACATTTTTAAGCAACTAGTGTAAATGATGAGCACTCATACTTCTCCCCACTATATCCACCACTCCAACCTCATTTAACTAAGAACCATCCTATCCTCTTTGGCATGTTTTTACTTGTGTGTTTTAATTTATGTAAAATTAAGATTAATAACAAAGGAGGATGAATGAGTGAAAGACGAAATTTTGTAACTATGATGACATGGAAAGAAAAATGTGGTAGGAATGCAAGAGTGTTATGACATTGATCACCTTGTGCAGTATGATTTCTTGAGTAGATAGTGTCTTTTAGAGGCATGGTGGTGATTTGATAGGGTATCATGATGATATCCTAAATGCTTGAGAAAGTGTTTGATGATGTGATATAGTCATCATCATGTGCATGAGTAGATTTAGCGTAAGTTGTTTGGTCTAGATGGCCTAGATATGAGGCCTAGTCAATAGGATGGCTTAGTATGATGGATTGAAGTAATGAGGTGGATATATGAGCATAATTAAGGCATGGATCACATGGATATATTTTTTTGAGATAGTCCTATGATTATAAAAATGTTCGTACAGGTTGTAAGAATGATTTATGGCTCTAGCATAGACCTAGTTCTTGATCATAGAGGCCTAATAAGGCATAGTGATCATGTACATAGGAAGATTATATTATAGAATCATGATGAAAGGTGAGTCATATTATTTTTATTATGTAAATTCATTCAAAAGTGGTGTCATGTAATTGTTTGGTGGTAGTTCACTTGGTTGTGGCTAGAAATAGCAAAATCCCTAAGGCCTACTTACCTATGTGAGATAAGATGAAGTGTTACAGATTAAAAAAGGAAATATGATGATTGGATATGTTGCACATAGGTTTCCTAAAGGTGTCAAGTTATTTTTAAGTACTTTGAAGTTAAGATATGATGTTTATCTACTTTTTTAATCCAAAAATGATATATTATTATGACATATTTGGGATAGTCCTAGTGGTTGAGAAGATGTAGAAATATTTATGGTCAAGTGGGTATTGAAGAAGTTGAGGGAGGTTGTCCTAGTGTTGTGGGAAAATTTTAGGTTTATATGATGAATATTTTTGTAAGTTATTAGGATTTTGTCTATATAGAGCTCAAGACGAAGAGTTTTTCTTCTCGAAGTGAGATAAATCATCTTCATTTACATGTGTAAAATATGAATGGGAACATGATCCTTTCATGAATGTTGAGGCATGGAACTAAGAATCTTTGAGAGTTAGAATAAGATCAAATGATGCATTAAGCTTTATAAGAATTTGTTAAGAAGGTAATGTGGTCATAAACCCTCCATAAACCATAGTTAATGAGTGATAGGATAAGTATTATTGGTATGATATCAGAATGGATTGAATCATCAAATGTGATGATATTATGATGGAGAGTACTCTCCCATATTTCAGATCATGGTGGTTTGATTACTTGGCTATAGGTGGATCCCACTCAATGTTAGAATTTGAGGATTCTAATAAATACAGATTTAATAAAATTACGTATTATATAATTTTACAATAAATATTTAAATAAACATTACATCATAACATAAGTAAATAAAGAAATACTTACATGAAATAAATAACACAAGTGACACAATATTTATAGTGGAAAACCCCAATAGGGTAAAAACCACTTTGAAAATAAAATTTTACGTCAGAGAACTTATTTTACATCCAGTAAGATCACCTCCTCCTTAAAACCCTATTTACCAAGAGTAAAACCAAATCACTTGATTTGTAAACCTTTGATATATGTTGTCGCCCTCAAAATCCCCCCCTCATTTTTATGTCAAATTTGAAAATTTTGAGCTCACGTCCTCCAAAAGTGTTCAAGTAAAGTTAGAAGTCTGAAAAGATAGAGAAATTCATGATTTTAAGTTGTTTAAACTCTCCAGGTCTACACGTTTTAATAAATTTTCGATTTTTCTGCTGGATGTGTGAAAAATTTATTGTTGTCCTCATTTGAATGAAATTCACAATCTTTCTATGGCCATGGATCGTCAAACCTTGTATTGTTTTCAATCCCTTGGTTCACGAATGAAATTTGAAAATCGGGCACGAAATGTTGGAGTTTTCTTCTTCTCTACATTTTTCTACATTGTGAATGACGGCATTTTCTTCCCCACAAATTTTAGCCCCATTATTCATAGGTATGTGGAGATATATAATTGGATGCGACAGACGGGTATTTTTTGGTGTTTTGATGCATTTTGGTGAAAAAGAGAAAAGTTGTAAAAGTGAAGCACAACCCCATGAACATCTAGGTGATGCCACGTGTTGATGCTCGCATTGAAAATTCAAAGAAGGGAGTCGATCGGTGGAGAAATTTTTGGTTTTGAGCCTTGTTTCCAAGAGGGAAAAATTCAAATGTTGAACCCGCATCAAAAGAGTCAAAGTCGGGAAATGGGTCGGTGGAGAACTTTGAGGTTTTGAGCCTTTTTGTGAAAAGGGCTAAAAGTCATAAAGTGAGCCATGATTCCTTTTCCAATCAAGTGAAGCCACATGTCAAGATTATATCAAAAGTGGAAGGGCAGGACCAAAAATGTAAAAATGCCAAATCTCTATAAAGTCACAAAATGCAAAAAGGAATCCTCCACGCCCACTCCAAGAATGTCTCCCATGTGGACGACTGTTTAAAGTTTCAAAGGCAATTGTAGACACCAAATTTGTGTCTTACAACCCCTTGTGACCCACATCTCATCTCGCAACCTAACCTCATCACCTAAACCTTACACAATTATTTATTAATTACCTTGTAATTGATAAATCCACATCATCTCACCTGCCACCTCATTTTGCCACTTCATCATGACCTAGCCCTAACCCTAAACTAACCTAATTAAGACCTATAACTTGGTCTACACCTACACCCATGACTAATGACCCCTTTCTCGCACCCAAAACCGACCTTCTAGTCATTTGACCAAGCCCGCAACTAATCTCTCGGGAGAAAAGCAGGGAAGGTGGGCTATTTTACTAAAAATAGCCTACTTTTTCCTTACCGATGCCGGTTCCTACTCGACCGCCGTCGGTTACGTAACCGCCATCGGTTCCCTGTAAATGGGCTCCCCGAACCAAAATCAAAGGTGGAAGGATTTTAGGAATCAAGAGAGATCATTTGGGAGCGATAAAGAGAGTCCAGATCTTCACTTGACCGAGTAGAGATGAGTGAAGAAGCCAGAAGAGTTGCAGCAAAAGGAGATCAAGCCCAAAACTACACAATGTAATGCCGAGTTCTCAGATACTCAGCTGATCATCGGGAGGGAGATATTTCATCTTCTGTTTGTCCAGCCATCCTACCTAGAGTTCTGCCTTTGTCATCAGAGTTCTTGGACCTGCATCTTCGTCAATAACCAGTAAGTTACATCTTGCATGTCCTCTTTAATAACATTTCTTAGACTTTTTGAAGCACAATCCTCACAAATCCATTCCTAGATCCACTACCCAGCGTGCTATTGCATCTAACTATCATTCATCTACCTCTCATCACCTTATTTCCTAATATCACCTATATACAGCCTTACAAATAACACAACTACCAAACAACACAACCACCCCACAAAACAACCAACCTTCAGATCTTAGACCATACCGATATCGGTTATCAGCAACCGGTATCGGTTATCCTGACTATAACCAAAAACCAGCCTTTCCCCTACCCAGTTCAACGAAGCAATTTAATTGATATCTTACAGTCTTTTGTGTTAATTCATATTAGCAGGGGAACTGACCACCTTCGAAAGGAAGTTTTATATTTCCTGGGCCCAAGGTAGTTCCCTCATTTATTGTCTAATCAAAATCGTGTGGTCTTGTGTTCTTATTTGCAGGTAGTCCTTCCAAGACAAAAAGGAGTTCTTCACAGTCAACCTGATCTTTCTCTACGGTACGCGCACACCATCTCGACGTTCAACAGGTATTCCTCCTAGCCCTAACCTTATCTTTTTCTAAAAGGAATGAAACATTCCGAGTGAAACATTTTGGCACGCCCGGTGGGACCCATTTTGGGTTTCTTTCTTTCTTGCTTGCTTTCATATAGGGAGTATACTTGCTGTTTTCTTCTTCTAAAAGATATTCACAAGGTTTTGTATTATTTTGATAAAAGAACTTGCTTTGCTTTTACATCTCGCATTAGTGAAAGTCATCTCTTTTGCTTCATCGAATATCATTTTCGATTTGGGTTTAAAACACGTGCATTGCATTACTGCTTGTTGTTTTCAATTCTAGTGAACATAGATTAAGTAACAGGTCGTACACGTGGGGGTGATATCCACGGTATTGACAAGAAATTAATCTTACTTTCACTGCACAACACATACCGAATCACTTCACAATTAACACAACAGCTCAAACATCCCCCCTTTTCCGCGGTATTCCTCCGCCCGATTGAGGTAACCTTATAAGCCAAAACAACTTGACATTTCCCCTAAGTCTTTTGTTTAGGATTGACATCATTCCGCGTCTAAAGGCATAAGCCCACAATAATTAAAATTAACCCTAGGGTTAGTCTCTGGATTTGTGTGTGCATCTTGCTTGTTTTTAGTTCTGTTTTCTTTCTCATACCTGTCTTCTGTGATCAATAATTGGACAAGTATACTAAACGTTGTTAAAAATCAAATTAGCAGCCTTTTATATCTTGTTAGCCCAGACTTCTTACACCGACATCGGTTACCTGACCGATGTCGGCTATAGTATAACCGACATCGGTTACGAGACCGATATCGGTTACTGTCTTTCCCAATTCCTGACAAACCAGCAACCTACCAATTTCACCAGTCTGAGTTTGTTTCTATTCCTGACAGATTGAAACCCTACTGTGAACTCCTGTCCATGGTTGTTATCACTCGAAAGCAAGCCACCACCATGGTTTCACATGCTTGCTCTGTTTCTTTTCCTGAATCACCCCCTTCACATTCTGTGGGGAATCCTACTGATACCAGCGAGGTTCCTAAAATTCCTGTGGGAGATAAGGACTTTGCCAAGTTTCTGGATGCTAATTCTAGCGCTGTACAATACTATTTGTCTCATACCCCTGACCGTACGCCTGATGGTCAGCTCCTTGTTGGTATGCCTATTAGTATAGCTGCTCATTTAGCTCCCACTCCGCCTGATAACACCGCCTTGCTTCCTGCATCTCTAGCCCCGTCTCCCAATCCGACGGCTTCAGAGGTTCATACGACTCAGATTGGCTTTCCATTGGTTAATCTTGGACCCCACATATCATTACCGCCGACTGCCCCTACCTCATCTCTCTTGCAGACTGCTCCGTTCATGACTTGCTCTCTGCCACCTATCCACACTAGCTTTCCTTCTCAAGCTCCGCCTACCTTTTCATTCCCATACACGTATCCAGTGACCTCAACATCTTATATGGGACATCCCTATTCGGTCACCTCAACATATTCATCCTCCATACCTTATCAACACTTAACCCCACCATTGTCCAGCGGAGGCCCTTGGCCCAATTTGCCTCCGTTTACCACAATCGCACCATCATCTCATCCAACCACGGATTTCATTAAACAAATGATGGACAAAATGCAAAACCTGGAGGCTTCTGTTTCAGGAAGTCGTAGCGCCTTGACATACGAGCAAGTTTGTCGGGAGCCTATTCACCCGTCTGTCCCCCTTCATTCGTATCCTCCTCAATGGGAATTACCAAAATTTACCCGTTTTAACAGTAAAGAGGACCCTCAACAACACTTGCGATCATTTAGACATGCTTGTTATTTGATTGCTCATGATGATGCCTTGTTACTCCGCACCTTTCCCATGTCCTTATCAGGACCCGCCTTGGAGTGGTACAGTGCTTTAACCCAGCACTCAATCTTCTCTTTTAACCAACTAGCCCAATCTTTCTTGGATCATTTCTCCATTAACATTGCCAAGAAAGTATCTATCACTGACCTTTATGCCATCCGACAATTCGAAGACGAATCTATCGCAGATTTCGTTGGACGATGGCGGGGCCTTATCAACCAACTTACATATGCCTTGCCTCAGGCTGAACTTATCGAACTTTTTACGCGGGCATGTGCTAAGCACATTTCTCCTACTCTTCAAATTCAAACTTTCCACACATTTGATGAGGCCTTTACCATGGCTCGGAAACTAGAAATTCGAGCCTTAGAAGAAGAGAAATTGCGGTTGCGCAACAAAAACCCCAATTTCCGAACTCCAGATTCCACCAACAAACCTAACACCACCAATCCTCACCCATCGACCGCTTCGAAATCAAAAGGGGCCGTGCACGCGGTGATGGTCAAATCCCAACCACCGTCTAATACCCCGCCAAAAACCACTTATAAGTATAAAGCAGAACCCATCAACTACACTCCCTTGGGAGAAACATATGGTGTGATATTGGAAAAATTGCTCAAAGCAGGAGCCATTACCTTACCTCCTGTTAAACCTCACTCCGGGTTTGATTCTACCCGCGCTATACCTTCCTGGTACAAAGAAAATGACTTCTGTAACTTTCACCGCGTAAAAGGACATAGTCATGAAAACTGCAAAATGTTGAAAAACATAGTGCAGGAAATGGTTGACGCAGGTGATATAACCCTCGATAATCCTAATGCCCCTACTAACCGAAATTTGAAAATCTTCAACAAACCATTCCCAAATCACTCGTCCAACAGTAACGTAAACCAGGATATCTTAGCCGAGGAGAGTGTTCATGAGATCCATGCAGTCTTCGACTCCCAGCCAAAAGCCTCTATCGAGAAAATTTTGAATCAAGCCTCTCCACTAACACAGGAGTCTCGAACCTCCTTCACCACCATCAAGCCAAAGTGAAATCATTCCTTTACCCATAAAAGAGTTAACTGCCCAGACTTCTCTTCTCATCAATGAGTCTGCTTACACCACATCCCTACAAGACTGCGAACGGATGTTATCTAATCTATCTATTTCCCAAATGTCCCCTTCTACCACTCTTGCTGCACAAGAGGAAGGCTCGCCACTCCTTTTGACATCCTTAGACGAGAAATCTCTTGCACCAACATCACCAAATTCTTTAACCATAACAGACCCTCTCAAACATGCCCTCCTGCCTATTAGTCCTTCATCGCCTAAATCTTTTCAACAACCGGTCGACCTCTTAATATCTATTGATACAGTACCTCATCTACCCCCTGTATCACACCCACAGTGGACTGGAATCACAACCCGTCTTTCTTCCGTACCAAATTTACAATTCATGCCTGAAGATTGTCATTCTCCAAAAGATAGACGAGTCCTATGGGAACGTTTGAGTACCCCCTATTCTACTCAAATGCAGGTGACCGATCCGGACACCTCTACCATATATCCTAAGTGTTTACAGAAACTCAAAATGCCTATGTCCTCAGTCTCATCCCCCGTATCTATACCAAGTAGCCCATCCACCTCTATTAACCTAACCAAATCTTCCCCTACACTTGGGACCTCACCAATGCCCAGTCTAACGCACCCGCCTAAGCGACTTGATTTATCCAAAAATAAAGCCGCCCCGCCACCTAGGAGACAAACTCAATCCGTGCCTCTATCACAATCAAAACCATCATCGTCACACCTACCTTCCATATTGGGACCTCATCCCTCCACCTTGCATCAATATATCATACCTCCTGTGTTTTCTTCAAAACGACCTACGCCTTCTGCACCTATACAGAGATCAAAGGGTATATCAACATTGTCACCCCACATATCCTGTCCACCCATCAACCCTAAATGAACTCCATCATCAAAGGATTTATTTTCTGTCACTCCCCTTTCTCCGTGGTTGTTTCCCGCTACCACGTCATCTGTAGCCTCATCATCTAACCAGCTGAATATAGCTTCTGCGCCAAAGAAACCACGTTTAGTGAAAACCACGTGTCAACACCCCTCGGCTAAACCACCACCCGTACGAACCAACCACGCCCAAACATTACCAAAACCCACAAAACCAATACCCTCATCCTCCTCCGATTTTGACCCACTCAAAGGATCTTACGCCAAAATCCTTGCTATGTTGGTGGAGAATGCGACCATTTCCCTACCCCCACTTAGACCTTATGACCCGTCTAAACCTCGACCTATAGGTTATGATGAGTCTAAAATCTACGCCTATCACCGCACACCAGGACATGATGTGGAGAGATGCAAAGCTTTAAAACCATCCTTCGTCGACCACCTCTCCCGTATACAAAGGTTAAGAAAGACAACTTACGAAGGGAGAGACCTTTAGCTTCAATTCCCTCTACTATACCATCTATCCCCGCCTCACCAAGATCTATCATTATTACAACCCCACCTCTTGAAGACCATGATTTATCCCAACCATCTTCCTCATCTCAGGTCTACGAGATTAATATGATTAGTGTTGCTACTCGAGCGCAGAAAAACAACGAGAAAGCAAAAGAAAGCACACATGCGTCCTCTCTTTCTCCATCCAGCATCCCGATTGCACCACCACCCAAAGTGGTTATTCGTGGACCCACTTACCCCATCTCTAATGGAGTTTCCCATCGAGCCATGATCAAACAGCTTCACCAATCACCCGTAAAAATGACACTATATGATCTCATTCAGACTTCTGAATCCCATCGACAAGCTCTCATTGAAATTCTTCAAGGGATCGAGGTCTTACCTAATGAAACCCTGCCTGTTGCCTCCATTCTAACACCCAATCACATTGCTTCTCTCACCAAACAACCCACTGCCCCAACCACTTCTGTACAACAACAAGTGCGGTCGGTTTCTCAAGATGAAATTGTTGACTTTGCATGTAAGATCCCGACCTCGCCCTTTTCATCTCAGCTTACGTCCGGGACATTCGGTACGTCGTGTTATGATTGACGGGCGCTTAGCCTAAACATCATCTCTTCAAAAGCCTTCCAACAAATGAATATCCCTTCTAGCTACATGTGTGCCAATCCCATCATGTTGTGGTCATTCAATGACGCTATTACCTCTACCTTAGGCACCGTGATCCTCAACATTCGGGTAGGACCACGTACTTTACCCGAACTCTTCTATGTCCTTGAAGGAGAGTTCCAATATAACATATTGCTAGGTCACCCTTGGATCCGGGCTATGGGATGCGTTCCCTCAACATTACATAGATGCATAAAATTTGAGTACGAGGGGAAGTCCTACACCATAAAAGCTGATCCTCCCCCCTTTAAAACCTGCAATATGTTATACCACCCTAACGATGTGCTTATACCAATCAAGACACCCATACATTCAACCCAACCATCCTCTTCAAATGTACCTCAACCATCCACCTCAACCGCACCTACGCCTTCAACTGATGAAACCACCGTCGCAAAAACCACTTCCCTTCCCGCAGCTAACATCCCAACCGCAGACCCCTTAGTAGATGTTTTTCAACGCCTTACGCTGGGGGAGTATCGCCTATATAACGTTAGTTCTTTCCATACCCCACAGGAATACGGACAGGTACATGCACATCCTACCTATGACCGTCGTGTGGGGGAAGTAATCTCTTACGGACCACCCCATTGCCACACCAACCTAACGTATGGGGGTGTTGACGCATCCTCCATTACCCCTGAACCCCCTCTTGGTGTGGTTCCCTTCCAATCTGATTTTCAATACTTGACAAATCGTCGTTTCGCCCTCACCTTCTTGACTCGCTGTGCTTGGAAAGGCTTTGGTTTTGGTCTTTATGAACAAGGCCGACATACACTCATTCCCGTGACTACACACAAACACAATGATCGCAGTGGTCTCGGTTTTCCTGAAACACCTACATAGGAGGAACCTCGTGTCAGTTGTCTTCTAGAAGACAACGACGTCACCCTACCGAACCATCATCACCCATTTTGCCTTCGTCACCCACAGAGTCAATAGATCCCGAATCTATCCCTCCTAACTTTTTTTTTTCATAAATGCTATCTTCCTAGGTCCTCTCAATTATCAACGCGATAATGAGGACCCCTCTTCTATCCCCCTTCTGTATCCAGACATGATCGAAGAGGATTCACCTTCGATTAATGTTGTTGAGTGCCAGGATGACGACTCCATCCTCACTTACCTTGGGGCGGACGACTCCTATATTCAACACACCTTACCATCTGAAACTCAAACCATGCTGAATGAATCGACTATAGAAATCAACATCCACACGGAGGAGGATCCTCACATTGTGAAGATCGACAATCCCTTAACACATCGTAACAAGCCGCCTTTACTTACAAGATAGACAATCGTCTCAAGTTGTCAATGAGTCTCGGAAGAAATTGGCACGATCACATCCCCTTTGCCCTTTGGGCTTATCGTATTCAAGCATTCGTACTCTACTAATGCTACACCTTTTTCTTTGGTATATGGTACCGAGGCTGTCTTACCTCTCGAAATACAAATACCCTCCCTCAGGATATCTCTTCAGGATATTCTCACCAACGATGATTTCCGCCAAGAGCGGTTAGCCCAATTGGAGCTTCTTGACGAACGTCGTCTTACAGCTCTCGATCACCTTCAAATCTATCAAAAACGTATCAAGCGTGCTTATGATAAGTGACTTCATGAGCGTACCTTTAAGGTTGGTGATCTTGTCCTCAAAGAGAATCAACATGTAACCAAACTAGAAAAGAGCAAAACGTGGAAAATTTTCTCCTAATTGGATCGGGCCTTATATAATCACTCACACTTATGGATCAGGCACTTATCGTTTAGCTTCGCTTAATGGTAAACTGAGCTCAACCCCTTAATGCCTTGCATCTTCGACCATTCTACTATTGAATTTAGTGTTATATCACTTCTTATCTACCTACTGCTCGTCCCTTGAGCTCATTTACCACTACATACACTTTGTTTCCTACATCTCCAAATAAAATCAAGCTCACTTCTCACCTCCCCTCAACGATGCCTTCCCCTTTTTAGTCTAGTCCATGACTTCAAAGTCTTAAAATAACACCTTCTTATGGGATTTTCTTGAGTCAAACTTCCTACCAAACTAGATGCTTCACGCCAAAAGAACATCTAGCTATCTAAATTATATATAGACTGCTCCCTCGAAGGACAGCTATATGCCAAATTATTGCTGCTATTATATATAGACTGCTCCCCCGAAGGACAACTATGCACTAAAATCATATCTGCTACTATAAATAGACTGCTCCCTCGAAGGATAGCTATACACAGTCAGCCTTTATCAGAAGCTTCTCGCATGGATCAGCTTTGTGAAGACCTCAAGAATAGCACAATCAATATCCCTTGTAGACTTCCCGCATCGATCAGTCTATATTCAGTAAAATAAAAGCCTCATTCAAAAGAACTTTTTGGGTCATGGACTTGTCTATTTAGGGTAGGTTCTCTTTCGTCAGAACACTCACTTTGTAACAAGTTCTCTGTACCTCAGCTATATCATCCACCTCACCTCACCATTTGTTTCAACTCAAGGGACATAACGTACACCCGATATATTGTGATCATACAACTCTTTTCACCTATTGACTTCTCATCTATGCACGGTACCTAGGGCTTCAAGCTCGTTCTACGTTGTGTGGTTTGTTTAGCTCTTTTCACCTACGGAGCAATCTTTCCTCTTTGCCTCGCATCTAGGATTGTGTGTTGATCTTAATCAGGGCATGATTCCCTACCACTTGGGTAGGCTAACTTTCGCTTCCCTTATACCTTTTACAACATCACCAATTCATTACCAACACCAACAACCTTACCTTACCAATATTAATATCAATATTTTTACCAACCAACCAATTGCCTAATCGTACCAAATTGCCTGAATTCACCTCTCCCTGATCCTAAGGGAGAACTACATCGGTCTGAGGCCCTTCCTTGCTTTGTGCAATGGGCTATGTAGGCAGCACTTAGGAGACATGGGGTCTCCCAAGGTTAGCTCGACCACCCCCTACCATAACCTATCATGTGTGGTAAATATAAATATTTTTGTGTATTTCTATTTAATCACATTCTTCTTTATCCTTTTTCAAAACACCAAAATCACAACGCAAACATTCTTATTATTATCAAATCAACATACATATTCGCCTTATCTAGATGTTAAACAAATACATCTTCTCTATCATCGACACGCAGTCGGCATCCTTATTTATTCTTATACCTTGCTAACATTTACTTAGACCCTCACGATTCATCCCGACCAGAGATGATCGTGATCGCGACGCTCTCGCCGGGCCTCTCCGTCCTCAAAGGTACCGCGCTATTGTTAGTACCACCCACCGATCTCGCCAATCTCTCCGTAACATATGAATACGCCCTCTCGCATGGAGGAATCCAGCCTCTAGTCTCTCCGCCCGTGACTCCGCAACCGCTAACAATCCTCTTGCCTCATTCACCTGCGTTTGGAGCTGCTGAACTAAACTCTGCAGACGATCTCTCTCCGCTGTAATCACAGCTATGTCAGGGCGATCACGTACACCTCGCAGCTCTGCTACCCACCATAACCTATAGGCCTCTGTCGTTCCTGCATCCATTACACTGCGATCGGCTGCTATCTCCTCTGGCCCTTCTGGAGGTGTTGGCCGGGGAGGTGAGAATGCTGCCTCGGCGTCGATCCTCATATATGGTCTATAAGCCAGGGGTATATCCTGCACAAATCTGAATTTTCGCCGCACGCGATCTAGAGGAATCCTCTCATACTCACCTGGCTTGTGCCCCGCGATCCACCTCAATCGCTCTACACCCCTCAACTCCTCAGCTATATTCTCTGTTACCATATAGTTCCCGTAAGGCCTCCAACAGATATCAACAATCGTCACCCTCTCCCATACCTGCCTGTAATACTCAATGTCACCCGTCACGGCCTGAGATCTTGCCTCTTGTTCTGTCTGGACCCATCGTCTGAATCCCAACCTCTGTACTCCGGTCTCTCCTGACTGGATGGATCGGCCTACTGGTCGCACACAAACAATGTGCTCATAGGCCCAACAGTGTAATAAGTATGAACAATCCAGTGTCGTCCTGTGATTTCACCTACAAGCCCATAAACCCCTGTATAACTCCGCCAAATATGCAGGTGCCCATGCAAAAGTCACGTTCCTTTCTATCATCTCCCAGATAACACACATCAATGCCTTTGGAAATCTTCCCCCTTCTGCTCTCGGTAATGCATAATACCCTACCGCTATCATTAATATCACTGCTAACCTTGTCTCCTCAGGGTGTGCTGCATACATTATCCCATATGTGAATGACAAACCTCGTTGTGTCAAATCTCGTGCGTATGGACCAAATACTGTTGTTATCGCTCCCCGCGCCACACTAGGTAATGCCTGATATACTGGTTTTCCTGTAATAGGGAGCCTCAAAATACGGAACACATCTTCCAATGTTACTGTCATCTCCCCTGTTGGCAGATAGAACGTATTCTTCTCTGGATTCCATCTTTCAATCAACGCCTGCAACATAGCATGGTTACGTGCGATTCATGAATAATAGCGGATTCCACTTAACCCCAAACGATTTATCAATGTCCATTCCACTGGTGTTACATCCGCTCGGATTCGTGACAACAGCGCTGGCACACTATCATTCATCCTCAACCCTGCCTCTGCCTGCATACATCAAAACAACAAACAACCATTCAATCCATCAAATCCCTAAGGGTTTTTCTCACATTCTGGAAATTCCTCCAGTAACCGGTATCGGTTATAAATAACCGGTACCGGTTCAGTAACCGATACCGGTTATCCCTAACCGCTATCGGTCACTGTCAATTACATACACCTTGCCTAAACAACCACCTACGACAATAAATTGCTCGTTTATTCCTCTCTGTATACACAGACATACCCAAAACCCTTGATTACCTACCACGTAACACTCACCTCATTTATAACCCTTGTTATCATGTTTTCTTTCTCATATCTACCCACCTACTCTCCCCCATCTTATTCACAAAACATGCAGTAATCAAATCACAACCAAAACGTTTACCTCTTGAGTTGCAGCAGCTTGAGGTGGCCCTTGTCTTCCCTCTCGTCCCTGCCTGCTGGATGCTTCTCCTCATTCTGCCATGATCACCACCCTTTTCAAATTCACCTTTCTGCCTTCTGAATCTCAGAACACATTCACTTTCCCTGTCTCTTTTCTCCTTATCACTCAAATCTCTCATGCAATTACCTGTCTCAGTCGTCAAAAAGTGTCGCGTTCACGTATTTAACTTCTTGCATGGCTCTCAAAATTAGAACTTAAGTTGCCACCCTAGCTTTTCTATTTTTAGAAAAGCTCATACCTAAATAACCGGTATCGGTTACATAACCGATATCGGTCTACTAACTACCGCCGTCGGTTACCTAACCGATATCGGTTACACACCTGCCTTTTTGAAACATAGTTCTTTTCTTCATTTTCTACCTAATTTTTTATCGCGCCCACCTCTTTTCCTGCATAACAACACCATTATCCATATTTGTCCATCCAATCCACTTCTCATTACGATTTCATCCATATCATCTATCTACATTACCCAAAACAAACATGCCATCATCTAAGGATATCAAAAAACTATCAATCTATACACCATTTGGATCCAACTCATCAGATACATATATAACAATGTCACCAAACCAGCAACAAAACATGCCACATTTCATCATATAATATGTCATCCATATATACGTGCAAAAGACATCAACATCATCAATATATCAACATGTCAATTAAACTCATCATACAACCTATATCACAAACCATTGACGAAATACTTAAAAACATTTTGAACACAGCATGTGGGTCAAATCATCATATCTATATATATATACAAGGTTTCAAATATACAATGTGCCCTGCATCGGGGCCTCTGTGATCTCATAATACAACAACAAAGCCGGCACGCAGGCCGCAATAAATGTCAATAACCTCGACTCGGCTCGCAGGCCGGTCCCTCATATCAAAAATATACTCGGCTCGCAGGCCGGTATCAACTATACAACCCGTACTCGGCTCGCAGGCCGGTATATAATAAATGAATGAATAAATGAATAAATGTAGGCACGCAGGCCTCTATCCACACAACCGGTGCGCAGACCGGTGCCCATGTCCATATACAAAAACAATGCAGGGATCCCTCAGCTCTCCCCACCGCCCTCGCACCTCTTCCTCGCTGGTCCTCGGTGCCTCTCGCCTCCCTCAATGTACATGCCGGCTGTGGCTGCACCTCCCTGCGATCTCTGACTATGGGAGGTCTCTGCTCTATAAGCTGCATATGGCTGATACTCAGCTCCGGTACCATCAAGAACATCTTGATAGTACCGGGCCTCCGCTCTCGCCTCCATATATCTATCCCGTGCCACCGTAGGTGCTGGGGCTGGTCCCCTGACTCCTACTACCAAGGCTGCGTGCTCGTGGCCGTGGCCGTGTGGTATGGTCGTGCTCGTGCCTGGGCCGTGGCTGGCCATGCTGCCTGGTGGTGGTACTGCACTGCACTGTGCCTTGGCCGTACTGCCGCTGTGGTGGTGGTGCCTATGCACAGTACTCGAGCTCAAGCTGCCCCTGTAAAACACCTATATGTGCTCGTGCAGAGACCACCGCCCTGTAATAACTACACCTGGCCCCTGAGCTGATCTCGCTCTGCTATCACTCACCGCCGCTAAGTCTAGCTGCAGGTGTCTGCTATCCTAAATGCTTCTCTCACCACCCACCACACCATGTATGCTCCCGTACAACCAGCATCATCTACACCATCACCTGCTGGCCTCTCAAGAACCCAATCTGGGTCCAAGGGCTGTGGTGCAGGCAGTGGGGCCTCTACATCATCCCTCCTATACTGAGGGAAGGGAGGTGGCTCGTCCTGTCGTAGCCCCATCTACCTGCGTACCCTCTCTAGGGGTATCCTCTCGTACTCTCCCGGCCTCCGTCCTGCTATCCAGAATGTGTACTGGAATCGGCGCAACTGTAAGCGGGCTCCTCTGCGAGGGTGATGACCTCTGTAAGGTCTCCATACGATATCTACCGCTGTCAGGCCCTCTAACAAATGTCTATAATAAGCAACGTCCCGACCTGCAAGCACTGCTCGTGGCTGCCCCACGACCCCCAACCACCTCTGAAAGCCATATCTGTATATGACCTGTGGCCCTGGCTGCTGGGGTAACCCTACTGGTCTGATGCATATGATGTGCTCATATGCCCAACAGTGAAGTAAAAATGTCGAACAAATCCCGAATCGCCTCATCCGGCGATAGCCCCACAGCTCCCTGTATAACTGCACCAGATATACTGGTGCCCAAGCATAACAGGTATGCTCCTCCACCATCTCATGAAGCACCCCCATCAATGCCCATGGAAAGCGGCCTCCCTCTGAGTCCGGGAGGGCGAAGCAGGTGATCCCGATCATCATCAACACGGCAAGCCGTGTCTCATGTCGGTGCGCACGGTACATATCACCATACCCGATGCTCGCGCTGTGATATGTCACTAGCGCAGCTGCATCCCCAAAAACCTGTAGGATGCTGTCCATGGCTGTCTCTGCATCCACCTGAAAAATGGCCTCTCCATCAATAGGTAATCGAAGGATGCGATATACATCCTCCAATGTGATGGTCATCTCTCCAGTCGGGAGATGGAACACATTGGTCACCGGATCCCATCTCTCGATGAGGGCAACCATCAAACTATGATCTCTGTCGATCGCTCTATATCGCTGGACTCCGCCGAGTCCCACCTCGCGCATGATAGCCCAGTGCGCTGCGGACACATGTGGTCGCATCCACCAACAGTGGAGGCATCCTGTCCCGCATCGTCAGCTGCTGACGTGCCTGCAAAACCCACCCACTACATTAGCCCTACTCTTCATCACGATATCTACCTATACCCCCTTTTATCCCCCCGACCACATCCCGACTCTCTAACCCACCCCTTTATACCCCCTTTTATCCCCCCGACCACACCCCAACTCTCTAACACCCCCCTCTAGCCACCTATCTTCTCCACTATCCCCCTCCCTCTTCCCAACCCAAACCCCAACCCAAACCCATACCATAACCAACCCAACCCAAACCCATACCATAACCAACCCAACCCAAACCCAAACCATACCCACCCCAAGCCCAACCCATAACCCACCCAAACCCACACAAAACCCAAACCCACACCATACCCAACCCAAACCATACCCACCCAAACCCAAGCCCAAACCCATAACCCACCCAAACCCACACAAACCCCAAACCCAAACCATACCCACAATACCCAAAACCACCCCACCGACGCCGGCCGATATATGACCGGTGCCGGTCAGCAACAAAACACCTTACCTTTAAAATTTGTGACCGATCACGCGGTCCGCAGCTTAAGAACCAACATCGGTCGGTTGTAAAATGCGGAGCCGAACCCGACACGGCCCCCCAAACCTATTTTTGCCTATTACTACCCTTTTACCTATTGAAAAGCCCTACAAACCTACCCACCCTATTGTTTTATCCTAACTACCCTACCTACCCTCTCTATTTTCCAAACAACTTCCATTTATTCATTATTTTATCAAAAACTTGAATTCATACCCAAAACCCCAAATTTAGCATAATGCAATAAAATGAACACAATGAGGGGTTTCGAACCTACCCGTACGATGACACGTCGTCGTGGTGGGATGGGTGGTGGTGGTCCAGCTGGTCCAGCCCCTCCTGCTCCTCCTGGCTGGGCCATGGCTCCAAATGTCCTCTTCTGGGTCCTCCACCAATCAACTACTGCCTCCTCCTCACTCGGGCCCGCTAACAACTCACTCCTCCGGTCAAATAACGCCACCTCACGCAACAAATGCTCCAATCTCCACTCTCCACGTCAGACAATTCAAATTGGCTTCCAAATTGCAAAAGTAACAATGACAGGCCGTATTTTTCTTTTTATAGGTTTTTCGCCCCTAACCGATATCGGTTTTATTCTGCCCTAAGAAACCGGTATCGGTCCCCTAACCGATATCGGTCATTTACAATCGACATCGGTTGTATTCCACCTTTCCCCCAATTTTTGCCCTTATTTACTATTTGCCCTTTTTCACCAACATCGCCTATATCAACCTTTCATGCAAACATTTTACCCATTTGGCCCGACCCAAGGCCGCAACCAACTAATCTGGCCCGACCCAAGGCCGCAACCAACTACTTTGGCCTGACCCAAGGCCTCAACCCAACCATTTGGCCCGACCCAAGGCCGTAACCAACTAATCCGGCCCGACCCAAGGCCGCAACCAACCATTTGGCCCGACCCAAGGCCGTAACCAACTACTTTGGCCCGACCCAAGACCTCAACCTACCCATTTGGCCCGACCCAAGGCCGCAACCAACCCTTTGGCCCGACCCAAGGCCGCAACCCAACAACTTGGCCCAACCCAAGGCCTCGACCTAACCATTTGGCCTGACCCAAGGCCTCACCCCAACCATTTGGCCCGACCCAAGGCCGCAACCCAACAACTTGGCCCGACCCAAGGCCGTACCACTTCAATACCTCACCCAACATCAACAACATACACTTTTCTCCACCCATCATGTACCTTCTTGTTCAATTGAGCTCACCTGTTCGTGTTTTAGCATGATTCGGGTCCTTGACTTGCTCTGTCGACCAACTTTGCCTAGACCTAGACCGTGATGTTTATCTCAACCAAACCAACCATTTGGTACTGCCGAACAAGCCTAAACGTTCCTGTACCTTACCCGTTATATACCCTGGGGCTACTTCCTATGCCTTGGATACCAGGATTATATCACCCTTGTTTGGATAAACTATCGACCTTTGCCTATGCATTGCTGGTTTGATCGTCAAATCATGTACCCTAGTCACACTATTGCATTTCAACGTGCGCCTGCTTTCTTGGACCTACCCCACCCTCTCACCATTATCTCTACACCATTTACCCTTTATCAACCCTATCCCTGATTTCACGCTACCTCAATCTGTGATAGATTTGAGGGGGATTACCTATACCCTTAACAGGAGAAACCACTTCATATTATTGTCCGCGCAGCTTTACAAAACAAGCTACACGACAATAAGGGGCTAATGTAGACACCAAATTTGTGTCTTACGACCCCTTGTGACCCGCATCTCATCTCGCAACCTAACCTCATCACCTAAACCTTACACAATTATTTATTAATTACCTTGTAATTGACAAATCCACATCATCTCACCTGCCACCTCATTTTGCCACTTCATCATGACCTAGCCCTAACCCTAAACTAACCTAATTAAGACCTATAACTTGGTCTACACCTACACCCATGACTAATGACCCCTTTCTCGCACCCAAAACTGACCTTCTAGTCATTTGACCAAGCCCGCAACTAATCTCTCGGGAGAAAAGTAGGGAAGGTGGGCTATTTTACTAAAAATAGCCTACTTTTTCCTTACCGATGCCGGTTCCTACTCGACCGCCGTCGGTTACGTAACCGCCATCGGTTCCCTATAAATGGGCTCCCCAAACCAAAATCAAAGGTGGAAGGATTTTAGGAATCAAGAGAGATCATTTGGGAGCGATAAAGAGAGTCCAGATCTTCACTTGACCGAGCAGAGACGAGTGAAGAAGCTAGAAGAGTTGCAGCAAAAGGAGATCAAGCCCAAAACTGCAACAGAATAGCCAGAGTTCTCAGATACTCAGCTGATCATCGGGAGGGAGATATTTCATCTTCTGTTTGTCCAGCCATCCTACCTAGAGTTCTGCCTTTGTCATCAGAGTTCTTGGACCTGCATCTTCGTCAATAACCAGTAAGTTACATCTTGCATGTCCTCTTTAATAACATTTCTTAGACTTTTTGAAGCACAATCCTCACAAATCCATTCCTAGATCCACTACCCAACATGTATTATCGCATCTAACTATCATTCATCTACCTCTCATCACCTTATTTCCTAATATCACCTATATACAGCCTTACAAATAACACAACTACCAAACAACACAACCACCCCACAAAACAACCAACCTTCAGATCTTAGACCATACCGATATCGGTTATCAGCAACCGGTATCGGTTATCCTGACTATAACCAAAAACCAGCCTTTCCCCTACCTAGTTCAACGAAGCAATTTAATTGATATCTTACAGTCTTTTGTGTTAATTCATATTAGCAGGGGAACTGACCACCTTCGAAAGGAAGTTTTATATTTCCTGGGCCCAAGGCAGTTCCCTCATTTATTGTCTAATCAAAATCGTGTGGTCTTGTGTTCTTATTTGCAGGTAGTCCTTCCAAGACAAAAAGGAGTTCTTCGCAGTCAACCTGATCTTTCTCTACGGTACGCACACACCATCTCGACGTTCAACAGGTATTCCTCCTAGCCCTAACCTTATCTGTTTCTAAAAGGAATGAAACATTCCGAGTGAAACAAAGAATATGAACAGATTAAAATTCAAAGTTAAAAAATGAGTGTATTGACTGCATTATGAAAATTTTGGTTTTTCTTGTCATTGGTGTTTCTTCGGAAATCAAGAATATGAATGGATGCAAATGATTGAAAAGATTGTAAATCAAGTTTCTTGATAACAAAGAATAAGTTGTAACCGTTTATTGCAATATATTTAATGGCTTCTTCACGCCATTGTAAAGGGGTTGGAAATTGATCTTGTAAACTCTTGAGTGCATTGTCCTTAAAGAAAACAAAGGAGATAGTCATTTTCTTCTACTTTCCTCCATTCTCAAATTTCTTCCATTCCCACATTATGTACAAATTCTGTTTAAGCATCAATATAAGAAGAAGGATTTTTAGCCTCTTTGATGAGGATATTTTAGAAACTTTGACTTCGTAATATTATTCATCTTGTTTCCATTCGCAGATTTGTTTCTTCCCATAAATGCATGTGTTGAAGTTTCCAACTAGTGTGCGTGCAGGAATCTGATTTTCTTCCTACAACAAAAATTTCTCCTACCTCTATTCTCACTCCCTTTCCCACCTTCATAAAAATTCTTCCCTAGAAAGATATTTCTAGCTTTGTCGTAGGGTCAGTGGAGTGCCCCTATTGGATCCCTAGTCAAAAGGCCACCATAGAAATCCACCTTTTCATGTGCATGCATATATGGAAGTTGCACCGGTTAAGTAGAGGGACTTAGATTCCTAGAGCGTTGGCAAGAAATCCACAAGTTTTTCCACCCAAAAAATTCTTTTCCAATAGTTTTTGGAACCCATCGTGGGGTAGATTTAGCAACATCTACACCCAATATACAACCGCAAGGTCTGAAAATTCAAAAAAATTCAAATATTGAAAAACTAAAAAAAGATTTCATGAAAGTCCATTATTAAAAGACACATTGCTAATTTATGTACGTGTCTTTTCATATTCCCGCTTCAAGAATTTCAAAAATATGGCTGATGGAAGACATGCCTGGTTGAGAAAGTCAAGAGATGTTGATGATTTCAATTTTGAGGCTTCAAAAAATTAGAAAGAACGAATTAGAGATAATCCATACTTCTTATCTCAAGCCTCCTCTCCATCTGGCTCTTCATGAAGTTCACTGGGAAATCGTATCAAAACTCCCGTGGATACTAACCCTTAAAATTATCCCATTTTTAACCACTATTGAGCATTGAGCTCTTAGAAGAAGAAGAATTTGAAGAATAATTCATAGAAGCAAGAGAAAAGTAGAAACTCCAATGGTAGTTGAATAAGAAATACCTCAATATGGGCCCACTTGTTCTTGAGCCACCTCCCCATGATCTACCAACAAGTTCCCACAAGAACTTTCGAACGTTCAAAGGTGACAACACAAAACATCCTGAAGAACACATTTTTGCTTTCATGACATCATGTGGAATTATTGGTGTCCAACATGAAGATGTTGTTGTGAGATCTGTTCATGGAGTCCCTCCAAGAAAAAATAGTAGAATGGTTCTACCTCCTTCCTACCCAATCCATCATTGGTTGGGATGACATCAAGACTACCTTCGAGGAAAAATTTAAATCAAGTGAAGACTATCAATCCCTCTTGGTGAAGTTGGCTCAAATTCGGAAAGGAGAAAATGAAACCATGAGAGAATTTGTGGCTCATTTCGAATGGTTGCTTTACAAGATACCTAAGGAGGATTAGCCATCTCAAAACAATTTCAAGAGATTCTTCATCAATGCTCAATCATCAGAAGTAGGTTTTTTCTACGAAGATCCCAACCAAAGAATGTTGTAGAAGCACAAAGGATGGCCATTGAACTTGATGATGATCTCATCCTCTCTGGAAAGATCAAGAACCTATCAAAGTAAAAAACCCAACATCCTGGAGATGAGAGAACCAATCCATCGCTACAAAATTTAGCGAATGAGATGGCATCTTTGAAGAGGGAATTATTTGAATGAGTATCTTCTCAAAGAATTGTAGGAGCACCCCAAAGGCTCACCTTAGAGGTGCCACCCATGAACATAAATTGCATATTTCAAGAAGATGAAGAAGAGCTTGAACAAAAAAGTGAAGGTGGTGATTTCCTAGAAAATGAAGAGCTTGAGAACGATACACAAATCAGATTATGTGAGTATTATAGATGTGATGAAGAAGATGTGCCTAATTTCTCATCTCATGCGGTATTCATTCATTCTCGGTCCCGATAAAAGAGCATCTCCCTCCACTGCTACAAAATAAAAAAGGTTTATGATCCTCCCGTGGAAACTCTGCAAAATAAAATAATCGATCAGGGTCCTCACTTCCATCTTCCATGAAGTCTCGTGTTGTTGGAGCCTAACCCCATAGCAAGTAAGAATATGCCCACAATCCCAAGTAAGTCTTCCAAGTCTCAATCTAAATATTCTCTTGTAAAATTTAATACCTTGAAATTTCCTAGTGTACATTTCAAAATATCATCCATTCCTCAAAAATCAATCCCTTCACCCCCTTGTGCTCGCATCTGCTCCCTATGACTTCATAGAATATGCAAAAATATCCAAATTGCATATTATCAAACTCGAATATTTGCAAACTCATCTTGAATAATTTGAGAGGTTCATCCGATATACCAGAGTGGTAGTCTAACACCCAATGTTGTAACATCTAGTTCCAAATGCATGCTACCAAAGTCACCTACACCTCCCTCGTAGAACATTCTTTCTCCGAGTGCCTCAAATACTTGATAAATTTGAACCTTTATGTGTCTCCCTTCTTATTAGAGAATATGTACTAAACAATTGCATAATAGATTCTAGTGCCTCAAACAACATGATGCCTTTGAAGGTTGCCAAGGCTCTCAAACTTTCCATGACTCCACCCAGTGGATCTTGTTACTCTTTGGAGTCAAAAGAGGTCCCATTTGTAGGGAAGGTCAAAGATGCATAGGTGGCTCTCACCATATTTCCAGAAAAGAAATTTTCAATGATGATTTTGGTAGTAGACGTCCTAGCCTCGTTCGAAATGTTGATGAGTAGAAATTTCTAGCGAGAGTTGGGAGGGAAAATTTAGATGAATTGGTCTTCTACAACCATACTAGTGAAGGGAGACATGGAGAAATTTCTTCTCGGGGATAAGTTGAGGTACACGATATGAAATTATGGAAGTCTGAAAGCTAACATATTGTATCAAGATAGTAGGCAGATGAATCACTTGGTGACAACTGAGGAGGAAGAAGATATTCCCATCTTGATGGGGACAATATGCCTTCTCATAGAGATATGGATTTTGAAGAAGCATTGAGAAGATTTGAGTTACAAGAGGGTAGCCCGGAATTTATAGATGATGCAAACCACGAGGAAGAGGAGATGTTTATAGCTGATTTTGAAGAAGAAAAACAAGCCTATATGCTTTTCCAAGATTAGGAGTTATTCTCATTCCCATTTTTTTGGATGAAGATGATCTCGGTTAGGCCATATTTGGAGAGAAAAATCATCTTGCGATGAGCCTTTAAAAGGCTTGAAATAAATGTCCATACAAGGATTTGTTAAGAGCCGCACAAGAAATAGAAGACTGTGAGATCATTCTTGATCTCCTGATGCAAGCCACAAATTTACAAGACAAGTGTGAAGCTGATTTGGAAGCCTTAACCAATGTGAAGGTTGGCCATATTGAAAAGTATGATGTCACTTTTTAACTAATGATTGATGGATGCAATAACGAAACAAAGGTGTTTTCTTTCCCATTTGAAAAGGAAGAATGTTTCCATGATGAACAAACTAAAGAAATAAGTTTTGAGGCATTTGAATTTGAAGTTCCTCTAGACAAAGGAGTGATAAAATGCAGTGGTTCCTAATATGATGAGGTAATCCCTCTAGATAGTTTCCTTGAGCTAAAAAATAAAGATCCTTCAAAGGTGTACAAAGAGGAGCTGTAGGAAACAATGAAGCATAACTCCGTGCAAAAAATATTGGATGTAGTAGAAGTTGTGGAAGATCTTGAGATGATTCTTGATCTCTTCACTAGTGCCATGGACATACAAGACAAATATTATTTTCCCTCCAATCCTCCCGTCAGTACTCAAATGCCTCACAATGAAGTAGAGATAAAGGATGAATCAAATGTTTCTCATGGAGAAGATGTCAATGAGCATAGACCGGAAACAAAAGTAACTCAGAATATACAAGGAATTTGAATGAAAAGAAGCCCTGGGGCAGCAATGAGATGTTTGATGGAGAATCAACTATATGGATAAACATGGAAGGAAACTGCACGATGAAACTGATTTCAAAGGGCATGAAGGTAGTGGAATTTCCAAGCAAGGACCTGAGCATCAAGAAGCTCACATGGACTCACTCCTATAAATTAAAAGTACAATCATGGAAGTTCCTGACTTCTATAAATAATTAGGAGGAAAGGCTACTTTCTGCAACCCATCAACGGATTCGCAGAACATCATCACTCAGTGTTTCCTACTCATGGGTAACTTTTGAGAAATGGAAAGTGCTTTAGTGAAAGTGGATTGTCCCCCGCCTTGTACCATAGGTGATTGCTAGGTGTGTTTCCTCTCCTATTGTGTGTCGTGTGTATGTACGTTTCCTTCTTCTTTCTCTCTTGTTACAGGTTGTACATGACTCTGTAAGGCCCAATGGATAAGGCATTGGTCAATGAATTATATGGTCTCAGATTGAGATTATGGATTCCCATGTCATATCTTCTCCATGCTTAGTCCATGTCATGTCCCCAAGCTAGAGCCAACTTTTGTCACCCTCGAATCCCCCTCATTTTTTAAGTCAAATTCAAATATTTTGAGCTCACCTCCTCCGAAGTGTTCAAGTAAATTTGGAAGTCCAAAAGATAGAGAAATTCATGCTTTGAAGTTGTTTAAACTCTCCAATCTACACGTTTTGATAAATTTTCCTTGTTCTGTCTGCAGACGCATGAAAATTTTATTGTTGTCCTCATTTGAATGAAAGCGTTAATATTTATATGGTTATGGATTGTCAAACCTTGTATTATTTTCAATCCCTTGGTTCACGAAAGAAATTTCAAAATATGACACAAAATGGTGGAGTTTTCTTCTTCTCTGCATTTTTCCACAGTTGTGAATGATGGGAATTTTCTTCCCCATCAAATTTTGACCCCATTATCCATGGGTACATGGACATATCTAATTGGATGTGGTAAGATGGGTCCTTTTTATATTTTGAGGCATTGTGGTGAAAAGGAGAAAAGTTGTAAAAGTGAAGCGCAACCCCGCAGGTGTCTAGGTGATGCCTATATTGAGAAGTCAAAGAGGGAGGTGGATCAAATGATAAATTTATGGTTTTGAGCCTTGTTTCCAATAGGAAAAAATTCAATTGTTGAACCCACATCAAAAGAGTCAAAGCGGGGAAACAAGTCAATAGAGAACTTTGAGGTTTTGAGCCTTTTTGTGAACAGGGCTAAAAGTCATAAAGTGACTGGCAGCCATGATCATGATATGAGAAAAAATTCAAATGTTTAGCCCGCATCAAAAGATTCAAACCAGAGAAGTGGGTCGGTGGAGAACTTTGAGGTTTTGAGCCTTTTTGTAAAAAGGGCTAAAAGTCATAAAGTGACCCGCAACCCCGATCATGCTATGAGGAAAAAGTCAAATGTTGAGCCCACATTGAAAGTCAAAGTGACAAAGTAGGTCAACAGAGAACTTTGAGGTTTTTACCCTTTTTGTAAAAAGGGCTAAAAGTCATAAAGTGAGCTGCGATTCCTTCACCAATCAAGTGAAGCCATGTGTTAGGCTTATATCAAAAGTGGAAGGGCGGACCAAAAATGTAAAAAATGACAAATCTCTATAAAGTCACAAAATGCAAAAGGCATCCTCCATGCCTTCTCTAGTAAATTTATCCCACGTGGACGACTCTAGTTTAAAGTTTCAAAGGCAAGATGAATAGTTCAAATTCAAAGTTACAAAATGAGTGTAACAAATGCATTATGAAAAGTCTATTTTTCCCGCCATTGGTGTTTCTTCACGAATCAAGAATCTGAATGGACGTGAATGATTGAAAATATTGTAAACCATTTCTTGTAAGATATTTAATGGCTTCTTCATGCCATTGTAAAGGGTTGGCAGTTGATCTTGTAAACTCACGAGTGCATTGTACTTAGAGAAAGCAAAGGAGATAGCCATTTTCTTTTACTTTCCTCCATTCTCAAATTTATTCCATTCCCACATTATGTACAACTTCTTTTTAAGCATTAATACAAGAAGAAGGATTTTATATCCTCTTTGATTACGAGATTTTATAAACTTTGAGTTTGTAATCTTATCTCATCTTGTTGCCATTCGCAGAGTTATTTCTTCCCATAAATGCATGTGTTTAAGTTTCCAACTAGCGTGTGTGCAGGAATATGATTTTCTACCTGTAGCATTAGTTCTCCTACCTATATTCTCACTCCCTTTCCCACCTTTAGACAAATTCTTCCCTAACAAGAGATTGCTAGCTTTTCTACAGGGTCAGTGAAGTGCCCCTGTTAGATCCCTGGTCGAAAGGCCACCACAGAAATCCATGTTTTCATGTGCATACATATATGGATGTTTCACCGGTTAAGTAGAGGGATGTAGATTCCAAGAGTGTTGGCAAGAAATTCACAAGTTTGTCCACCCAAAAAAATTCTCGCCAATGATTATTTCACGAATATATCAAATGAGGACCTAGAGTCGTTTTTATAGAAGGTGATCGGGTATGTCTCCTGACCCACCTTTTATACCTAAAATGGTTGACACATATACCTAGGTGAGTGTATTTAATAAATATAAACATAAATGATTCAAATTATTAAATACTTACCTAATGTATATTACCTAGGTATAAATATTTAATAATAGAAAAATATTTCATATTATTAAATATTTAACCTATATAATTGTGATGGACCCATATTAATTAATGGTTGGCGCTGCACCACTTAATCATTATGCTCCAACACTCCCCCTTAATGTTAAGTGGGATAACATATGCTAGTAGATTACCTTCCCATGGTACACTACAAGATTTGCAATCCTTAAACCATAAAGGTTTTAGGCTAGCATATCGAGCGAAGTAATTATAACACCTTTATCATACTCAAGTTACCTTTTTGGTACGTAAGGATTTGGAATCCCAAAATCATCCCATGATCGGTGGCTAAGTATGACTTGTGAGTTTTACATATTCTGACAGGTTCTCATAAAAGGTTATTAAACCCAAGCATATAGGAGTCTTTTATAACCAAGGACCTCCTTAATAATATGCTTATATCGGATGTTTACTAGTAAACTCGATAGAACTAAAGAGTTTACTAAAGGCCTCCTTTAAGATCTTTCTACACTTCTTTCTAAAAAAGAAGCCGAGGAGGTATACATGCCTGAAGGTCTTTTTACACTTTCCCAAAGGTCTTTTTTACAAATGCCCGAAGGTCTTCTAAAAAAACCAAGTTCCATTAGGAGGTGACTTTTTCATGCATACTCCCCTAAATGGAAACTCTGACAATCCAATATTTTCACGAAAGTGACAAAACTTTGACACTCAAGGGATTTGTGAAGATATCAGCAACCTGCTCTTTAGTCGGCATGAACTTGAGATCTATCTCACCACTTAACACCTTCTCATGGATGAAGTGTATATGTATCTCAATGTGCTTCATCCTCTGATGTTGTACTAGATTATGTGTAAGAGCTATGGTGTTTTGGTTGTCACAGAACAAAGGAACACTATGTGGATCCTTCATCTTTATCTCATCGAACAACCTCTTTAGCCATAGAGCCTCTTTTGCAGCTTCCATTGCACTTCTATACTCATCTTCTATTGAAGAGATAGAAATAGTTGGCTGCTTTTTTGTTGCACCAAGTAATGACACTGCACCAAATTTAAACACATAACCAGAAGTAGATTTTATATCCAATACATCACCAAAGATGTTCGAATCATAAAATCTATATAAGTTAGCATTTTCATTCTTAGTATAATGCAACCCATAATTGATTGTACCTTTAATATATCTAAGAATCCTTTTTGTAAGATTCCAATGATCTCTATAAGGTTCCTGCATAAACTTAGAAGTAATTCCTACTGTATAGGAAATATCTGATCTGGTGATAGTTAGATATATCAAACTAACAACTCATTGCCTATATAAAGTAGGATCAAATTTTTC
Source organism: Taxus wallichiana var. yunnanensis (assembly GCA_018340775.1). Taxonomy (NCBI): domain Eukaryota; kingdom Viridiplantae; phylum Streptophyta; class Pinopsida; order Cupressales; family Taxaceae; genus Taxus; species Taxus wallichiana. The sequence continues at coordinate 277,192,980 of CM031236.1, read as the reverse complement.
ACATGCAGGTTTAGGATGAATTTTCAGTCCAAATTCCATAGTAGTAGATTTTTTTACAATCAATCATGTTAAACTTTTTTATTACATTGGTTGCACATTGTGCTTGATAAACAACAATATAATTTTTATCTTGAAATATAGCCATGCCAAGAAAATGATGTAAGAGACCTAAATCAGTCATTTCAAAGTACTGTTTCAATTTTTCTTTAATTCTAAAAATTAAAGTAGGATTAACACCAATCATAAGTAAATCATCAACATATATACAAAAATAATAATATGTGATCCTTCTTGCTTGATGAATAGATCATTGTCGGAAGAAAAATAACAAATCCTAACTATTTAAAGAAAGAATTAGTTTTCGCATACGAAGTTCTATGGGCTTGCTTTAAACCATACAAGAATTTTTTTAATTTACAAACATATTTTTCTTTACCAGTTTCTTCAAATCCTGTAGGTTGAGACATGTAAATTTTTTATTTTAAATCACCATTAAAAAAGGTATTTTTCACATCCATTTGGTGGATTTTCCACCCAAATTGAGTGTAAATTACAAATAAGGTCCTAACAGTACTCATTTTAGCTATAAGGGAAAATGTATCAACATAATCAATACCAGGTTTCTGAGTGAAACATCTAGAAACAAGTCTATCTTTATGTTTTTCAATACTACAATCTACATTATATTTTACTTTGTATAACCACCTAGACCCTATAATACTTCTTTTCTCTGGAGGTGGAACCAACTCCCAGGTTTAATTTTGAATTAGGGCATTATATTCAGCTTGCATTACATTGATCCACTTCTCATCCTAAGAAGATTCTTCAAAAATTTCAGCTCAGGTTCATATAAGGTCATTAATGCATGGTACGTATGATGGCTTCTGGTCATTTTCCTAAGATCAATAGGATTAGAAATTTCTAACATAGATTGATCCCATTTTGGTTTCTTAACTAGGGAGTTAGGAGATTTAGAAGAATATATAGTATCAACATAAGAAACATCATCATGACCATTTACTATATTCTCATTATCAAAATCATAACCATCATTAGAAATATTGACAGAGTCAGGAAGATATTTACCATTATTAGATGAACAAAAGCATTTTTCCAGAACCACCACATTGTGGTTTTCAGTTACTTCCCTTTTTACAGGGTCGTAAATCCTTAGACCTATAGTGTTAATACCATATCCAATGAAAACACAAGAGAAATAAGTCATATCAAGTTTATTTCTTTTCTTTTTAGGAATGTATAAAGAAGTAGGACTACCAAAACTTTTAGATGAGAAATATCAGGTTTTTGATTTGACCATTTTTCTAAAGGAGTTGAAAGATGAATAAATTTGGTGGGAACCCTATTTAGAATGTAGACTATTGTGTTCATTGCTTCTGCCCATAGAAATTTGGGAAGACTAGTAGAATGAAGCATAGTGCAAGCCATATCTAAAATAGTCCTATTCTTACATTCTGCAACACCATTAGATTGGGGAGAATGAGGAGAAGTTAATTCCCTTTTAATACCACAATCAATATAATTTTTTAAAAATGTTTTGCTAACATATTCACCCCCATTATCTGTTCTAAGTCTCTTAATTTTATAATTTGAAGAGTTTTTAACAGATGCTTTAAATTCCTTAAATTTCCCAAGTACATCAGATTTATTTTTAAGAAAATATGACCAAATCATCCTAGTGAAATCATCAATTAAATTCACAGATATAATGAACCATTTAATGAAGTCACTTCAAGAGGTCCTCTAACATCACTATGAATAAGTTTTAGTGGGGAAGATGAACTCTCTTCAAGATGTGAGTAAAAGGGTTTAACACTTTGTTTTGAGCATAAACACCCTTCACACACATCATGAGAAGAAGATAACACTGAAAAACCTATCACAAGATTATATCTAGCCATTTCATATAAACTTCAATAATTAAGATGTCCTAATATTTCATGCCACAGTTTTGAATTATTTAAACTTTGAGAAACAAAATAGGATGTAAAATAAAAATAATCAAAAATAGAAAGACCATTTCTTTGAATTCCTTCAGCTTTTATACTATCATTACTATCCTTTATATACCAAGTATCTTTCAAAATTTTAATAGCCAAACCATCATGAGTTAATTGAGAACATGATAAAAGGTTCTTTTTGAGCTTAGGAACAAATAAAACATTATTCAACACACCATTAGCAAATTTTACTTTTCCTTTCTCTATTACTTCTAAGGATGAGTTATCACCAAGATACACACGTTCATTTATTTTCACAACATCAAATAAAAAATTTGAAACACCAGTCATATGATTTTATGCAACTAAATCTAAAATCTATTCATAATTAGAAGAAGAATAAAATGCAGGATTTAATGCAACAGTTTTAGGAATATCATTAGAGCTATCCTTTTTCCTTAAATTGTATTTATAAGAAACAATTTGTTTTTTATTTTTATGGATAGGTTTCTTAGTTTTGCAATATTCTTTTTATGTCCAAATTTACCACATTTGTGACATTTACCACTAAAGCTAACACACAATTGATCAGAAGAAAAACTTTTCTTATCAATAAAAGAAGATTTAGATCTAAATTTTTGATCTGAGAAGGGCTTGCGAGGTTTGAACTTTGAATTCTGAGAAAGAATTTTCTAAGAGACATTCTCTTTAGAGTCAAATTTCATCATCGCTTGCTCTTCCTGTATCATAAGTGAACTCAAGGTATTTAAATTAGGTAGATCATTTTTGTTATGATATTTAAAGTTCAAGATAGAAATAAAATTCTTAAATATTTCATGTATATTTAATCGAACAATAAATTAGATTAAATTTTCACTAATTGAATCACAATTACGTCAATCTAATTGTGCTTTAATATTTTTAATTTTGGCTAAGAAATTAACTACTTTTTCATCTCCTTTCATAGAGTTATAAGCAATTCTAAAACTAATTTTAATAATTTTAGATAAACGCGTACCTTTATGCATGGATTCTAGTAATGTCCATACCTCTTTTGGATGTTTGATATTATCAATGTGTAGAAGGTACTCATCGTTTACATTGCGTAAAATCATGGAAAGAGCCTTTCGAATTCGTTACGAGAATGCATTTATGTTATCTATAGTTCTTGATGACCGGTGGGAGAAACCTCAGATCCATAAACAATTGTCCAAATTTTACTCGCCATAAAAGTCTGATTTGACCCCGATCTTCCAAATTTTATAGTTGGTTCTATTCGGGATCTAGGTTTTGTCAAGACAGAAATAATCGGACCTCATTGTTTTACTAAACCTATAAAACACGCCCCATTACAATATAAAATGTACCACGAGTTAGATACACATTTATATAAAAAAGAAACACTTTTAATAGAAACAAATCTAAATTTTATATATCTATATAAAATATTAAGTCATAACTAATTTTGTCATTACAATGCATATTAATTAACCTCCCATGATCAAAATAATAACCTGCAATATAAAGGGCTTTACATTATACCCCAGACTTATATATAAAAAAATTCTAACCATATATAAGTGAAGAAGAAACCCCTAAGAATGAAAAACAACTTCAAATTTCTAGAAAAAAATAATGTAGACAAAGATCCGCCAACTTAAATTTGACGTCTAAATGACCGTCATACTACCTTATGTTTGGTCTGCCGTGACGGTCATTTGACCATCAAATTTAATGGAGTCAAAAATTTTTGTGTATTTCTATAATTTCTTCTTCTATATAATATTAGGGAGGTTATATTTTAATACATTATATTAACCTATTATAATTTATAATGTAAAAATATATTCACTTTAAAAAAGAGGTATATAGTTTATATAATGTAAATAAAAAATAACATATAGTCTATAAAAAATTTTAAACTATAGTATATATACTTTTAAAAAAAAAAAAAACACATATAACCCTTATTACGAGGGCCCCTCATGATTTTTTTAAACATTTACCAAGCCATGTAATTTTAAATTCTACATAAACCTTAGAATTTATAGAGGAGACAACATTTTTCACACTTCCAATGGAAAAAATTCAAATCCTATTTTGATGGAGCTTTGTCTCCTCCTTAATTTACCATTGAAAAAATTCAACCTACACATATTAAAACTATAGAAAAAATATTTCAAATATTTTACCCTTACCTCTACACAAGTTTTCATGGAAGGTAAGAAGTTTCCAAATTTTCCACCGTGAATTCACCTTGATTCTTCACAAAGAAAACTTTTCATTGTCTGATGGAAAGAAGGGGACAATTATTTTAAATACCCTTCCGGGTTGGTTTAAAAAAAACAGTACAAATTAAATAAATAAAATACAAAATCCTTGATCTTAATTTATTTAATTTACCCTTCCATGTTGGTTGAAAAAATCCATACAAATTAAATAAATAAAATACAAAACATTTGATCTTAATTTATTTAATTTATCTCAATGGGGTTTGGGTGGATCGGTTAAGATGGACGGTTGTGTCAATCCACCCAAGTTCAATTCTAGTTGGGCGTGATCCCTTCGGGGTGGTTATCGGTGGTGGCAAATGTTGCATCACCGGTGGTTACGGCTAGTGGTTATTCTCGGTGATGGTAGACTTTGCATCATCAATATTGATGTTAAGTGCGCTAAGTAGCTCTAAAAACGGTAGTGATAGAAATTACATCATCGGTGCGGACTCACTAGTCATGATCCGGGTTGGATTAATTGTAATATTTTGTCTCTGGAAATTGGGTCAGTAATGGGTGGTGTCTAGAATCCCTCCGGTTCATAGCTCTAGTCAAAAGTGTTTATCAATCAAATATATATTTAATTCACTTTTCTAGGTTGGTTTAAAAAACTTATACAAATTAAATAAATAAAATATAAAATATTTGATTTTAATTTATTTAATTTACCTTGCTCTTCATACCATGTTAGAATTTGAGGATTCTAATAAATACGATTTAATCAAATTACATATTATATAATGTTACAATAAATATTTAAATAAACATTACATCATAACATAAATAAATAAAGAAATATTTACAGAAATAAATAACACAGGTGACACAATATTTATAGTGGAAAACCTCAATAGGGTAAAAACCACTTTGAAAATAACCTTTTACTTCAAAGAACTTATTTTACATCCAATAAGATCACTGCTCCTTAAAACCCTATTTACCAAGGGTAAAACCAAATCACTTGATTTGCACACCTTTGATATATTTCTCAAATATATCAAATGAGGACCTAGAGTACTTTTTATATAAGGTGATCGGGTATGTCTCTCGACCCACCTTTTCAACCTTAAATGTTTGACACATATACCTAGGTGAGTCTATTTAATAAATATAAACATACATGATTCACATTATTAAATACTTACCTAATGTATATTACCTAGTTATAAATATTTAATAATATAAAAGTATTTCATATTATTAAATATTTAACCTATATAATAGTGATGGACCCATATTAATTAAGGGTTGGCTAGACCACTTAATCATTATGTTCCAACACTAAAATCTACTAGTTTCCAAGAAATTTTTTTCTATCTCAAGTTTTCCTTTTTAACTGTTAGGAAATTAATGTTTACATGATAGGTTTGGGTGGTTAGTCATATAGGTTAGTAGTTGGAGTGTTATACCCATGAATATTATTACGGGTTATTTGTTATAACACCTCCCTAAATAATTGGAGGTTGTTTGGCTATTTGTTTGGCTATATAATAGCCATGTATCATGGTGATAATATAGATAATATATTATTATTTTTATTGTGTAATTCAACCAAATTCAAGATTTGGTAGTAGAGAGAGATCTCTAAGGTAAGATGGTTTTCTTATTGGTAAGGGAATGCCAATCTTTTAGTTTCCTTTATGGATGATATTTATATTTTCATTCTTCGTTTTAAGTTGAGCATCTTGATTCATAGTTGAGTAAAGAGACATCGAGAAATTTCCAAAAGTCCTCTCTCTTTCTCAAATATGAGCTTCCAGTCGAAAAGTTATGATCATTTGAAGGTCAGGGTCGGGCATTCCATGTGGGCTCTCACAATATTTTAAAAGATCTAAGCATTTAAAATTCTTGGTGGGCTTCATGATTCATCTTTCATTGTTGGACCCTAGACATGTGGAGGGCCTGCGCTCATTTGGGGACCTACCTTTGGATTTTACCTTTGAAGTTACGCTAATGAGGCACGTGGAGGCTTCTGCTGGCTCTTCCCATGCTTAGAATTTTCAATGACCGGTGCAAATTTCTCGGCTCTGACCACATGGAGAGCCTGCGCTCGTTTGGGGACCTTCCTTCTAAGCATCATACCAAAGGTTCTCCAAAGAGACACGTGGAGGCTTCCACTGACTCTTCCCATGCTTAGAATTTTGAATGGCCGGTGTAACTTTCTTGGGATCTGACCACGTGGAGAGCCTGTGCTCCTTAGGGACCTACCTTTTAAGAATCATACCAAAGGTGCACCGAAGAGACATGCGGAGGCTTCCACTAGCATTTTTATACTTATCTGATTTGGGCCTTGAGTGAACAATATTTTAAAAGATCTAAGCATTTAAAATTCTTGGTGGGCTTCATGATTCATCTTTCATTGAATTGACCTTCCACCAATATTTTCCAAACTGCTTTGGGTTTGGATTCTATCTGTGCAAGATCCACGTGGAAGCCCCACACATTCTTAATATTTTTGCTTCCTTTTAGGGTCTTGGGAATGTGACGTGCCGACACTTGGCATCGTCCATGAACATGCTACTTTGTTCCTTTGGGTGAGTAAAGGGCCCCACTATATATAATGTCAAAACCCCTTTTCGGGTGGGACCTTTGTAGTTAGCTCCACGTGGAAACCCTACGGGATTTCAAGATTTTACCCCCTCCTTTCACTCTTGAAGTTGCGATGGTTGGACACTTGGCATCATTTGCGAGCCTACTCTACTTTCTTCGAGTTGACTCACTCTGGGCTCGATTTTGACTTACCGAGTTAGCTTTCTTCGTTTCTCTGGTGTGGAAGGTCATGTTTGATCAAAATTTTACCAAGGGGAAAATTGGATAGAAGTTATCCTTGTTCTTAGTCTCACAACCAAAATATTTTCACGAATGGAGTTTTGAGCCAAGCCCTTATGGTCCAAAGTGTATCTACCCTACCTGAGTCAACAATAGGATTATCCTTGTAGGAAGGCCAAGAGAAATATCATGATGAAACCATATTGCTAAACTAGAAGACAAATGAGTTTTTCAGTTTGAATAATGATGTTTTATCTCATAGCAGTGAATACTCGATCTAAAAAGAGAGAACTGGAATCTCCACATTCCAAATATGATCAAGCATCAACTTCAAAACCTCATCCATGAGTGGTGGTTGATAGATATGCAAGGAAGAAATGTTCGAAATGCCTACTAATCAAGCTACAAGGAAAGAAGGTTCTTCAGGTGTCACGATGGTACCCAACAAGAATTTTCCAAAAGAGTACCCTAATTCCCAAAGAAGTGTCAAAAAAGTATGAGAAATTATATTCAATATTGTGGAATGAATTAAGAATACCAACCTGATCATTACTGTGTGGGATGCACTCTCAATTTCTTCTCAAATAAACTTGCTGCGAGAGGCTTTGAATAGTTTTGGTACAACCGTGCATCATCGGGTCATGAAGTAGCAATTGCAACAAAGTTGTACCAACCAGAAGGGAAAATTATTCCGAAGGCCAAAAAACCACCGCCACTCTATATTCCCTTATCATTGGTGATCATTTGGTGCATAAATTCATGATTTATTCTAGTGTCAGTAGTTCTGTTATGCCCAAAAAAATTACAGATGTGTTGGGAATACAGTATACTCCAATCTCTAGGGGAGTTGTTTAGTTAAATGGTAAAAATGTTTGGACCGTTGGATTCATCAAATAGATCAAGCTGATCATCCATGTGTGCCCCAAATTTTCATTCACATAAGACATATCAGTTATAGATCTTCCTCCTCTCTTTGTCATTTACCTATCACGAGATTTCACTACTAAGATGGGTGGTTACCTGTCATTGGATTGGTCACATATGATCCTCAGAACTCGGTATGGGACAAAGGTGACTATAAGAGAACCAATTTTCCATAATCATGTGGAGCCCTACACTTCCAGTCCCATAAATGGGAATTATGCCATTGGTGACCCTGAAGAAGAAGATGTTGATCGTGAACCAACTAATCTTGTAGAGGAATTTCCTGATACGGTGTTGGATGAATTAATTTTAGATCATAATTATGATACCTACGTTGATTTATTAGTAGAGGAAGAAGTTGGTTTGTTGTATTTAGAAGAAATGGGATTGGGCACATATTGCATTCACGAAGAAGGAACAACCATACCACAACTTGTCAAAACACAAAGAAATCTTGAAGGATTGTGGAAATTTTTATTTGATGGCTCAAGGAGTAAGAATGGATCTGATGTTGTTGGTGTTATGTTAATTTCTCCAGAAGGATACAAATATTTCTCATCTTTCTGATTGTAGTTAAGTTGCACTAACAATGTTGTAGAATATGAGGCCCTTGTGCGGGAATTCAACTTGCTCAAAAGAGGGGTATTAAATCCCCGACTATTTATTAGGATAGCGATTTAGTACGTCATTAAGTGATGACACGTAGTGCATCAAAAAGTGATCTTTTAAGATCATGCAAAAACTGAGTATGGCATTTAATCAAATATTTCGAATCTTTTGGGATCCATGTTTTCCTAGAAAATAAATCCAAGACACTGATAGGCTTGATACAATTGGTTTACAATACGACATACCGAGTTGATATCACAAAAGAAGGACAACAATTTTTCAAAATAGTGGTTCGACCCATGAGTCCCCATACAATGTAAGTAACTTGCAATTGTTTGATAGCGACAAAAAAATGTCATGCTTCCACAAGCGAGGCGAGTTTTACGTATAAGGTCAAGCTAAGTTATAGGAAGCGTATGGTGATAAAATCATTTAATTAAAAATCAACAAGATACCAAAAGGCTTAGTTACTCTAGAATCCATCTTTAATTTAGATGATCAAGCCAGAAAATAGAACTCAAACATGGTGGTCAAAGAAGACAATTTTGAGGAGGTTGAAGTGGCTAGTGAGAAATTTTTGAAGATTGGTAAAGTATGTACTTCTAAAGAAAAGGAATATTTCATCAAAATGTGTCAAGAGTATCATGAAATTTTCACATGGAGCTATAAGGACCTGTGTGGTTTTGATCTAGGGCTAGCACAACATACTATTGAACTAGACCCTCATGTCAAGCCAGTTCACTAGAAATAGAGGCCGATTAATCCCAAAATCGAGCCACTAATGAGAAAGGAGATAACCAAACTCATAGAGGCGTGTATAATTTTTCCTATTAAGCATTCATCTTGGGTAGCCAATCTGGTTCCTGTACAAAATAAAAACAAATAAATTTAGTTGTGCGTGGATTTCAGAGATCTAAACCATGCCTCATTGAAAGATCATTATCCTCTTCCGTTAATGGAGAAAATTATTCAAACAGTGGTAGGATCTCAGAGGTTTTCTTTGCTCATGGTTATTTAGGTTATAATCATATTCTTGTTTAGGAATATGATCAATTTAAAATGGCCTTCACCACCAAGTGGGGCACATATGCTTATAACAAAATGCCATTCAGATTGTCTAATGTCGGGATACTTTCCAAAGAGCCATGGACATGGAATTTAAAGGAATAATCAATGATATCATTTTGGTTTACCTAGATGATATAACTATGTACTCTAAGCATGCAGGTGACCACATCACACATCTGGGAAAATTTTTCTGGAGGTGCAGGTAATTTGGGGTTTCACTCAATCCTAAGAAGTGTATTTTTGTAGTGCACAAGGGAAATTTTTGGGGCATGTTGTTTTAGTAGAAGGACTATCGATTGACCCAACTAGAATTCACTCAATTTTTCCCTCTCTCCCAAGTCACAAAAAATGACTCCAAAGTTTTCTAGGCACTATAAATTTCATACGGAGATTCATTCCTCGATTTTCAGAATTGGCTAAACCATTGTGACTATCTTTGAAGAATAATATTTCTTTCTTGTTGACAAAAGAAGGGAAAGAGAATTTTGAAGCCATAAAAATGGCCATTTCTCAGGATCTAACTTTGGTGAACCCCAAGTTTGATAAATATTTTATCCTCTATGCTTTTGCAGGTCAAGAGAGCATTTTAGGTATCCTTACTCAATAAAATGATGACTTGATGGAGCATCCAATTACTTTTTTAGCCAATCCCTCAAGGACTATGAGGTTAAATATTCATTCATTGAAAAAAATTCTTTGCAGTTATTCAACCTATGAAGAAATTCAAGCACATGTTGTCCAACAACAAAATTCACCTGATGGTGTCTCATCCTAGTGTCAAGGACTTTTTGTTGAACAAAGAGATGAACGAGAAGTGGGGTGGATGGATAAAAAAGTTACCAAACTTGTCGAGGTAAAGATTTGTGTCAAAAAATTGCTATAGACATGGAATTGAAAGGTGATGAATATGTTACATTCTTAAACACTGATGAAAATGATGATCAAGTTGACTGGTTATCCAAAATGAAGAATTTCCTTTTCTCAGGAGTATATCCTATGAACATGGATAAAAATAAAAGATGGGTATTCTATCTGCATGGTCTATTCTAGATGTTCATGTAGCTAATGTTATATTTCAAAATGATTTGAATGCCATTATCCTTCATTGTGTGGGACCTGGAGTAGGTAAGTAAGAAACTAGAAGATTTTCACAATGATCTAGCTACGAGACAACATTCTACGCAAATAAATGCTACAAAAATCTTGTGATTCAATTACCATTGGCGGATTTGTTCATAGATTCTCATCTCTGTGGGTAAGAAAATGCAAGGAATGTGTCATTTTCATGGGAAAGAAAAGGATGGAAATTCTTCCACCGCATCCAATTCAAGTGGATCAACCATTTTTTTAATGGGGGTTGGATTTCATCTGAATGATTAATCCTCCATCTAGTGATAGACATAAATGGGTCCTTACTGCATGACAATGTCTACTTTAATCGATGGAAAGAGGAAGTAGCACTGAAAGAAAGTAATGAGAAGGAAGTTCTTTATTTCATAGAAAGTATAATGACAAGGTTTAGTGTTCCATTTACATTTATTTCAAATAATTCAATGGATTTTCTTGGTCTAAAGTTGAGTGAATGGGATTGTAAGAATGGGGTCTACCTTAATACTTTGTCTAATTACTATCCACAAGGAAACAAATTGGCTGAGTCTAGCAACAAGAACCTCATAAGGATTATCAAATGCACAATGGATACTAATAAGAGGAATTGGCATACACATCTTATAACTAGCTTATGGGCATATCAAATCACACCTAAAAGGGCCATCAAGAATCATCATTTCCTACTTGAGGTTACGAAGAATGATTCTTTGATAATAATGTTCTTGAACTCAAGGAATTGGAATAAGTACGGAATATTTCTATGAAGACTTTAGAGAAACATCAAGCTCAGGTTAAGAAATATTTTGACAAGAAAGTGTCTAACAAGCATTTTAAAGAGGGAGATTTAGTTCTCAATTGGGATGAAGATAAATAAAAACTAGGAAAACACGCCAAGTTTGATGCTCTTTGGAGAGGGCCGTACCTCATCACAAGTTATAAAGAGGTGAATTTTTTTCGTCTATCCAAGCTCAATGGAGAAGAAATACCCATTCACATAAATGGGATACATCTCAAAGCTTTCTTTTGAGATTATTTCCCCCCTATACAGTGTTCATTTTGAATTTTCCTCCAAGTGCTTTGCACATCTTGTGTTGTTTTTCTATTTATTTGATTTGTTCTCTGCATCCATTTTTATTTCAGGACTCTTTTTCCCAATGGTTTGTATAAGGCTACGGCCTAAAATATTAGCAGGAAAGCATTCCTTGGAGGTCACTCAAAATGTTAACCTTTAAATCTTACCTTGAAAATGTTAAAATTTGATTCAAAATTTCTTCTGAAATCTTTCACTCGGAAGTGCTTTAAAAATGTTTTGAAGTTCTCCATAATTCCAAAGTCTAAAATTTCAGATTTCAGACTTTCGTAGGTTTTCTCTTTCGGGAGGAGATTGACAAATCGTAAATTTTGATTCCAAAGTTTTGAACTCGAAAGTCCGAAAGTCAAAAATTTGGAGTTTCAGACTTTTGGGATTTGGAAGTATCCTTTGGAAGTTTTTTAATTTTTGACTTTGAAGTTCCAAAGTCTGAAACTCCAAAGTTATGAAATTTTGGAACTTTGAATTTTAGGTTTCGGAATTCTACGTTTCTCCTTTTGAAAAATTTCTTGCGAGTTTTGAAGTTTGAAACTCCAAGTTCCAAAATTTTGGAACTTTAGAATTTTAGGTTTCGAGTCTTCCTTCTTCATTTTGATATTTTTTCCTTCAAAGTTCTGATGTCCACAACTATGAAGTTCCAAAATTTAAGAACTTTGGAATTTCAGGTTTCGTAGAGCTTCCGTAATATTTTTCATAACTTGGACTCATGATTTCAAGTCCAAAACTACGAAGTTAAGAAGTCTGAAACTCTGAAGTTCCAAAATTTTGGAACTTTAGACTATCACAGTCTCAGAAGTCATGGTTCTATGGGAATTTAATACTCATCAACCCTCCCATGTGTCATCTTCAAGGCATTAATTTAGGGTTTTTCCATATAAAATCAAGTTTTATCTATCATTTTTATCTGAACTTTTTCTCTAACACTCTAATTTTTACTAAATTTTGGTACTTTTGGGGCATTGTTTTCAAGGTAATTGTTATCCAAATAACTCTCCTAGTTACTCTAATAACTTGTATACATTCTAGCTCTAAGTTATCCATTACATTTTTGCGTGCACTCAAGATCACTCGGCACATTCCCTTGGTAAAAGTTTCCCTGTGTGCCCCTCTCCTTTCTCTCCTTCAACTTTTCCCTTTGCAACCACCTTCTATGCATTCGCCTTCTTCCTAGTTAGCTTCTTCCCTTCCCATGTGCCTCATACTTTCTTCAATCGCTTAAGTCCTCACTTTCTGGAATGTTGTGCCCATTACTTTGTAATAGTTACACCTTCACCACATGTTCTCTTCTTTCCAGGTTTGTCTCATTTCCCCACGTGCATTGCGCATACCCCCTCTATTCCTTCCTTTGCACCCTTCTTTGTTAGGTCATCTTTTGACATGGTTGAGTGTGCCATGTGCAACCAATCAAAGCACGCCAATAGGGAATCAAATCCTTACAACAAATCAGCAAGTGACACATGGTAGAAATGATAAGTATTCACATAGTTGGCCATCATTTTAGCCAATCCGCATGTGCCATGTGTTTTGTGTGCACCAACTAATATGACATCTTCGATAGCCATATATTTTAGTATATAGCTTAAATCAGCGCGCGCCTGGACTTGTTAGAAATTTTCTAACATCAGCTACAATGCCAAAAGTTCAAATTCAAATTTTGGTGGATCTGGTAGGTGAGAAATGGGAAAACATCTTTCGAGCATTAATGAGCAGATATGATTGCTCCAACCACCCAATTTGATATGATATGCCCTCCTTTCTTCTTCAACATGCCAAATAGGTGTAGGGAAGTGTATTTCACAAATCTCCAGGTGGATTTGCAGGCATTGAATGCTTCTTGTTAGTGGTTGTGTTTCAAATTCAGTTTTTCCCTCCTTCCCTTCTTCCTCCATGGATTCATCTATAAATGTAAGAGCAAGGCTCATTTGTTATGTTGGACACTCGGATCCTTACACATTTTGCTAAGGACTCTATATTTTATGTATTTTGAGTTGCAGACCTCTAGATCTGGCTCTCACATGTGGATATTGTCCTCCTTCATCATTGTAACAAATCTATGCATTTTTGGAAGTAATAAAAGCATTATTTTGTGACTATTCTCTATCCTAACATGTTTTTATTCCTTCTTCTTTCCTTTTCTTTTGCATTGTGTGTTGGTTGTGCTATTTTAGGTCCCTTGCAGTTCCATATTTAGTTGTGTTCCATGAGAACGATCTAGTGGATACATGTTTCACTATGCTACTCGTGCCTAGCCTACTTTCACACATTTACCTTCATTATCTCTCAAAACAGATAGTGTTCATCCCTCTTTTCTTGGTTCTATCACCTTTTAGTGTATTTTCCTTTCATCTTATCCTTCTATCCTTGGTCCCTTTGCATCATTAGCTTAGTTTTCCCTCCTAGCACTAGGAGTAGCAGTAGCATTAGAAATAGATAGAGGAACCATCATTCTTCGGAGATCCGTCCCAAGCATACAAGGTCCCACAACTTGGGAACGGTTCAATTTTTAGTCTCAAAAGCCTTGGCCCTTCTCCGAGATCCAAGACACGGTGCATGTTTGAGGAATAAACAATAATTTTATTTGGGTTATTTATTTTTGGTTTATGATTGTTTTGGGTCTACTTCCTTGTTTATTTTCTTTTGTTCTCTTTTTTAATTTTGGAAACATAACCCTCATCATCCACCATGTTTTCCTTAAGATTGTTTCCTAATTTCTATAGCTACAAAATCCAATATATGCAGGCATCCAGTCCATATTTCATGATATATTCCTCAAGATCTCTACAGTATTGGATTCCCTCCCCATTAGTGATTTCGCATGTCCGTAAATTGTCATTTTCAAAACTTAGATTTTCAAAGGTCTGTATTTCAGGCGTTTAGAGCTCTTTCCTTTTTGGATGTTCCTTCTTTTAGAGTTTTGGAGGTCTTTTATTTCATAGTTTCGAGCTTCCACCTTCGGACTTTCGATGGTTTTATTGTTAGAGTTTCAGAGGTATTCTATTTCAGGTTTTCAAAGGTTTGAATTTCGAGTTAGAATACTTTTGGACTTTCAGTTTTCAACATTTAGGGGTTTTTCTATGGTATTTGTTACAAATTTCCAAAGGCTATTTCAGATTCTGAAATCCAAACTTAATGTCAACCTCCTCAAAAGGAAAAGAAAATATGAAATATACATTTTTAGGAGTTGTTCCTCATTCATGTCTTTCTTTAGACTTAGGAAATATTGGAGATATTGATCTTGGGAAGGTAGATTTTCTAGACTTCTGGGAAAGGTTGAGAGATCCTAATAAGAAGTCTTGGATGTAGGATATATATGACAATGGGTTTTCTTTCACTGCCAGTTTTCCTATATCCATGCATTGCCCCGACATCATCTTAGCCACAACAGCCCATTTTGATGAAGATTCTAGAATAGTGAGAAATTGTGATGGAGGGTCTGAATTCGATTGGACTCTAATTTCTTCGAAGATTTGTTCAAACTCCTAGATGTTGAGGACTATGCCACAATTTCACCCGCTGCAATTGAACATTGGGACAAGGAAACCAAATTGTGTGCAAGGGTCATGATGAAGAGCTACTTGGCCAAGAGTGTCACCAAGTTGCCTAAGACTATGTTTCGATTAGATTTCATCCAAGAAGTAAACGATCTCATTGTGTTATTGAGTAGAGTTTTGGGTCTTGCTTCTATAAAAGAGTTTCAGGAATGGATGTTCTTATACATTGCCACTATCAAGAAAAATAAATAATTCATATGATGGGGAGAGCATATCAGTAGCTCTATTTGTTTTCAATTGAGTAAAGTTTTGTCTTCCAAAAATTTTACATGACTTCTTTCTTGGTCTCTGACAGCTACCATGGGGGAATTTAATGGGTTAAATACCAAAGGTGTTAGAAGTGCATCTCATATTTTTAATTTTTATCCTCAAATCATGATGGATGAGGGAAGAAAACATTTTTACAGAGTCAATGATGCCTTCTTCATTGTTCTTATTTATCATTTTGACAAGGATTTGTATAATCAAAGGATTTATTATGAGGCTTTCAAGGAAGTACGAGAGTGGGGAGCCATTTATCTTCAGTTTCCTACATTTACATACATTAGGATTCCCGCCAGGTGCTCCCAAAAACTTTCCAAGGTTCCCTAATAACAAATGGGTTTTTCTAGCGTTGGTTCGGTAATTGTTGGATTATCACAAGATCCATGATAAATGGCATAAGATAGGAGTCTATTTTCCCATTTCATTAGGCATATACACTTGTCCCAATATTTATAAAGAAACAAATGTGGATGCAAAAATGTTTGAAATTACTTTGTGAACCTTTCATCCATGAACCAATTTTTATTACTAGGGTAAGTTCAGTGAAACAAGTTTATCCAGCTCGCGTTTCTTCACTAGATGATTTTAGATTCACTATTGGGACGAGTTCATTATCTAGAAATGAGAATACAAAAGGCTGACTTAGGATGAGGAAGAAGTATTGGATTCAATATACAAGGATAATAATGTTGCTAATCAACCATTTCCATGGATTGATTGGTATCTAGAAGAAAGTTTTAATACTAAGGAAAGGGTGGGACCCATTTTACAAAGAACATATGATTGGTTGGCTACCTTGGGAATTTCACCCAAAGGGTTAGATCAATCTATAAGAACAGAAGCCCAACCAACAATGAGTCTTCCTACACCCACAAAAGGGAAAAGGTCTACCTAAAGGACCAATATAATTCCTAAGAATATTTCATTTGTTGTTGGAAGTTCCTCTCTTTCCAAGGCCCTTGCTTCCAAGGTTGTGTCCCCTATAATACCAATATCAGAAGTTGTTGAGGTTATTGATTCTCTAGTTGTATCACAAAATCTTCCTCCTTCTCTGCCATTATCACTTCCTCTATCATTACCTTTCACTCCTACACTCATTTCTTCTTTTCCATCCCCATCCATGGCCCAAGTATTTTCATCCCTTCTTGTCCTCTCAGTGGGAGAAATGATTGGGTCTCCAGTTTCCACTTCACTCCCTCTACAACTGTCATTTCCTTCTATCTCAACTTCTAGCCTCATTATATCCACTCCTATGGATGTTCTCACATCCACCCCATCCATCATTACCACCTCCACTTTGTTGCTAACTAATGTTACTAGTGCTATTGTTTTTCCTTGTGCTCCAAGTATTGAATCAGTCATGTCACTTACATCTTCATATGTTATACCAGAATGGTTGTATCACCAAAATCCAAAACAGAAGAAGAAGGTGCCTCTGGTAGATGTAATAGATCTAAGTGTGTTGGAACCTACTCGAGGAGATAGGCAAAATGGCTAAATATTGTCTCCAGTTTATCTGTAAACCAATCAGAGAGAGAGAGTCATGGAAATTGTTACTCCCATTGAAGGAAAGACTAAAGAAACTATCACAGCAATGAACTATCAAATTTCCATATTTTCACTAGGTAAGGCGACGCACGAAGGTGCCAAATAGGATGTACAATTGGCTCTTGAGAATGTTTTAGAGAATAATGATAAGGATTAAGCTTCTAACGATGAACTTAAAGTGAAGGTTAAATAACTCACTGCTTTGTTGAGAAAAGTAACACAACCCACTCCAACCACTAATCCTTCAACTAATACTACTCTGATAATTTCTTCCACTCGGATGATATTTCATATCATGAGGTTGAGAAGATAGGTCAAAAGGGAAGATCAGTGAATGTATGGATGAAACACATGCTTCAGGAAGCTAATATGTTAATTGAAGAAGTTGTGACCAAAAGAACCTCTATCCATAGGATGGATGAAGTTTTTCTAAAGATAACAATAATTTGAATCTAAATTTGACCACATGGGGTGAAATTAGAGAGGAAGATCTAGATCTACTTCTTCAAGAAGAAGTAATTGATGATATTTCCAAGTTGTTTGAATTTCAGAAGGCTATGGAATTTAGATCCTAAGTGTTACAAGATTTGATCAAGAAATTGGACGACAAGCATGTGGAAATAATGGATGCTCTAAATGATATCTTAGAAGAGTTTGATAATATCAATTGAAAATTCTTCAATGATAATATTGATGCTCTTCTAGTAGATCAAATTAAGTCAAATTTCAAGGATTTGGTGAAGAAAGATGATGAGGTAACTAGGAATTTCAATAGTGACTCAATTGACAGGTTGGTTTCATGCCATAATTTCACAAGTCGACTAAAGAAAGTGGTGAGTAAACTCAAAAGTATCCTGGATAAATTAGCAAGATATATTGAAACAATAGATGTGGTGAGTCATTACACATGTGAATGAGAATAAGAAGTATAAGGAATCATCAAGAGTTTCATTGAATACAAGAATCGATAACTATCTCAAAGAAAGAACAAGACAAAAGCTGAAGAAGGAAAATATGTTGTAGGGCCCAACTAAGCTAGGTGGCCATGAAAGGACAGTTCTAAGCTCTAGATCAATCCCGATTACAAGGTTGGTGGGTCAAACCTTTACCACTACTTTATAATTTTTATGGGAGCCTGTTTCCTAGAACTTAATTACATTCTATTTTTAGTAATTTGTTAGTTAAGGTCCAGTTGTAATGGCTCAACCTAAGGAACTTATAAATAGTTAAGTGCACCAGTTTAAAGATATAGATCATTGGGAAGTTACTCTTCAAGCTTGGAAGAGTGCTTTGAATACTTTGGATCCTTTCAATTATATTAATAAAAATATTTTTCTAGGAAAATTCTGATTTATTGTGTCAAATAGTTGTTCAAGGTATGCTTTTTGATTGTGAAATTCCTTAGTATAAGTGATTAATTCACCTTTATTTTAGAATATATTGTTTCAATTTGTGGGAGAATGATGTGTTTTCTTGACTATCAGTTGTGGAAATATTATATTCCTTATGTTATAAAGTTGCATTATTATTAACTGTCATAAGGAGAAAGGGATATTGGACATGTGTAGATCTTATATTGTCATGATTTGTTGATTTGGTATTCAAACATATTTGATCTACCAGTAGCTTAGGTATGCTTGGGGTCTTAGAAGGGAATTTATGCTATTCTATGTGTGGTTTATTATTTTCCCTATCTAAATAGCATAAGGTGAACCAAATTGTGATGGTTTCTTTTTCCTTTCTTAATTAACAATTTCCTATGTGAGGATCATAAAATTATCCAGTTATACTCTTGGTGTACCATTGTATTCTCCTCATTTTTTATTTCTAACCCTAAACCTCATGAATTGAGTAGATTAGAGTATTTTCAAAGTTTTTTTAGCCTTTCACATTGATCTTAAATCGGGTGCCCCAAGTTCCAAAGGAAACTAGCATTCTTCAGAGGTTCATCCCAAGGAAACAAGGTCCCACACCTTGGGGATGTTCCAACATTGCATGATATTTTTCAGTAATATAATGGGTGCACGATCTGCGTGAAAATAAAAATTTATGTTTATATTATACGTTTGGGGTGGTTAGTCATATAGGTTAGTAGTTGGAGTGTTTTACCCATGAATATTATTATGGGTTATTTGTTGTAACACCTCCCTAAATAATTGAGGTTGTTTAGCTATTTTCTTGGCTATATAATAACCATGTATCATGCTTTGAGAAAACAGAGAATATATTATTATTTTTTGTGCAATACTCAACCAAATTCAATATTAAATATGTACTAAATTAGTGTTTTGGGTTGTATTGGAGATACGATATATTTTTGGGGTGATTTTATAGCTTATTAAAGTAAATTGGAGGTATAAAGAGGTCAATCTTGGAAGACTAGTTTTTAGGCTTAGAAGGCGCTTTTAACAATCATGGAGATTGGATATTCTTGGGAAATTTTTGATTTGGTTATGATGGTTGATGGAATTGTGGGTATTATTCCCATCCCACATGACATTATTTGATATTTTTCTAGATCTAGAGATGAGATGAGGTTTCATGAAGAAGGTCGCAAGTTGACCTAGTTTGACCGGTTAAGGACAACAATTCTTTATTCTAAAGATTGGTCTAAAATACCAATATATTGACTCATTTGATGATTACCATCCATTGAGAGTGATTAGGGATAAAATTTTATCCTAATACATGAATTTATAAGTCTTTAAAGTGTTAGAATGGGTGCATAATATAATTCTATCAAAATTAGTTTATGGGAAGTTCAAGTTGCTTAAAGGAGAAGTTTTTCGATGGCTTTGAGGATTGATTCATGAGGTATTAAATGTTTGGTGATTATTTTAATGTCATTTTATTTACAATGTTTTTTTACATGACATATTTGAGTTTTTTTGATGTGGTTTTTTCCTTCATTGTTGAAGACCGGTTCCAAGAGGGTCTTAGTTTGAGTAGGAAAGAGTCGTACTTGGTAGTGTCATGAAGGAGGAAGATGATGTAGAGGATTGTTATTTTAGGAAGATGTTGATATAATTTCCTTGAATTTTTGGATCCTTTAGAGGCATGATGGAGCTGCTTTATGTCCTTGTAATCCATGAAGTGCTCATGGAGGAGAAACTAGCCTTTTAGTCCTAGTTGTGCATGATAGAGTGTTTTGGTCCTATGCCGACCTATATGGGTCTTGGTTATGATTTTATATGATGTTGTAAATGTAATTTGATGTTTGTATGACCATAATTAATGTTCATGGACAACCTAATAATTTTTAGGAGATGAATCATGTATTTAATTGACTCAGTTTGGTCATTTGTGACTAGTTTTGAGTGAGAGGAAAGTGGGATCCTAGAGAGAGTGTGAAGGAGGTTTGAGGGCATAAATAAATATATGAAATAAGGAATAAAGTGTTGAGAGAGAGAGAGAGAGAGAGATAAAATATCATATTAGTAAGGTTAATAGACCCAACCAACCGAATGAAGAAGAAATATTGAGTGAATTAGGAAAGACTGTGTTTGAAGAAGATTTTGAGATGTGCAACCTGAATTTGTGATCACTATCAGTTATAGAAACAACATTTAAAAATGATATTCATATTCATGTGGTTAATTTGATGCTTAATCACCTTAGGTGGTTGTAGTCTCCTTGCAGGGCTGGTGAATTTCTAAATAGGTGTTGGTTGTCGTTATGGGACTGATGCCTCACTAAAAAAATCTTCTGTGATGTGTCATATTCATGTAAGTATTTTTTTAGTAATATAATCAAAAGTTTCAATGTTTTTTCTTCCCCTTGATGGTTTCCCACTTTTTGAATAGATGAATCAACTAAGTATGAACCACACACAAAGGTGTAAGGCATGCATAAGGGAGGTGAGAAGGGGTGTACACAAGCGGGATAAAACAACGCACTAGGGTTCGTTCCCAAATAGGAAAATTCAGACTTAGCCAATTTCTTCAATCCTAGGATCAAAATAGAAGAACAGAGGAGTGGCATCCAATAAAGAGCTATAATTAGATAGTATCGGGATGTCTTGGGACACATGTAAATGGAGTTAAAAATGAAAAAATCACATGCAAGGATATAAATAAGATCATTTATGGGTAAATCTAATAATAGGATTAAAAGCGGGAGTTATATTGAGTTAATCTAGTATTAATATTGATGTAAAAGCATGCGAGACATTATGGCTATTTTTGAGATGTAATGCATGATTGTCAATTTTGAGAGCATTCCTTTTTAGGAGATTGCATGGGATGTGAATGGAAAGTACCCACCCCTATTTATAGGTAATGGACATACTATAGAATTGACGATGTGGTTGAAGGATATAGTCTTACAATCGATACTATGTTGTAGACACTTGCACATGGATCTACAAACCGTTGTAATGACCGATTATGTATTCAAATTTTACTATCTAATTAATTATTCTTAGTAATGGGCAATTGTGGTTGGATATTGATTGTCAATGGATATGAGTATGGAGATTTTACGTTATAAATGGTATTAGAAATTATTTACATTGATTTATTGTTTCCTTATTATATGTGTTTTGAAAGTGAGTCAAATTAAATCCTTATCTATGCTTGAATGATTACTTGGTTAAATATAGTTATGGATATACTTGTGAAATTCTTGAGAAGAAAACACAAAGGAGGCACTTGGTAGTTACATGCACTTTGGGTGATTATTCAGCCTTCTAAGTCAATGAGGTGCCAACATATAGAACTTGAGTGAAATTAAATACTACATTTTGGTTCCATTTCTCAGAATTATTTTTGATTTATCTTCCAGGATGTTGTATGAAAATGGAATACTGACTATCTATGGAGAGTTTTGAAAGTTGGGTGGAATACAAACAAGATAATTTTACATAAAGGTATAACACTAGACTAGATTCAATGCACACAAGTGGGTAGAGGATAATAATTATAATTAACTATATGAAACATTATTCATATTATTCCTAGTAGAATTATACCAGTTGTTGGCAATGTACACATTGAACAAATCTTATTTTCCTAGGCCTAGGGTTTAGATGTAGAAGATTACTGACTCTTTTTTATGTAGATAAAGAGTTGACCAGAGCTATAGATCCATGGAGGGAAGGTGTGTTGCGCAATTACACATTGGAGTATGTAATTACCAAAAATAAATTTCAAGAGGAAGCTGATTTTAGGTTATTTTGTGAGCCTAGAGGATCTTATCAACGTTCTATACTCTTGCTATCAAGATCTTGATGATATAGTTAATATTCCATATATTACCTTTGGATAGATAAATCACCACCACGAGAATGGGTAGGAGTAGGTGTGGAGAAGGATGGCAGAGGCATAGGTGGAAGATAGGTAGAGAGATGAAAGACGAATTATATTTAATGAAGCACGAGAGAGGGAAATTGAAGCGTCGATGGAGTTGAGGAGAATCATGGCTTGAGAAGGTTATAAAAATCTTGTAGAATACAAAGAGCTATAATATCATGTCCTCTTGATTCTTGGAAAGTTTGGTAGAGAGTCCCCATAAGATTCGGATGAGTGAGCATCGTAGGGAGAATGAGAACCTCGTGGCACACATCCGAATCATCCTGGCTACCTAGCCCTTGTGCTTGGTGTTTTAGATCCAAAGGTAGTTGAAGGACATAGTAGTGAAGGTAATTAGATAGATATAAGGATATATCATTTTGTGTTGAATAAAGAAGTACATCAGATCGGTAATGTACCTATAGTAGCACAACAAGCACTCGGTGTTTGGGAGCACTCTTACAAGTTTTTTTCAAAAGTGTAAACAGGGGCAAATAACTTTTGCGTAAACCATTTGGAAACACTTCTATAGGTATTTTGATAATACAAAAAGTGGGTGTATGTCACATCACGCAATTTTGTTCTATTTCATTGTATGGATTAGCTTGTACAATTATGATCAAGTTACGAAATATGGAAACTAAGCATTGTTGCTTAGTTGTATATGCGTCCACATGAGCGTGTGTATATCCTGAAAAGTATGTATGCACTTACATGTAGTTGCATGTATGACCACATAACCATGTTTATAATTAAATGCTTGTAATGTGCTTGGAATTTAGGACATATTCATGTTTTGATTTTTTTCTATATGTAATTACCTTATTGGGTAGTTTGATATGGTGTATGGTTGGACTAGTTGGTTTCTGTACCTACAATAAATATGGATGAACAACATACGGTGTTGTGTGTGATATGAGATGCTTACTTTACATAAAGTATGATAACTTAAATGATATATGTACAAATTGAATTGTTGTAACTATTATTGATATTATCACTTTACTTTTCATGTTGTATTTCATGATTTGCAAGATACGATTTTATTATAATTATGTATTATTTACTTCTAGTATAGTTTAAAAATATTGTAAATGGATAAACCATGTTTCGGTAATGATGGATTAATGGTCTATCAACCAACTCATGTTTTGGATAGTAATTTGGTTGGTTTCATGGCATCTTTGAAAAACTCGTAGCTCCTTCCTAAGAGGATATTGTTATAAATGACTTTACTCGACCTAGACCTAGTGGTAAATTAAAATGGTTGGATATTTTATAAGGCCATTGGCCATATCTTGGACATATGGTAAGATTTCATTATTATCATTGAAATATGTTATTAATCATCAATTTTTATGTAGTGCGTGGTAAACTGAGGTATATGGTTCAAATTTATTAAGCTTTGAAGGAATTATTACTAAGGTATTTGATTATTCATATATGTAAGAGAAATCGGTAAATGATTTCCTAAATTAAACATCGACCTCGCTTATTATTTTGAGTGATTATTCTTGGTGAAATAAAAAAGTTATATTGTTATCAATTATAGTGGTCTAAGACCATGCATGTCAGAATTTTAAATTATTTGAATATAGGTGGGTCCTAGACCCACATATAAGTATTAATGATTGTTATTTGATAAGCTAATAAGTCAAATGAATCGATCTATGCAACTTCTTCTTGCTTAGAATTATGTTCTTTAACCAAATTCGTTGCAATTTATTATTTAGTAAATTTGGTCAAGATGACCCCACCGTGCATATGTATTTGAATTTTAATTGCTAAATATTATAAGGTTTAAATTGGTCAAATCGACCATGCGTAATTAAAGGTTTAAATGGGTTGTTTAAAATCAAGAAAACTCCATCTAAATAATGCAAGAGATTTAATAAATGACGGAAATGTTTTCGAGGACACTACGTGGCTCTACAAAAATTAAATATGCATTGATTTCTTTGGTATTGACAAATATTCTTCACAAAGTCACCTTTGTAAGGAACATTGGGTTCATTATTTTTGTTGTTTCTATTTTTTTAGCTGAGTTGTTTTTGTCCATCCATGTGTTGAGTTGAAGGTTTTAAGCTCCATTTCAAGCTTGAGATCTATGGAGCACATTTTACATGGAAGAATTCAAGTTTTGAATGTAAAGGATTTAATTCTAGCTGTTGATTATTAGGTGAAGCTCCTCCTTTGGAATGTGTATGTGAGTTCTATGTGCAGATTGTTGAGCTCTTGAAGATATTGTTATGGAAAAACAAACATTATTTTTATATATAAGGGAGAGGAGCCAATAGTGGAGCATGGACCAATAATGGTGAGGGTATTTGTGAAGTGAGTGACTAGTACATGTACATTTGTCATTCAACATTTGAAAAAAAAGTAGCTAATAAAATGTGTCACATCAAAGAATCACCCAATCACATGATGCCACATAAGTGGAAAAAAATGCATGACATAATGCCCTACTAATGGTCCACCCTTTTTTCCTTTGTATGGAAAACTACTTGATTTAAATCCATTTAAAAACCACTTTCCATAAAATAAAAATGCTCAAAAAAAAGTATTTAGATTAAGAAAAAAATATATTAAAGGTTTTTTTCAAAATTTGATGTATTTATATGTGTGTTGTACACCCCTCAACTTGGGTGCACAAATAGTGGCTCCTCTCCCCTATGTTACTTGAGTTGCTTTGGGGATAGACCTTTCAAACCTAGGATATCATATTTTGTTGGTTTGTGTAGTAAATATTTTACAAATCATGGCTTGACTTGTTGGGATATATGGAAGGATTTTGGGCTTCATTACATAGGTGTTAATAATTTTCCTTTTTATTCTTTCTAGTTTACTTTGATACAATGCTTGGTGAAAAATCTTTGCAAACTACTAGAAATATACATTTTAGTTTGTGAAACTTAGTAGGAAACCAATCTGATTCAGTTAGTTAGAATTAATATGATGTGTGTATGTGGTTATTCGACTAGATTTCTCATCCCTTACTGTTAAATGTTTTGGGTCATGGTCTAAAATCTTAATGTGATGTCGACTGTGAAAATATACAATTTTAACTTAAAAACCCATAATGGGTATTGTGGAAAACATGTTGGGATGGTTATATGTGCATTTTTAGTGCATTTTAGTCTAAAATATAGATGTACATGTTTTATTGAGTTAGTTGGGTTATTTTGTTTGACTGTATGGATATATATAGGGGACCAACTACTAATCTCTACCCGGGATGGTTGATGTTGTCCTAGTAAGTCCGAACTATGGCATACAAATTCAAATAGGTGAAAGATTTGGTTCATAAATTATTTTTAGGGCTTTGTCCTATAAGTCTCTTCTTGTGTTTTTGTTTGAAATTTTAACCTTGGATGTTATCAAGTTGACATGATACTTAACCATCGGTAAATAAGGCTGATAGATATCGAATGTTTCCATTAAATTTTTTGAATTAAACCCTAAGACTTTGTTTTTCTTTTCTTCAGTTTAATAAATAGATTAAGTTCTAGTGTAAGTTTTATGGATGACATGCTATTGAAATAATTTTGACTACCATTAGCGGATTATGTTATGTTGATGCAACCAATATCTCTTAATGAAATGATTTCTCCTTAGTAATTATGATGGATCTCATTTCGGTTAGTTCAATTTAATCAAGGTAGTTTAGAATGAATTAAGGTAAACCGATGTCATTAAGATAGTTTTTTGTTTTTAAGGTTGTCAATTTGTTAAGCTCTTAAATGTTATCTTTTAAAACAAGATGAGACATTATCCTTTTTATTTTTCATCGTTAAAAGGCGGATGTATAATCTTTAGTTATTGTTATGATTAAAGTATTTATTTGACTTTATTACATAAGATAAAGATATTTGATATTGTTAAAAATTAGGGAATTCTAAAGTTCTATTTGTTATAATATAATTGGCTTGTGACAATACTCAATATTGGAAATATTTTGATTGCAAGTCAATACCATGAAATAGAGGTTTTTGATAAATAACAATTTTCCTAGTTAAGATAAGGAATGATCTTTAGATCCCATGTTATGGTATTTATGATGATGGAAATTTTTGTAACTTGTTATCTAAAGGTTTCCTATCTTCCTTATCAAATTATTGTAACTTGTTTGAGCATGGAATTTTGTATGTGAAATTAAGACAGTTTATGTGATAGAATTTATTACATTGCCTCGTTATCAAGTTTACTATTTAGGATTTTTTTAATTGTGATTTATTCAATGCGTGTTATATAACATTATAAGTTGAATATGTTGAAGATAACTTTTCATGCTGGTTCATTTTGAACTGGCCATTTTTACCATCTCTCTCTCCCACAGATGAAAGAGTTGAGAAATATTTCACACGTGACTAAAGAAAGTTTACCCATCCTTAACTTTCTTGATTATAATGATTAAGTTTATTTCATTATATTAAATGCATGACATTTTGTAAAGAGAAAGTACTACTTCATTGATATTAAAAGGAAATGAGCTTCTTGTATTAAAATATCAACATCGATATTCTTTATCGAGACTATGTACTTTTGTGTCAAATTATGAATATAAAGTTGACTGCTTATATCATTATGATGGTGTCCATGTATTTATTTTGGTATTGCTGTTATAAACTAAGTATTCTAAATATATTTGAGAAATAATATTATTGTATGAGATGTCTTTATGAGTATATATATATATATATATATATATATATATATATATATTTATCAAAACAACAAAGATATAATATAATGTGGATGCAAAAATAGAGTAACGCGATCTATTTTACAATATCATCATAATTAACGATTGAATAACAAATACTAGAGGAATAAAGAACATAAGAATGAATAAATGAATATTTAATAATAAGTTATGATCTTATAACTACCAATCTCAAACAAGTAAGTTGTCATAATTCAAATTATTTATAGAATCAACAAAAATCTTATTCACGACCTTTAAACTACAACAACTTACAATTTCATAGAATTAAGTATAAGTGATGCTAAGAGGAATGATTAAATAGGTTTACGTGAAATATACAACAAAAAATAGGTTGTTATCTTTTAAAAACAATGACACATAATTATGTGATTAAGTAGTAATGTTGTATGATCAAATCCTGAAAATATGTACAAAGTACATTTAAGGTACTTCGATCACTTAAAAAGGTACATATATATAGATATGACCTAAGTAAACTAATAGGCATTAATGAAGCTTAATTAATTTTGTGGAAAGGTTTCAAGTCTTATACTTGACTGAACCCGGTCACTTAATTAGAAACTGTTATAGAATGATGATGACATGCTAGTGGGTACATACTTATGAAATGACTTGGGGATATCATTGTGTACCTCTAGTGTTGTTTGGATATCATCTTAAACTTAGATAAACTAAAAATAATATGAAGCTTTACATTTTTTAAATGATTAAACTTAAATGGGTAACTGTAAACTTAATAACTTATGAAACGAGTAAATGAATTATGATGTCTATAACTAGAATAGTTATGAGGTGAAGGAAAGATCAATTTCAACTATCTTATGTGTAGTCACGTAACCATCTAGATAGTGTGATGCCAAAAACTACGTTCGTGGTAGTGCATGTAACTAGATGCATTGTCTATTCCCCAAGCCCTCTTATTATGTGTCAATATTCGGATGATAGTTACACTAGTGGATTTTCATAAGATGCTTAAGACATCACAAGTTCTCTCATCCTATAATAATTCTTAACTAAATTATGTACTGGGTAAATTGGAACGTAATGAATGTTTGAGGGGATCGAGTAAGATATGTAAACCCTTGTAGTTGCACATGGTTATCATAGATTGTATTGTTGGATTATAAACATTAATTAATGTTGGATTAATCTGTTGTTCATTTTCAATCAATGAAGGAATCAAGATAATTAAATGAGGAAATTATAAAAATCCCTTAGTTTTTTATGAAGCGTAATATTGAGGTGTTACATTTTGGTATCGAGAGAGATGTTGCATCTCTTGGAATAATTGGGTGCTTACGCTTAACTTGAATATCTTAATTTTTTAACTAAGAAAAATGGATATGTGAAGGATGAACCATGAAGAATGAACAATACCATTTTATGCTTCAGGTTTGGTAGTAAAAAGTTAGGGAAAATTTATAACAATGCTTCATGAAACATGAAATCGGAAGGATTGTTGGGAACAAGCGGTAAATTGTGAAACCGATCATTTGAGGTAGAATAACTTAAACCGATTAATAATAATCAACAAGATGGTTGCATGTTTGTTAAACTATCTTGATGGAATATTTTGGAAGTTGAATCCAAAATAAACTTAAACCCAAAATTGAGGAGACAAGTGGATAGGTGTAGACTATCTATTGTAGATATAATGCTTAGAAAAGCCAAAATACTAGAACATGATCTACAATAAATTCTAGCTTGTAATAAGAGAAAAAGTATGAAAGAGCCTCAACTATCTCTCACTAGAAATTATAGGAAAAGTGATGGAAAATGGGTATGGCAATAAAGGTGTGTTGTCAACATGAAAATTTTTGTAACTTCCAAAGATAAAACCGAACAACACTACGGTTGTTCATAAGCTAAGATTAAGGAACAAGTTTTCCTAATGTGATATCAAGTAAGTTAAATAGAAATTCCATTTTCTTTTTAAATTTGTTATGAGTATAGTTGAGTTCTTGTATCTATTGATTAGTTTAAAATAGAATGAGAAATATGATTTATCCTTTGCATATGAAAAGGAAATTGTTAAAAATTTCAAACTCCGTGTCTCATAACACAACATTGATGTTTCATGTACTTCATCACGGAAATTGGAGATTATAAGTGTGTTTATTAAAGCACTCAAGACATAACGAATATATTTTATTTTTCCAATGTAAGACAATGGTTTTGGTACGAAATACAAACTAATGCCTTGAAATATGTAAAAACAACAAGCCTAAATTGAAAAGAAGGAGCAATTTAGATGATTTAAAAAATCATTGGAAATAAATTTAGGATGAAGATATTTGAAATATGAAAACCATAGATGTATTTTGGTAAAACCAATGGGAAAAAGGAGAATCGTTGGTGCATTTGAAATAAATTTGGAAATGCAAAAGGAAAATTATAGAAAGACAAGCAGAGAATAATGAAACAAAACATCTTGGGAAGACTAGGTGGAGTTAAACAAAATGTTTTCCTTGTTTCTTTCAGCATAATATAATTTTTTTAACTATATTTAATATATATTAAATAATATTGGATGATATGAATTGTTTTTAATATTGGTAAATAGTTTTTTGAAAGGGACTATACCCTTGTGTACAAAAAGGAGGCCTAAAAGCCGAATAAGAGAGAGGAGCAGAAGGCTGTATCAAAGCACAAAAGTTACAAACAAAGAACACCGAAGCCTAGAAACAGCAACACAAACGAGACTTAACAAAGAAAAACAACGGCGGCAAAAAAAGCAAAGCCTACAGGCCAAGAAGCGGTAGTAAACAGGGACTACTTCTTGGCCGCTTGATCAATACTCATCTTTACTTTTTCCAAGCATGGTACATACCCGGTATATGGTCATATGAGCAGCATCCGTCTTATCGAGCTCCTCTCTGGTTCTTTTACTCTCTTTCTCATTGCCCCAAAGAGTCATCGGGACACCGCTGAGTTGCGAAACACTTCTTGCATGTCCTTCGATGAATTCCTCTATGGCCCTGAATGCTGCAATATTATACTCATGCCTAGTCTTCGTTTTCCCAAGTCGGGAGTCAAGGGAGGTCAGTTTTTTGTATATTTCATCAAGCTGGCTATTGCCAATGCTCCCTTCTCCCTCAATGCTTTTTTTGCCTTTTTGCTTAGCAAGATTTTTTACCTCATCCTTCAGCAATTTAAGCTCAGCCTCTAAGGCCTCCAATCTTCTAGAAGGGTTATCCGTTGGTGCCGCCTGGGGACTGGCACTACTAATGTTCAGCAGATCACGAGCAATGTCATCCAAAGGTTCATCCCCCTCAGCAGTAGACTCAAGGTTGAGTCTCCTAGAAGCCCTGGTGACACGTTTAGAAGTAGAGACAGTGTGGGTGGCAGGGGCAGCAGCAGGAGGAAAAGAAGGAGAAGCATGAGCAGCCTGCATGGGGGCATCAGCACCGGAGGCGGGGGCAGCAGCAGGGACAGCAGGGGAGACAGGACTGGCAGCAACAGAGCCCAAAGCCAGGCCGGGAGAGGAAGGGAGACCGGGGAATTTAATAAGGCAGTGCTTGTGAATAAGCAGAATAAGCCCTTGGTGAAGGGGAACCGCCCGGGTATGCTTCTGGAACTCCAAAATGGAGCGCTCAAGAGAGTTTAACAGATAGTGGGGAAAGCAAACCAACCTACTCCTACGAAAGTGATTCAAAAAGACAAGGTGCTTGGCAGGGACAGTAACAAACCTGCCTTCCAAGGATATGTAGCGAATCATCATGCGGGTGACTTCATCATACGGAGAAGGAATTGAATTAACAAGCAGACCCGCGGTGTTGAATATAAGCTTCTCCTCCTCCTCCACAAATCTTCTCTCTTCAGCCTCTTTGATAACCCTCTTGTTGAAGAAGCGGTATCCTTCCAAGCTGAGGCCAGTCGCTTCGGCTATGAGTTCGTCATTAATAAGAATCTTCTGCCCTCCATAGTCGACCATCCTCTCATTCCAGTCCTTGGCAAAGCGAACAGAGATGTTTTGATCATGCCCTTGCACTCTCTCCACAAAGTTGGTGAATCCGCCAATACTAAGAATGTTCCAGAGCTCAGTGTTATCTTTCCAGTCAGGGTCTGCACACGGCTCAATCTGGCAGGGAGGCCCTCCCATCTTCACAAGGATGTGCTGGTTACAACAATTTTCAAAATACCTTTGGGCGTTGAGAGTGATTCGTTTCTCGCCGTTGCGGGTCGCATAAAAATGGGAACTGTAGCCGTTGGTCCTCCCACGAACGGCTGTAGGATTGCCGATCTGAGTCTGCGTGAAGTCGCGCGTGGAAACCCTTATCCTGTCAGCTTTCACCTTGTAGTTATCTTCGGTTTTCGCGGAGCTTGGCAACCGAATATCAACAGCTATTGTACTTCCCGCGTGCGCTGTTTTTAAATTTAGACGGCTCCACTTGAAGTTCCTAAACAAAATCTTGCCATCATTTGGAGTAGATATCATATGCCACGCCAAATAAACTAAAACAGCACCTGTGGAAGAATTTATGGATTTCCTCCAAAGATTAAAGCATATCTTTAGAGATTGTTTGCGTGTGAAGGTCCGCATGTATGCTGTTGTGAAGCTGATTAGGGATACTATCATTATCCCAAATAGTGAAATTTATATTAATGCCATAATTGGCCATTGCATCGCCCAGCTTGTTACCTTCCCCGTAAGTATGTATGATTCTGATGCTGTTGAAGGTATGACTGATGCTTATGGGACTCGTAGATAAAATCTTTGATATTCCAGGCTAGGAGAAGAGGACCTGATTAAGCGATTAATAATATTAAGGGAGTCCCCTTCAACAATGAGGTTCTCGGATATTTTGGGTCCGAGCAACTCTCAAACCCCGAGAGAGCATGATAAAGCTTCGCAAAATGATTGGTTTGGATTCCCATTTTTCCAGCATATGCAACAATCAAATTACCTTTATGGTCCCGTATTGCTCCTCCTCCAACAGCTGTTCCAGGGTTCCCCTTAGAGGCACCATCAAAGTTCAGCTTGAACCAATTGGATTGGGGGATGCCATTTGACCAAAGATCTATCCACACTATTCCCGGGTTGCTCCAATATCCGATCTCACCAATTTGATAAGATGTGCTTTTCATTTTCGGGGTAACAATTGTTCTTAGGAGGTTTAAATCGCCATGTCCTCTTTGATGCCTTGGGAGATCTTGCCGGTAGTGAGTTTAAAATTCTGCTTCTTATTTCTAAAAACTATATTATTTCTATCCTTCCGATCCTCCAAATTAAATGCGGGATGGCTAATTTCCGATTCTTCTCGATAGCACAATGTCCGAATGGTGGGTTCCATTGGTTCCACAATGAGTAAGATCCTCCAAAGCATCACCCGCAGAGCTTCAAATTTGGAAAGGACAAAGTTCCAAACTCTAAAGGCATAATCACGGTGTATGAACAGATGTCGGATGTCGATGATATGAATTGTTGTAATGAAAAAAATTATGTCATATCTAAAAAAGGGTGAAAATTTTTGTTGGTTGAAAGGTTGTTACAACCAATAAATTTGACTTTAGATCTGTAAAATTGTATGTTTTTGGATGCAAATGTTAACTATCCTTCTTAGCTATTAGAAATAATTCAGATTTTGAATGTTTTGATTGTGATTAATGATAATAAATCATTAATACGGCGATTCATTAAGGGGGAATTATGTCACATCCCATAATTTCAGTCTATTTCATTGTAGGGATTAGGTTGTAGAATGATGAGTGGGTTATAATAGATGGAAAATAAGCTTTGTTTCTTAGATGTATATGCATTCACACAAGTGTGTGTATATCCTTAAAAGGATGTACACACTTACGTGTAGTTGCATGTATGACCACGAAACCATGTTTTTCATCCAACACTCATAATATACTTGGAATTTATGACATAATCATGTTATTATTTGTTGTCGTATGTAATTACCTTATTGGGTAGTTTGATATAGTGCATGGTTGGATTGGTTGGTTTATGTACCTGCAATAAATATTGATGAGAAATGTACGGTGATATGTGTGATATGAGATCCTTACTTTTCATAAAGTATGATGAATTAAATGATATATGTACAAATTATTGATATATACATATAAGGATTATTGATATTATCACTTTACTTTTCTTCTTGTTGTCATGATTTGCAAGATAACATTTTATTATAATTCCCGATTATTTACTTGGTATAGTTTTAAAAATATTGTAAATGGATAAACCCTAGTTCGGTTAATGATGAATTAATTATCTATCCACCACATCATGTTTAGGATTATAATTTGGTTGGTTTCATGGCATCTTTGACCAACCATATCTCCTTGCTAAGAGGATATTGTTGTAAATGAGTGTGTTGGACCTAGACCTAGTGGTAAATTAAAATGGTTGGATATTTTAAAATGATGTTGGCCATATCTCGGATAGATGGTATGATTTTGTTATTATCATTAAAATATGATATTAAGCATCGATTGTTATGCATTGCATGGGAAACCAAGGTATATGGTGGAAATTTATCAAGCTTTGAAGTAATTAGTATAAAGGTATTTGATTATTCATATCTACAAGAGCAATCTTAGTAAATGATTGCCTAAATTAAACCTTGACCCTATTATTATTTTGAGTGATTATACTTGGCAAAAGAAAAAGTTATATTTTTATCCATAATAGTGGTCTAAGACCATGGAGGTGAGCATTTTAAATTGTCCGAATATAGGTGGGTCCTCTACCATACATCTAATTATTAATGACCATTAAATTAGAAGTTATTTGATAATATCATAAGTCAAATTAATCGATCTATGCAGCTTGTGATTCGTTAGATTTATGGTCTTTGAACATGTTTGTTGTAATTTATTATTTAGTAAATTTGGTAGAGATGAACCCATTGTGCATATGTATTTGAAGGTTTATTGTTAAAAATTATATGGTTTAAATTAGTCACATCAACCTTGCAAGATTTAAAAGTTTAAATTGGTGTTTAAAATCGAGAAAATTCAGCTAAATATAACAAGATATTTAGTGGGCGGCGAGAAAATGTTTTGAGGCCACTACATGCCTCTATAGAAATTAATTTTTTCATTGATTTCCTTTGTATATGTAAATCTTCTTCATGAATCCACCTTTACGCAAGGAATGTTGGGCTCATTATTTTATTTGTTTCTATTTTTTTGTGTTGAGTTTTTTTATCCAACCATGTGTTGAGTTAAAGGTTATAATCTCTAGTTCGATCTCGAGCTCTGTAGAGAGCGATTTTTGCATTTAATCCTTCAATTTTTTCATGTAAAGTATTTCATTCTAGATGTTGGTTATTTGACGAAATCCTCCTTAGGAATCTTCATGCGGGTTCTATTTACATATTTTTAAACTCTTGATGAGGCTATTATGGGAAAACCAACATTATTTAGATATATGTTTTGTTTGAGATTATTTGAGGATAGTCCTTTTAAATATAGGAAAATAGATTTTGAGGGTTTGAGTAGGAAATTTTGTAGAAATCTTAGGTTTGACCTGTTGGGAGATTTGTAATGATTTTGGGCTTCATTCCACATACATGAATCTTTTTCCTTTTTCTTCATTAGTGTTTACTTTGATACAATTATTGAGAATATTTTTATGCAAACAACTAAAAAAATCTAGTTCAATTAGCTACAATTAATATGATGTGTGTATGTGGTTATTTGACTAGCTTAATCATCCTTTACTATTAAATTTTTTGGGTCGTGGTCTTAAATCTTGATGTGATGTCGAATATGAAAACATTAGAGTTTTAAATTAACAACCCATAGTGGGTTTTTTGGAAAACCTTTTAGGATGGATATATGTATGTGTTTTCGTGAATTTTAGTCTAAAATATAGACGTGTAGGTTTTATTGAGTTGGTTGGGTTTTTTTGTTGACTTTATGGGTATATATAGGGACTAACTGTTAAGATCAATCTTGGATGGTCGATGTCATCTTGTAGTAAGTCTGAACCATGGCATACAAGTTCGGATAGGGGAAATCTTTGGTTCATAATACATTTTCAGGGCATTTTCATGTACATATATTTTAGTGTTTTTATTTTAATGGTCAACCCTAGATGCTATCAAGTGGATGAGGTCCTTAACCATATGGAAATAAAGCCAATAAATAATTAATGTTTCTAGTATAAACTTTGAATTAAACCCTAAGACTCTATTTTTATCATCTTCAGTTTAATAAAGAGATTAAGTTCCAGTGGAAGTTATATGGATGACATGTTATGGAAATAATGTTGAATTCCTTTAGGGGATTATGTTAAGTTGATGCAACCAATCTCTCTTAATGAAAACATTATTCCTTGGTAATTATTATGGATCTCAATTTGGTTGGTTCGATTTAATTAAGGTAGTTTCAAATGAATTAAGGTAAATTAATTTCATTAAGATAGTTCGGTGTTTTTAAGATTTTCAATTTGTTAAGGTATTAAATGTTATCTTTTAAAAAGAAGATGAGACATTATCCTTTTTCTCTCTCATCGTAAAAAGTGGATGTATAATCTTTGGTTGTTGTTATGATTAAAGGATTTATTTTAATTTAGTACATAAGGCAAAGATATTTGATACTGTTAAAAATTAGGGAATGATAAAGTTATTTTGGTTATAATATCGTGGCTTGTGATAGTACTTAATATTGGAAATATTTTTATTAAGTCAATACTTGGAAATAGAGGTTTTGTAATAAATAAAAAAATTCCTCATTAAGATAAAGAATCATTTTTAGATCCCATGTTTGAAAGAGTTTGGGGGAATCATATCAAAAATTGTGCACCACGATGAAGTTACACTCTAAAGGAAACGTAATAGCTCTAGCGTAATCACAAGGAGGAATCGATCAATCAATGGAAGAACTTGCATAATAGAACAAAGCTTGCACATATAGAGAAATACAATGGAGTGTCTTAGCATACTAATGAATGTCAAATGAAGGGATACATATAGGGTGTTGAGTAACCCTAGTGCATGACACACAAGAAAACCCTAAACCTAACACATGTGAGATGACTGCCATATGTGAGTGGAGGACACATAGGATCCCACACACCAACACCCCCCCTTCATCGAAGTTGGGGTAGCAGATATGATGAGTCAGATAGAACAAGAAGACACTCCTAAACAACTAAGAAAGATGTGTCAATGGGGCCCGGCAACTAAAGGCCTAATAAGGTGCCCATGTAAAAACAAAATCTTCCTAGAAGAAGAAGAAGAGGAGGACTATATATCCCAAATAAGATGAGAAGATGCATAAGACCTCACCCCAAGAAGAGACCACAAGTGAAGAAACTTCATCTCGGTGAAGGGCTTGGTGAATATATCTGTAATCTGATCAACTATCTAAATGTATTGAATGTTGATGATACCATCATGAATAAGCTCCTTGATGTAAGTAAAAAGGAGTCCATCTTGGCATACCAAGCCCGAGGGGCTTGTTTAAGGCCATAAAGGGACTTATTTAACTTACAAATGAGGGAGGGATCATGGATATAACTCAGAGGTTGTTCCATGTAGATCTCTTCCTCTAGGTCACCATGAAGGAAGACACTCTTAACGCGTTTATTTTACATAATTTCTATCTATTTGTTACGGCAATGGCAAGGGTCAGTCGAATAGAAGTCATCTTCACAACCAGATAAAAGGTTTTAGTATAATACATCCCAGCTATCTAGGAGAAACCCTTAACTACTAATCACGCTTTAAAATTTTTGACATCTCCATCTACTCCATACTTTTTTCAGAACACCCACTTACACCAAATGATTTTTCTTCCTTTCGGAAGAGGGGTGAGATCCCAAGTATCATTCTTCATGAGAGAGGAATACTCCTCATCCATGATAGAATCCCACTCAAGAATACCAGAAGCCTCCCGGAAAGACTGTGGATCAGAAGTAGAGGTGAAGAAAGAGTGGGGTCCAACGAAATCTGAGCGAGTATGTCTCATATCCAAAGTATCTCCAACTAAATCTCCAACACTTTACAAATTTTTCCTAGCCTAAAGAGGACTAGGAGGATCGGGCTTTGCATCGTAAGATTCATCACTCAAGTGAGAAGGGACATAGTCCTCATCATCACTACTGTTAGAATTAGAAGACTCAAAGGTCTGATGTTTGGGAGGATCAAGAAGAGGAGCACGCTCAACAACAACATCATCTGATGAGTTAGAATCTAAATTAGTAACTTGAATAACCTCGATAGGTAGGAAAGTAGAAGTCAAAGAAGACTCGTCAAACTTATCACTTATCTCAATATAAAGCTCATGAGAAGTAGGATTCAACAATCGATATACCTTCACATCATTAGGATACCCTACAAAGATACAAGGATTGGATTATGGTTCTAATGAATTATGTTTCTTCTTAGGAATGTGAGCCATAGCCTTGGATCTGAAGACTCAAAATTTCTCAACATCGGCTTGCATCCAAACAAAGATTCAAAGGGTGTCATCCCTCTTACTGCCTTGTGTGAAACATGGTTTCGAATGTAATTATCACAATTCACTACTTCAACCCAATACTGTGGAGGAAGAGACTTCAAGTGAATCATACAAGTGGCCATATCCTTAAGAGTATGGTTATTTCTTTTTGCTACTCCATTCTGTAAAGGGCTATAAGAAACTATATGCTGCAAGGATATCCCTTTAGAAGTATAAAAATCCATGAACCTATTATTTACATATTCACCTCCATTGTTGGTTCCTTCAATGACTTCCAACAGACCGTTCCATCTTTAGTAACCCCGAACCTTAAGAAGAATAATAAAAATATTCAAAGATTTTAGACTCAAACTTAAGAAAATATACCCAGTATATAAATATTTCACAATGAAGGTCAAAGCACATAAAGAGCTCTAGTAAATGAAGGAGATTGAACCATCTATGAACAAGATTATCTCTCCAAGAACCTTAATGTCTAAAAATATTCAAAGATTTTAGACTCAAATTTTCACTTAAGAAAATATACCCATTCCATAACTATATCGTGAATATTCATAAATCGATAAAGGGGAAAAGGTATATAACCGTGAACAATGATCCACCTTTCCCTCAACCAACGTAGTGTCATCGTTAAGCTCATAAAGAGCTCTAGTTAAAAATGAATTCCTTCAGATAATAAATGAACCAAAAATATCGAACACTCAACAATTGAACAAGATCCAAAGGATTGTTATGTCATTACCCAGTATCTCTCCAAGATTTTCCTTTGTCAAATTTATTTTTGAAGGAGAAAATTTGGCTATGCTTTCCTTTCTTCTTATTAGATTTAGAGGTAAAACCTTCATAAAGACCCTTAGTAAAACTGATCAATTTGTTTTCTCATACACATATGCTCTTTATGGGTTCTTGTAATAGGAAAAAATTACTTGTCTTTAAGTGGAAGCGTATGTGTTAAATTAAGTTTTGTTCTTGGTTTCCTTCTTGGGTTGGTCCTTTCTTTTAGTCTTCTTTTTAATATTATTTTCCTTACTAATACTTGCTACAAGGGCATGTGACTTGAACTTGAGAGACCCCATTTGAATGATTTTTTCTTGTTCTTGAATGAGTTGGGATGAAAAATAGTCAAAGGAGGGCATATTCCAATCCTTTCCCAAGGTAGATTTTGTAGTGTAAAAAGTTGACACAAAGACAGAATATTTAGGACCTAACTTAGAGAGAATCGAAAAGATCAGTTGAGAATATTTCTTCTCTACTTGAAATTCCTTTAACAACAATCTAGTGTGGACAAAATTAGAGAAGAATGCTTGTAGGTTTTCAAAATCACTAGGATTTAACCCTAGTAGTTCGTTTTCCAACTCATGTGCTCTCATGTCATCTTGTTGTCCAAACATTCCATCTAACGTTTTCCACATAGAATTAGGTGTTTTGGATGACTCAATGTGGAAGAGAAAATCAAGAGAAAAGACATGTAGAGAAGACCTAAGGTTTCATCACTACGGTTTAACCACTTAGATTTTTCAGGGTCATTGTCTGGTTCAGTCTCAATTCCCATGGTGATGTAGAATAACCCTTTACCCCTTAGTTTCATAATTATTTTTGATCTCCATTTGAAGAATTTGAATGGTGTAAGAAAAGGAATTGAAATTGCATCCATAGTGAAGAGAGAGAAAGAATGCATAAAAGAAACACAAGAATCACAACCACCCAGGAAAATATAATAACCCCCTTCTTTTGGCACTTTATAGTTTAGTGTGTTGAATAAAATTGGGTCCGAGCGTGCGTCTTGAAATATTTAGTAACTCACCTTGCAATCAACATAATAACATGTAAGAGAGGATACCACAATTGTGTTTTGTGGAGCACAACAAAGTGACACCATAGACAAGAACAACTTGTAAAAAACTAGGAAGGAGGTGAAATCAAGTCTTGGTTGTGAGAAAAAGTGTCTCATGTCACAATGGATAGCCCCTTGTTACAAAAATGCAGTGGTAGATGCGCTCACTAGTCACAAGAAATAATAAGGTTAAATATAAGGTTTAAACAAGCTCAAGATGAGTCCCGATGATCTTTAGAACACCGGAAAGGCACGCGGAAGAAAAAAATGCCCAGAGTGACACTGCACACTTGAGCGCACGATTAGTAAAAATTGACAATAATGCCTAAAATTACCATTTTGAAATGCCTAAGTTAGCTAATTTTAAAGCTATTGGATTTTTAAAAAATGACAATAAGACGTTATTTTGAAAGGATGATTTTTAATGATTTAACTAATCGTAAATGATAATTAGATTTGAAATTAATAAAACTAGATTTAATATAATTAAATCTAATTAATTTCAAATAATAAAAAAACTAATTAAGATCTAATTAAAAATTAAATCCTAATTAAATATTTTTAAAATTGATGTCCCTTTAAAAAATTCCCACTTTAAAAAAACACCCCAAAAAAATCTCCCACCAAAAAAGAAGTTTTAAAAAACTTACTAAGTTTACCAACTTACCAACTTACCAAAAAATGTGGCTCGGTGGAAGCCGTTGGAGGTGGAGACCAATCGGGTAGATCCCGAGTTGAGAGGAGGATCCCATGTTAGGGGGTTAAAGGGCCATTCGGGCGAAGGAGTATCCCGAGTTGAGTGGAGGCTATTGGAGGTAGACTCGGCGAGAAGGGGCTCGAGTTTTGGTGCACACGCAAAGGAGATACTCGAAAGAGCTATTATTGGTGACAGGTTGGGAAACGCGAGTAGGATGGGCTCATGTGAAGGATGAGCCATGACTAAGATGAACAACACAAGGGGTTTGCACAAAGGTGAGGGAAGACTTGCTGATTAGATAACTCGAGGCCATGAGACACAACCACCCATAGAGGAGAGCATTCATAGGAAGGAGCCCAAGCTTGGGAAGGGTAGCATTCCATTGAAGAAGATTCCGATCTAGACAACAGAGAAAGATTCGCTAGAACAATCACGCCGAGGAAACTTAGTTCAATGAATAACAAGCTACTAGACGAGGTTGAGCACGAGCTATGAGACAGGGGAGTTATGGCGAGTTAAGGAGCATGGGGTAGAGAAGAGGAGCTCAGAGGTGAGTTGAGGAGCTCATTTGGGAGAATCGCACCAAAAACATCAAAAACCAAACTTCAAACTTCTTATTTTGACCTAAATCTCTACAAAACTATCATGCAAACACAGATAAACAAGAAAAATACATAGATCTAAAAAAAATCAGTTGAATAAAAAATTTAAAAAGCATAAAATAACCTCTTATTTTAACTAATCTACCAGATTTAGTTGTAGTTATCTAAATGTAGCTATAAAACTCCTAGTTAAACTCAAGGAGATCTACACATGCACGAAGAACACAAAAAACTGAAACTTTCCAAGAAAAATTTGTTAAGAATGTTAGCAATAAAATTCTAGAATATAATGATCGAAAAACTTGCACGAGGAGTAAAAAAATGAAACCAAGAGTAATCACAACTCAAATAATGAATGCACATTTACCCGATCTCATCTCTAATACCATGAAATATTTTGCAAGAATCGTATCGAAAACTGTGCACCATGATGAAGTTGCACTCTAAAGGAAACGTAATAGCTCCAACGTAATCACAAGGAGGAATTGATCAATCAATGGAAGAACTTGCATAACAGAACAAAGCTTGCACATATAGAGAAAGACAACAGAGTGTCTTGGCATACTCATAAATTTCAAATGAAGGGATACATATAGGGTGTTGAGTAACCCTAGTGCATGACACACAAGCAAACCCTAAACCTAACCCTAAACCTAACCCATGTGAGATGACCCTCCATATGTGAGTGGAGGACATATAGGATCCCACACACCAACAATGTTATGGTATTTATGATGATGGAAATTTTTGTAACTTATTATCTAAAGATGTAATGTATTCCTTATCGAATTATTGTCTATCTTTAATGCAAAGATGTCTCTTTGAGTATGGAATTTTGTATGTGAAATTAAAATAGCTTATGTGATAGGATTTATTATATTTCCTAATTATCAATTTTACTATTTAGATTTTTTTGTTGTGATTTATTCAACGACTATTATATCAAATTAAATATTGAAGAATTCGAGTTTAACTTTTAATGATAGTTTATTTTGATCGGCCATTTTTACCATCTTTCTCTCTCCCACATATGATGGAGTTGAGAAATCTTTCGTGGTTGAATAAAGAAATTTTAGGAATTTCTAAATTTCTTGATTATTATTATTAAGTTAATTTAATTATATGAAATACATGGAATTTTGTAAAGTGAAAGTATTACTTACTGATATAAAAAGGAAACGAGCTTCTTGTATTAAAATATCAGCATCAATATTCATTATCAAGACTATGTAATTTCATGTCGGATTATGAATATAAAGTTAACTACTTATATCATTATGATGGTATCCATGTCCTTATTATGGTACTAGTGTTATAATCTAACTATTCCAAATATATTTCAGAAATAATATTTTTGTATGAGATGTTTTTACAAGTATATACTTGTTTGTCAAAAACAGTAAAGATATAATATAATGTGGATGATATAATAGAGTAATGTTATATGTTTTATGATATCATCATAATCAATGAATGAATAACAAATAGTAGTGTAAGCAAGAACATAAGAATGAATAATTGAAGAGTTAATCATAAGTGATGAGCTTATAACTATAAATATCAAACAAGTAAGTTGTCATAATTCAAATTATGTAAAGAATCAAGGAAAATCTTATTGTCGACCTTTAAATGGAAGAAACTTACACTTTAATAGAATTAAGTATAAATGATGTTATTCCAAATGATTAAATTAGTTTACATGACGAAGAAATGTGAAACACGTACTATATTTTTACAACAATGATGCATAATTACGTGATTAAGTATCAACGTTGTATGATCAAATCATGACAATATGAATGAAATACATTTGAGTTACTTGTGGTCACTTTAAAAGGTAAAGTTATATAGATCTAGACTAAGTAACCTAATATACATTAATTAATCTTAATTAATGTTGTGGAAAGTTTTAAGTCTTATACTTGACTAAATTGGTCTCTTAATTGGAAAACTTTATAGTTGACGATGACGACGACGTAGTGGGTACATACTTATGAAATGAATCATGGAGATCATTACATACCTATAGTGTGGTTTGTATATCATCTTAAAATCAGATACCCTAAACATAACATGAAGGTTTACATTATTTTTAAATGATTAAACTTTAATGGTTAATTATTAACTTAATAACTAAAGTAACGGAAGTGAATTTCAATGCATATGACTGGAATTGTTGTGAGGTGAAGGGAATACATGTTTCAAGTGGCTTATGTGTAGTTACAAAACTAGACTAGCTAGCTCAATGCCAAATACTACATTGGTGGTAGTGCATGCAACTGGATGCAAATTCTATTTAGTAAGTCCTCTTGTTATGGTGTCAAGATTCAGATGATTGTTACAATACCGACTTTTCCTAGGATGATAAGAAGACATCATAAGTTATCTCAGTCTGTAATAAGGATTAACCAAATTAAATACTAGGTGTATTGGCTCGTAATCAATGTTTGGGGAGATGGAGAAAGATTTGTAAACCCTCGAAGTTCCACATGGTTATCATAGATTGTTTGATTGGATTCTAAACATTAATTAATTCTAGATTAACCTATTTTTTATTGTTAATCAATGAAGGCATAAAGGTAATTAAATGGGTAAACAAAATTCCCTTAGTTTTTAATGAAGGGTATTATTGAGGTGTTATAGTGTCAAGTTTAGTAATACAACCGGGAAATAAGGAATTTTATTAATTGTTCTGCATAGTGTGTAGTAGAGAGTATGGTAGACTTAGGAGGGTCAGGTGAGCCATTGACTAGAGGTAATACATGCGGAGGATTTGGGTATGGTCTTAATCAAGGGAAAGTTCCACCACCACAATAGCCACATCCAAATCAGCCTCAAAAGATACCACCTCGGGATAATTTCGAGATGTGACTCCAATTTCCAAATTATAGAGGTATAGAAGATGCAATAGAGCATGTGCATAAGTGTTAATTACTATGGTGCGTGAAGGGAATTACATCTTTAGATAAGAGGGTAAGAAAATTTTCGACTACACTCCAAGGGCACGCACATAGTTGATATAGGAAGTATAACTCACATAAGACTTTGGTTAACTATATTTTTTTACTGCATTTTTGGATAAGTTTCATATTCTAGAGTTTGAGAAACATAGCATCAATGCACTTAAGGATATCAAAAAGGTTTTTCAAAAATTGTGAGGGAGTACAATGTGCATTTTAATACTTTTTTGTCTAAATTGTCTTATGTTATCCATCCAATTTATCATGCCGAGTGGTTTGTTGGATGATTGCTTACTCTGTTTCAAAGAGATTTATCTCATAAGAGATATGAAGATCCACACGAGGCCTTGGAAGATGATTTGTGAACTAAAGTAGTTAGAAGTGACGATCTTATATTAAATCATTTTTAGAAGCACATATAACAGAAATGGATAAGTAATTAGAGAAAATATCTTCCAATTTAGCACATGAGATGTGTAATGATATATGGTCCATTGATTATGAGGTTGAAGGACATACCAAGGAAAACTTCTGAAGAGTATAGTGTTTGTGTTATTACAGTCTTGTGAGTTTTCCCATTTAGACTTTGATGTCTAAAATTTTCCTTTCTTGAAGCTCATGACTATGAAGAATGAATCTATGTATTTTAAGATTTGTAAAGCACACACTCATGATAGGAAGTATTTTTCAGTTGATAGATAAACTTCATGAGGCATGAAAGACAAGATTACAAAAGACTATGGTGGTAAGAAATTATGAGGTATATGCTATCACCAAATCGAAACACCCCTTGAATTGTTATGTTTTGTGACTCGCATTCAACATGATTGGGTAACAT
This sequence comes from Taxus wallichiana var. yunnanensis, assembly GCA_018340775.1. Lineage (NCBI taxonomy): Eukaryota > Viridiplantae > Streptophyta > Pinopsida > Cupressales > Taxaceae > Taxus > Taxus wallichiana. The sequence goes on along the minus strand of CM031236.1, from coordinate 277,148,443 downwards.
GGAGTTATATGAAAGTGTGGGACATTGTGAAAGAGATAAATCTCTAGAAAAGTTTGGATTCATCTTCCCAAACCTAGCACTACACAACTCCTAAATCTATAAAAACACTTAATTTAATCTTACCCTAACACTTCATAGGGGACAGGGGATAAAGAGGAGATGGCATGTGAAATAAAACATACACTAAGGGGTCGTGATTACACCAAGAAAAGGGTGTTGAACAACTCACTATGCATGGAAATGAAGGAAAGTGATTTGGGGAGGATGATCTAGCACCACAAACCACTAGAGCATTCACCCAATATTCCCAATGAAACACAACATCATTGAACCCTACAATGAAAATATGATATTGTACAAAAACCTTGCAACAAAGAAAAGAGGAAAAATAGAACACTAAAATCAAGCAAGGATAGACAAATTATCATAAATCATTGATTTTATTGCTCCAAAAACTAGCACAATACATCATTTAGGGATAAGAGGCATGATTGTCATTCAAATGATTTAGATAGGAGGTTTGGAACTACGTAAATTAATCAAAATTTAGAAATAAGGGAGGGGAATATACAAGAATGTCTAACCTTAAAAAAATTTACCCTCCTTATAATTTATAGAAAGAAAGGATGAAGAGAGGAGAGAGAAGAGAGTTCTGAAATTTCTCCAAAACCCCCAAAATTAGTTATGTTACCTTACAATGGGTATGGAGAGATTTGCAAAGCCCATGTCGGATTGTACCTTGGCTGTGAAGAAGGAATGGCTTCCATGTTTCATTTGCATCATTCTCGAGTACTGGGCATGGCTCTAATCTCTTGTAACTTCACCTTCATTTTTATCCCACCTAACTCCCTAATATCCAAAATATAATCCCTCCATTAGATAGTTCTCTAAATCCTCTCTCCAACAAGTATAATTTTGTTAAATTTTACATAGGGAGGTGAAATTAATGCCAACAAATTTTTAGGTTGCTTATTGAGTTCATCTCACCAAATGAGATCCATACTCCTTCAATGTGGCTCACAACCTACCTGCCTTGAGATTGGCACCCAATACAACTCAACACCCCAAAAATGACTCGAAGGATCCTTTTTCAGATTTTGAGGTTTAACCTTGGAAGAATTTATAGTTTTTCTCACTTCCTAACTCGCAAACACCCATCGATTTCCCAAAATACGGTCTCCGCTTTAATCTTGGTGATAACCTAAAATTTTTGGATTTTTACATTTCAAGGTTCAGAATTTTCATCTCCCACATCATGAAACTACCAACCAAATCTCCAAATCCTATTTTTCCAAAACCCCAAACACTATGTCACTCATTGAATCGTCATCTTAGTTGACCTCAAAAGTAGCCCACTTCATACTTCAAAGAACTATACAATCAGACATTGAGGCCACCTAAGAAAACAACTCACTCTCCTATTCTAAAAATCCAATCACCAAATTTCCAAACTTGATGATATAAAAAAACTCCTTGCCACATCCGAGCTATCCACCATTTTTGGGCTAATTTCTAGAGCTCAATCCTCTTTGGCACTTGACTGTAATAATCTTGTAGATGACTCACCATGCTTTCTCGGACCTCAAACAAACCCCATCTCACCCGTTGAGCTCTCTCTCTTCTTGATATCGACATTTTATCGATTGATTGCACTAAACCCATAAATTCACCCCCCACTAGTCATCAATGTTATCACCGAGCTAAAATTCAATTCCCTCATTTTTATTTGGCGTCATTCAAATTTCCATATTTTTCTTGACCTTAGCTTGGCATGTGAACTTCCTATGTGCTCGTTGGGTGAGCTCGGTTCTACAAACTAGGATCATTCCCCTTGTAACCCACTCATGGACCCCGTAGGGTAGCTCACCCAGCATCATGCACCCATCAACCCGACCATCTCGGTCTTGAACCACTATGCTAAGCTACCCACCTCTTCATGAGCTCCTCACAAATTCCTCTCACTCACTCACCACCTCGGTTGTAACACCTTGTCGCTTTCATTTATCTCATTATCCATTCCCAAGAAACATTCTCTTGTATACTTATTAATTACCTCATCTTCTCCATCTCGGTGGCTTGAGTCGGGCCTTCTAAGTCATAACGGGCCTATGAATTGACTCCTTGCTAAGCTTCTAACTTTGTCATTGCTTGACGCCATGCCGTCATGAGTTCATCATGATATTGACTAACTCGGAACCCAAATTGATACTATGTAACTCACTCAATCCACCCATAACTCCCCACCATACATCACCTCAACTAATCGAGCTTCTCACCAAGCAGCGTGGCAATCATGCTTAGCAAGTTGGGCCTTGGGGCCTTAGACCATTTTGACCCCCACTAAAATTATGCCCTAATTTTTATTTTCTTCAAATTTTCTTGTATCGGTGGACTAATGGGGACTAAATGGAGTTCCCTTGGGATTGTTACACATTTTTTTGTTCCTTATTTTTTAATGTGGGCCCATCAGTCTCGTTTTTACCTTAGGAAAACATTATTCCTTTAAAAACCTAGAAGAGGAAAAATTCCTTAGAATGTTTTCAAGCTCTGAAACACTTTGAAATGCTCTGAAACATGGAATCGTGCATGTAAACCATATATGATGTCATGAAAGTCTTATCAAATCATCGGGTCTAATTCTCTCCTATCATCCATATTTCCTGGAGAGTAAAATGGATAACAATTTTTATGACTTGTGGGGACATCTTCATGCTAGATGGGTTACTGAGTAGCCTTGTACATCCATTGGGCATAGAGACTCCTCTAATAACCTAACTTGATATGAAACTTTGAAACTTGTCCCCCAAAATCACTTGAAACATTGTTGAACCCGAGCTTAATCCATTGCTTATACTTTCTACTCTGTATAATAAAAATATTAAAGTTTGCATGAGTGAAAAATTATTTTGATCCTAAATATTCTTTCCCACATCATTTCTATAAATTGGCCTATTTGGAAAAATGAAGATCTAAATTTTTCCCCAAAATATGACTCTTTTCCAAGTCTAAAGCATGATTGAATGATGATTCCTTGGCGATACTAAACATTGTAGAACTTGGGGACTACCTATTGATTTTGGAAACATTTGTTTTCCCCATTCTTCCTACCTCTTGGAATACCATCCGGGGCTAGAGCTGCTCATAAGTTCACCATATTTTAAAAATAAATCAAATCCAAAGGATGAATAAGGGAAATTTGAGGTTGTTTTTTTGTATAAAACCTGAGAGGATCCTAAATGAATTTGAGGATGCTTACCTCTAAAAACTAACTTTCTGATTTTCCGAGAGGTTTGAGAAGCTCAAGTTTTATAGACTTGAAGGGAAAAGAGAATGGAAAAATCATGAAATTGGTCCCTAAATTATATTTTTAGTTGCTTAGCATTTGAAAAACTTTGAGGATTGTAATTGTTCCCTCCAACTTTGAGCTTTTTGTTACAACATTCTTTTTCTGGAGGTATACTTGATTTTTGCAATGATATAAATAGGAGCAATAAAACATGTGTCTCAGCACATACAAAAACTGAAACCTACTCTTACAACAAGAAAATGTGCACAAGAATTTAGAGGAATTAGAAATCCTAAACTAGTATGTACAAGGGTGAGAATTCTTTTTTAATGTAATACTTGAGGTAGATTCCATCGATCGAATCTACACTTCCTCTCCATCCAAATTAGATAGATGGAAATCATTGTTACCCTTACATCATGTGACCATATAGGGGCCACTCCATATGGCATCAAACTCGGAATGATTTCCCAGCTTAGCCCAATCTTCATCACATTTCATAACCAAGTCTCCCTCATAGAAGGTTCTTTCTTTTACCTTTCTTGTAAAACTCCTCTTGATCAAGGCTTGATCCTTTTCCATGGTTTGCATTGATTTCTCTGTTAGTTCCTCCAATTCCATGATTTCTCCATACCTAGCTTCTATAGGATCAAATTTTGATAGTTTGAGCTACTTAAGGACCTCCAATGTTGGAAATTCAATGGATTTGGGCATCCTAGTCTCTTTTCCATAGACTAGTTTGTAGGAGAGCTATCATGTAGACCTTTTAAGTGTGATCCTATTAGCCCACAAGGCTGATTTGAGCTTGGTATTCCATGTCCTTTTTTTTTTTCATCATGTATTCTTCTAATAGTCCTTAGCAATTTCTTATTAGTGGTCTCATTTTTTCCATTACCTTGGGGGTAATAGTTTGAAGATGAGCTTATGTATATCCCATTTCTAACATATCATTCAATGATCTTTGTGCCAAGGAATGATAGGGAGTTATCTTATATAATAGTAGCTAGGACTCTGAATTTAATTACTATCCCCTCATATAATTATAGTATGTAAGAATCATTTTCATCTTTGAATGTTGTTGGTTTGGTCCACTTTCAAAATAATTTGTTGCTATTAGAATCCACTTATGGCCTTGGATTGAATTCAAATTGATGACCCCAATGAAATCTAATCCCCACTACATAAATGGTTAATCAACTAAGATTGGATGGAGTGGAAGTGCTTCTAGTTTCTCCTTTTCTCTGAAGAAGGAACATTTTTACATTTCTTGATCTAAGCATAACAATCATTGAACATTGTGAGCCAAAAATAGCCACCTTTCATAATCTTGAGAGTTATTAATCATTGAGAAAAATGAACTCCAGATTCTCCATCATGGAACTAATGTATCACCTTTTCCATCTGATTTTTCATGACACACCTTAAGATAACTCCATTCACAACCTTCTTGAATAAAACACCATCAATAAGAACATACGGAATATCTTGGAGTTTCAAATATCTTCCTTTTCTTTTCTCAACTCTATAGGGCATAAATGTTATTATAGAAAATGAATCATATCTTAGGTCTAATAGGGGGTAGGCACACTATCATATGTTTGTCCCTAGTCATCTTGTAGCACTAAGACACCCTCATCATTATCACTTAACTCATCATGTTGACTATAAGCTAGTTTTTAAACAAACCTCTACCATGGACCAATTTGGTGACCTTTATATCTACGTCATAATCCATCACTAGGGTGATATAACCTTCTATTTTATCATTTAAGTATTTTTTAGAAGGAAATCCTTAACTTTGGTATGAGACACTAGCAACTGTATTTTTTTGTTTGAAACCAAGTACCTAAACTTCTTTAACCTCCTTATAACATTGAGGACATGTTTCTCAATAAAATAATACCTCACCTCATAATCCTCAAGGCACTTTGAATTAAGAATGTAATGGGCTTCTTGGATCCTTCCTTGTTTACTTGTACTAAAATGGTAGAAATAGTGTCTCTGGAGCACATAAGACATAGATCATGAAGTCCTATGAGAAATCTGGATTGATGAGAGTTGGGGCTTGAGATATTTCTTGCTTGATAGCCTAAAAACTCTATTTTGCCTCCACTAAAAAAAGTTAGTGGCATAATCGTTAGTGGCATAAAAAAAGTTGAAAAATCAAGAATGAACCATCGAAAAATTTATTCTCCCCAAAAATATTTGAAGATCCTTCTTGTGACTTTGTAATGGCGGTGCATGGATTGCTTCAACCCTTTCTCGGATTAATTTTCAACCCCTCCTTAGACATAATGTGGCCTAATATCTTTCCTTCTTAAGCTAGGAATATAGACTTTTTCGGATTTAGAGACACTCTAAATCTCCTCAATATTTGGAATAATTGCTTGAGGTGATGGAGGTGACTTGCTAAGTGTTTGGAGAATATAGTGATGTCATCTAAGTACACAAGGAATATCTTTTTTATCATTTCCTTGAACGCCATGTCTATAGACCTATGGAATGTTTTTCCATCATTTAATAACCCGAATGACATTTTCCTATAAGCTTATGTGCCCCATTTTTTGGTTGAGGATTTTTTGAATTGGTCTTCCACTTTCACCATAATTTGATTGTATCCTGAGTAGCCATCTAGGAGTGAGAACCTTTCAAAACCAGCTACTATGTGCAAGATTTTCTCCATGGAAGGAAGTGGATAGTGTTCTTTGAGTGAAGCTCTTTTTAAGTGTTAGAATTCTACACACAATATGATTTATCCGTTTTTTTCCCGATCGGCACCCGGATTAGCAACCAATGCAGAGTGCTTGATTCAAAAAATAATTCTCACTTCAATGAGCTTGTTCAGTTCCTTCTTCATGAGAGGCTTGATACGAGGATTTTGTGGTCTTCTTTTGTCTAATAGGCTTAGCTTTTGAATCTAAATCAATAGTGTGTTGTGCTAACCTTGGATTAAATCCCCTCAAGTATTTATAGCTCCAAGAAAATACATCTAAGAATTATTGGAAAATTTGTATGAAATTTAATTTTACTTAATCAATACTTAATTTTTTCAATTCAGAGTATTTTATCCTCTCCAACTGAAATAGGCTCCAAATATTCCCCTTTGGATTGAATATTTGCATTTTCCTTCTCAAATTGATCATTGGGATTGAATATTGACTCTATAGTTGCTAGGCCCTTTGGAAACTTATTTTTCATTAGTTGAACCACTTGATCCCCATAGTATTTCTCTAATTTATCCCGATTCTTGGTGGAGAATTTGGCTTCTTCCAATAGAAGATTGATAATTTTTTTCATTCTTGAACACTTGCTAGTTTGTGTTGCTACCTAGAATGCCTGGCCTCTCTATCACCTTGATACGGGGTGAGTTTTATATTTCTTAATACTCTCCCCAACATCAAATTCTGCTCTAATTTCCACAAGATTGTTCCCAGCATAATTCTTCTTTCTTGGAATGGAACTTATGATGAATGCTTCAAAATATTCACAGAGGTCCAACACCCTATTGTTATATATTTTCAGAGATCATTCTTTTATACATTTAATCCTCCAACTTGATTCAAAATTTTTCACTATCTCCAAATACCTTAAAATAATTATACATCTCTTCCTTTCCCAATGTAATATGTGGATCAATGCTTAATACTTTGTTGTGTTGTTGGAATAAGATAACCGAAAGTGGAAAGATGATTAGTAATTTATACCTTTAGGTGACATAATCATTGCACCTCCTTCAAAGACCTTGCTTTGCTTCTTGAACCATCAAATAATAGTTACCAAAGTTCATTATCACCTTTGTCACCTGGTTTTGTGATGCTAGGGAGAGGTGGGTTTTCTTCATGAAAGCAATAAATGCCTAACTCATATTCTTCCATATCCTCAGTATAGATCATAGCCATGCCTTTTATTTTCCCATTCATCTAATGTTAAATCTCGAATATCTCCAACTTTAGTACACTATTCATGGCGTAATTGGACAATCTTCTTGATCAAAAGATGAATAATTAGCATTGATCGACTTGGCATGTGGGGTTCGATGTGGAAGTTTTTAATTGGATCTAATGTAATTATATATTTGGTTGCATACCTCATCTTAAAAATCATGTAGGACCAAACAACTGATAGGTACCTACTAATTTTAGCTATGAAATATCTTGATAAGCACAACACAAAGAGTGGTGGTAGGTCAATTACTGATACATATTGTAATACTATGAAATTCAGGTATGCATGCATGCAGTGTAATGATTAATCCTTTGATGATTCAAACTATTGTCAATTATGTTCCGTTCATTGTACCACTCATTTAGAGATTTTCTTATTTCAAACCTAGTTGATCCAAAATCTACTTAGGAATCACTAAGCTACTCACACCCCATTCAATCATGTAATGTGTACTAAGTTTTCCCCAACAATAAAGGACCCATAGAATTGTGGAGGTTTTAAATTATTGCTTGGTTGACCTCTTTCTTGTTGTGATTCATTGGTGAGGAGGTTCTCTTGATTTTGGATGACTCATTTGTGGTTTACAAATTGGCCATTGTTACTTACGGTAGATCTTGTTGCCCTGGAATAGAAAGTGATTCCAACATGGAAATTCTGATATTTTTCTTCTTCATTTGATCACTAAAGTTGAATGGAGAGGGACTATACTTCTGTTGTACTTTACTTGGTACAACCTTTTCTTTTACATGATCTTGTACCTAGGTTGTTATAATGGGTGCCTTGGGCTGATTTTGTGGATTTAGGGCTTCTTTTGGGTTACTAATTCTTTGAGGAATGGTAGTATGCTGAGAGACATTTGAATTTTATGTTTTCCCATCCTATATATTCCTCTTTTTAGACCTTGTATTGGCTACTACACCTTAAAAATGATCTTGATTCATCCCATAAAAATGCTCCACTTGTAAATTCACAAGTGAGGTCTTGTTTGGAGGTGTTTCTTATGGACTTTCTCACTACTATGTTTCTTATTCACTTTCTTCTTGGGATAAACTAACAATTTTCACCATAAAATCATGATTTAGTGCACCATTAAAGCATATTACTTGATTATAAGGTTGACTACAAGGGAAAAACCATTCATAGTCTTGTGTAATGTTATTTTGTACTAAAACCAAAGTGTTGCATGTTGAAGCTACATTTGAATTATATTGTTGAAATGGTCTAGTAGCTTAAGGTTTTCCTTGGTTCATGTTTTGATTTACAACTTGAACTCGAGATCTATTTGATTGATATTGAGGCCTATTTGATTAGGTTTGAGGCTGATAAGGCCTTAAATTATAATCATGTTATCTCTAATCTCCACAAACTCATTCCCAAAATTTTATGCCCCTTGATTACTTCTTATAGTTTTTCTTGAGCTCATGGAATTCAATTGAAGTGATGGAAGAAGTAGAGGCCTCGCTGGATATTTAATTTCTATGGGGTGGAATAGGTTTCATTTTAGGTTCTTGAATGGTAGTGGAGTTTCCCAATTCCATATAAAGAGATGTAGGTGGCCTAGGTGAATGCTTACTGTCCTAAATTAAGAAATTCTTGGCCCTAATAGAAATGGCATAAGCTTTGGGTAAGGTTATTCCTCCCATAGAATGGATCATTACAAAGATGTCAGAATTTAGAGATTTCAAAAAGTATAAGAGTTCACCTTCCATCATTGGCCTCACAGGGATCAAAATATGGTCCCATGCCCGTTGAAATAAAAAATTGAAATGAGCCATTTGTTCTTTTGAAGCCCTCTTGATTGAAGTAAGCTACTCAAAAATTTATAGGTTGTCTTCCCTTTCCTCGAACTATTTCCAGAGTCCTGAACACAACTTGTTCCAATTTTTTACCGACCCAACTATTATACCCATAAACCACTGCAAGGATTTTCCTTTGAAATAAGAGGAAAGTATCCTAAATACAAAATCCATCACATTAATCTCATGAATGGTACAAACATTTATAATGTCCTTGATATGGTCACTGGGAGTTGTGTGGTTTTCTCTGGTTAAATAGGGGATGTTCTTTAATGTTGTAACTAGGATTAGATTTTGGGCATTGAGGTCAAGTGGGCTACTACCCTTGAAGTTGAAAAAGGGGTTCGGTGGTGCTTTTTGAGCCATTAATATTGGCCTAAGGACCTTAGTAGAGTGGAGAAAAGGTTTACCAAGTGGAGATGTTGGTAATTTTCTATTAGGTAGAGATGGGGATCTTTCTACCCTTCTTCCTCTTCCTTAGATAATTGCAAATACTAAAAGATACCTTACTATCTTGTCCTTGGTCGAGTTTGATTTCTTCTCATGAAATATAGGGACTTGGAATACTACACCAATGAGTTCTACTCCTAAGAGTTTCCAGATGTGTTGTGAATGAGCTTCAAGGCTAGATTCTTACCAAGACACACATCCGATCTTCATAAAATAGAAAAACAATTACTGAAGGGCCTGGATGTTATTTTTTAGGTTAAACCTTTTTTTGCAGTTGTCGAGTCTTTGAAATCTGAAATTTGGAACTTGGATCATGCACAACAATCTTTGAAATCCAAAACCCGAAATCTAAAGGGACCTCTTAAATCTGAAATACAAAATATCTAAAATCTGAAATATACATCAACCTCTAAAATCCGAGAATGCAATGGGACTTCCAAAATCAAAAATTCCCAAATAAGAACTTAAAACCACCTTTCCAACCTCTCGAACCCCGAATTACAATTTTCGAGATATTAAGACCCATTTTGCATATGTGAAACCACGAAAAATTGATTTCACAACTTGGAACCTATAGTGCAACCTTTGAAATCTGAAATCTGAAATCTTTGAAATATGAAATAGAAAACAAATTCCTCATTCTGAAATTTCTTATAAATTCCCACAAAATTTTGAAGATATGACTTCTCATTCCACTAGGCATGCGAACTATTATCATCAAATCACAAGTACCCCCAATTGCTAGCTTTTTGTGACTAAGGAATTTGGTGTGATTTGGTAACATGGAGTTATCCTAAAGTTTGGGACCTTGAAAATGGGATAACTATCGAGAGAATTTCAGATTCCTCTACCAAAACCTAGCACTACACTACTCCTAAATGTAGAAAAACACTTAATCTAATCCTAGAGTAACACTTCCAAGGGGATAATGATGAAAAGGGAGATAACATGCAAAATAAAACCTACACTAAGGGGTGGTGATGGCACCAAGAAAATGGTGTTGAACAACTCACTCTTCATGTAAATGAAAGAAAATTATGTTGGGAGGATGATCTAGGACCACAAAACACTAGAGCATTCACCCAACATTCCTAAGGAAACATAACATTAATGAACCCTACAATGAAAATATGTTATTGCATAAAAACGTTTCATAATAATAAGAGGAAAACTATAACACAAAAATCAAGCAAGGATAGAATAATTATCACAAATAATTGATTTGATTGCTCCAAAAACTTGCACAAGATATCATTTAGGGGTAAGAGGCATGATTTTAATTATAATGCTTCGAGAGAAGGTTTGGAAATCCATAAATTAATCACAGTTGACAAATAAGGAAGGGGAAGATACAAGAATTTCTAAGCTTTAAAACATTTCCATTCATTATAATTTATAGAAAGAAAGGATGAAGAGAGAAGAGAGAAGAGAGTTCCGAAGTTCCTCGAAAAACCCATAAAAATTATCATTTTTCCTTATAATGGGTATGGGGAGATCTACAAATCCCATTCCTAATTGTACCTTGGCGTGTGAAGAAGCAATGACCTTCAAGTTTCATTTGCATCATTCTGAGTACATGCAGATGGCTCCAATTTCCTACAAGTTCACCTTAATTTTTATCCCACCTAACTCCCTAATCTCCAAAATCTAATCCTTTTATTGGATATTTCTTTGAATCCTCTCTCCACTAAGTATGAGTTTGATAAGTTTTACTTAGGGAGGTGAACGTTATGCTAAAAATATTTAGGTTTCTCCTTGAGTTCATCTCACCAACCGAGATCCATACTGCTCAATGTGACTCTCTACCTATCTAGATCAAGCTTAGTACCCAATGCAGCTTGGCACCACAAAAATGACTCGAGAGGGCTCCTTGTAGACACCAAATTTGGCTCACACCCCCTTGGTCTGCTTTAAATTATTTAATGTATCGTATTCATCTAATCATGACCCCTTACCCATCATTAATATTAAATGTAATTACTTACAATTGAATTAATTCTCATTATCAAACTATTAATTAATTTAATTACTTTAACTAAATTAATTTAAACCTCACCTAGCCACATCACCTAGACACCTCATCATGGACTTATTCTTAGTCTATTAATTAGCTAAGACTGAGTCTTACATTATATTAACCAACCTGGGACATAGTATAATGCTATAATTAAAGTCCTATTCTTTCTCCAATAATACTCCCACTTATCGAAATCCTAACCCTCACTTGAGAGCCGAATGACAATTAGAGTATGCCAAAAATAGCAAGGATTTTCCTATTTTTGGAAAACATAGGATTTCCCACATTAACCAACACCGCTTAACCCTCAATCGATGCGATTACCCTAACCATCTTTGGTTACCTTATAAATAGTTTTGTTAACCTTTTACATAGGTTGTTCATTCTGAGTTTTGAGAGATCTATTGAACTCAAGAACAAACCAAAGACTTCTCAGGATCCAAACGATGGAATACACTCAATTAAAGGTCCAACCAAGCACTTGATACTCATCCAAAGGCATTAGCATTCATGGGAGCACTCCGGGAAGTATTTCCATGGAGATGACCACAAAGGTCTTCATGGATCAACCATTTCCATCCTTCACTAACTAGGCCTACAAACACAAGTAAGTGTATTAGATTTGTATCATTATGTACTTACATAAAGTGTAAGTTCATTGTCTTTACTCTTAGATCTTGTTCTTTCTGCATTACTCCACTACCATCTTCCTACCAATCTACCCAACCTACCACCCATCACCTTCTTCTCCTCTCGTATCTAACCCTTAGGCATTCCTAAGACTTACCGGCATTATTAAAAACCCAACCATCATCCCTTCATCCTCTATGCAATCACAATGAAGTATAAATCTACATTTTATTCAATCACCATAAAATTTCCCCCACCAATGTCGGTTACCTTAATTTTCATCGCTTTTTCCATCTTCACCAAAGATCGGTCACCGGACCAATGTCGATTCACGGTGTCTCTTGTCAAATTGTACTAAATTACCCCTAACATCCCCAAAACCTTAAAAACCTCATCGAAACCTTATACCTCACCTATAACCTCACAACAAACCTTACCAACTCTTTGTGTAGACACAGAGAGAGCCTGACACCTACTTTTGACATTCGCCATTACCCATAGTAACCGATATCGGTCATCTTGAACCATCCTCATTCATACTTGAACCAACATTGGTAAACCTAATCGGTGTTAGTCTCTATTCCTAGTAAAGCGCCTTATACTAGCAAGCTTCCTAATTTCCCCAACTTAACCAAATCATACACAAACCCCATATGTGACCTTGAACACCTACCTAACCTATAAAATGACACAGGACCTTCACCATTTTAGTTACCAAGAATTTAATTGGATTAACATTGATAGTAATCTGAGACACCTAAATAAGAATACTAGCATTAGATTCTTTTATTTACATGTTCAATTATTTTATATTGAGTTATATATCAGTGGATTGACAATTGTCGAGGAAGTATCACACTTCTTGGATCTAGCTCACGCTAGGCAGTCCACTAACCTTTTTTATTAAATGTATCTTGTGGTCTTGCTTTGTATTACAGGTAGTTCCTCCTAGCCAAAATGAATCTCAAACAATTAGTTTGGAGTAGAAATCAAAAATGCGCACACTTAACCTTCAACCAACGTAACAACAAGTATTCCTCCTTGGCCTTTTAACTTTAGGTATTTCAAGTATTTAGAACAATTCGGTGAAACAATTTTTCATGCCATTTGACTTCCCTTCGCATGACGCACTCTGTCTTCACCTTTACCTAGGAAGGTGCAACCAAGTTTGAAAAACCCACTACCCTCCAAAGAGGAAGTTAGACCTACAACACCTTTAACCACTAGCTCATTTGTTACACATTTACCCAAGTCGCCGCAATCCAAATCTAAAATAGTACTACCTACCAAATAAGTGTTCAACCCTATTTCACCTATGATTCCACCTCCTGTGGCACCTCTCCCACCAAAATCCCTCACACCTCCATCTCGACCCACACTTAATTTGTATTGTGATCCATTGGCAGGATCTTATACCAACATATTAGCAAATATTATAGAGACCTTTGTCATCACATTACCACCACTTAGACCTAATGACCCACTCAAGCCTAAACCAGTAGGGGTTTTATGATACAAAATTTTACGCCTACCATCATGTACTAGGGCACAATGTATAAAATTGTAAGGCTCTAAAAATTGTTCTTCGCCAACTATGTCCTCCTAAAAAAAACTTTGACGATGATGATATTTTAGATGAGGACCCTATTCCACTTTCACCCATCACCATACATCCTCGCCCCTTATCTATTTAGCACCTTCACCATACACTTGAGATCAATATGGTACACATAAGAGAGCTAGCCAAACCTCCTCCCAAATGTTAGTGCATTGCTTTTTTTTCACAAAGACACGAGTATATGCCCTCACCATACTTTTTCCAATCCCGACACTACACCTATCACAACTCAACTGCTCGCTTACCCCATATTAATATAGTTAACATTGCCACTCGTGCCCAAAAAGACAAAGGAAAGGATAAAACAACCATCCCATCCACCAATCTTGTACCCAATATACCATCTACACTGTACCAAAAATCACCATCCATGGACCCACATACCCTATTTCTGATGGGGTTTCCCATCATACAATGATTAAAAATTGCACCAATCTCCTCTCAAAATTTCATTGTATGACCTTTTCCAAACCTTTGAGTCTCATCGATAGGCCCTCATGGAGGTTCTACAATCTATTGAGGTTTTACCTAATTACCCTACACTTGTAGCCTCCATGATCACTCCTCGCCATGTGGCCTCTCTTACCACTTCATCCCCTTCATCTACACCTGCTACCACTATTCAAGTATCCACTCTCGGTTTCTCGATGACAAGATTGTACCTCTCCAATTAATCGATCATGATCCCACCCTTTTCATTTTTGTCTATATTGATAATATGCATGTTCAATGTGTTATGATCAATGAAGGTGTCAACATTAACATCATCTCTTCCTATGTGTACAACCAAATGCATATCCCTGCAAATTGCATGCATAATAAACTAGTTATGTTGTGTTCATTCAATGATGCCATAACTTCCACCCTAGGCACCATCATTCTCCACATTCATGTGGCCCTCTGTCTGATTCTAGAATTATTCTATGTCTTAGAGGGAAAATTATAGTGCAACTTGTTGCTTGGCTGACCTTGGATCCACATTATGGGTTATGTTCCTTCATCCTTACATCGTTGTGTAAAATTTGAACATGAAGGTCTTAACTATACCATTTCAGCTAACCCTTCACCATTCAAAACATATAACATGTTGTATTGACATAATGATGTCCTTATACCCATTAAGGAATCTACCACCGCAGTCATCTCTCCTTCACCATTAACCCTATCCAACAATGTTGTCGCTACCTCTCATACCCTTAAATCCTATATTCCCACTGCTGCTATAATCTGTGCAGCTAACCCATCCGCTAACCCATCTACTCCTCAACCAACACATACTTTTTATCCCCCACCATCCAAGTAATTCCTCCATCCTAGCTACCCACATATCAACTACCGATCACTTAGAAGATGTTTTTCAATGTATCACTCTTGGGAGTACCTCTTGTACAACATTAACGCATTCCTTACTCCTCAAGATTATGGAAAACTTCACCAATATCACTGCTATGATCACCACATAGGTGAGGTATTCCCTTATGCTCCTCTACACCTTCGCAACAACTTATTATATGTGGGACTTGATACTTCTACGTACTCACCCGATCCACCTTCCCAAATGTGACCATTTTCATCTGACCTTCAATATCTCACCAACCTTCATTTCCCCCTTTCCTTCCTCCATCGTTGTGCATGGAATGGTTTTGGATTTGGTTTCTATGAAAAATATCGTCATACTATCATCTCGTGCACCACTCATAAAACATAAAGTCTGTAGTGGTATTGCCTTTTTCAAACCATCTCCTAATAAGCCCCAAGTTAAACTCGTTGAGCACAATGAAACTTCTTGACCACATTCACCAACTTTACCTCATTCACAAAATTCACCACCTTCACCTACGGAGTCTATGGATCTATAATCCATTCCTCCTTATTTTTTTTTTTCCGTGAACACCCTTTCCCTAGGACCTTTAACCTATCAATAAAATGGTGAGGCTCCTCTTATTTTCCATTCTTGTATCCTAATATGATCAATGATGATACACCTTGTAACATTCCCATTTTAAGACTTTGGAAACAAGGAAAAAATTGAATACATAATGTTCTCTATTCTAAATAATCATAATTTAGAACACACATTCCATGCCAATTAATCTCATAATAGATAACCATATGTAGTACATGTAAATGACTCGGTGAACTACCGATCTCTCATTTCATGACTCAGTTTCTAACCGATCTCTCATGTTAACTTAAAGTGTTGAATACAAAGTGTATACTAAGTATTCTGGTTCTCTTACCCTGTTCTAGGTATTGAGTGTTCTGTTTAAGAAACCTATCTGAATATTTGTTACCAATATTCATCTGAAATCCCATTTCTTAAACTAGGTGACATAGGACAACACAACTAGCAACTTGTGATACTTACATATTGTTCATGTTACTATTCTTAGATGACATACTCATCAAATGGAATATGTCCTTCACCCCACTCATCTATTATCTAGAATGGTCTTCACTAAATTACGCTACCACTTGTTCAAGGTTTGATCATAACCAACGTTAGCAACATAAATCAAGATACAAAACCATTTATGGTAAGGGTACATAGTCATACTCAATCGACCTAAATCGATTGGATGTGTCTAGTTACCTTGATCCATCGAGAGTCACTCCCTGTGCTAACTCATAATACTAATCTAAACTAGAGTGAAACTAAGATCAAGTCCAAGTTTATGTAGACCTAGATGATCCAATATTGAAGGGTGTTGCAACATGTCACCTACAAAACTATATCCTTGTGAAGACCCTAGTCTTTGTAGTCATTTTTTCACCCCACCAAGAACAAGGGAACCTCATGCACACCGGCCTATCACCCAGAGGGTTCTAGATGCTCACCCAAGATGCGCGAGAGGATCCAAGTCTCTCTTTATATGAGTTTAGTGGAAGGCATAATTCATGATCTGGAATTAGTGATTTGATAGACATGAAGAAGCTATAGAGCTCGAATGGCTTCCATACCCTTCAATCATAACATAGCAAATCGCACAATAGAATTAATAGAACTAGGAAGTTGTAAAACCACAAATAGACTTAACATTTCAAGTAAGGTTCATGATTATACAAGATTAAAAGCATAGTAGAAACATGCAGATAATATAAAAGGAGATCTTAATATAAACACGGTTGTAACCTTATCATATTCATTCATAGTCTTACTACAAAGCATCACAGAGAGACAGACCATAGTTATGCACCATATCTGGATTTATACATGTATGCTCACAAAATAAAGATTTCATTCCCCATTCCCTCATTACATCCTTCCTAGAATCATCTACCCATTCTATCCCATAGTTCTCAGAGTAATTCTGCAGATCTTCGCTACCTCACTTCTATCTTTTTTTCTTTGCGCTAAGGGTGCATGTATAAATAGGCATCTAAGCTCTAATAAACTCCTCTACAACCTTAGATCTGGCCCCAAGTGTCAAGGTGTGGGTCACCCCAGGCACATGCCTCTTCATTTCATGATTCACTTTTTGGATCTTCCTATCACAAGGTATATTCCTTTAAGGAAACCCTGTCGCCAGGCTGGAACCTTATCCAAATGGAACACATTCTTCATGTGTTCTGTCCAAAAGGCCAAAAATGGCTAAGTCCCGAATTGTTCTTCACGTGCGCATGCTTCCTTGGTTCTTGAAGAACCCCTTTTGAATTATTTCTTGCACACATTCACTTTTGCGCTCCCTCTCGCCATGCGTGCCTATGTGCCTTTAATATTTTGTAGCTACATTAGGGTGCAATATTACCCCACACTTCACCTATTCTCTTCCCTCGAGAACCTTTTCAAAGAATGCGAGCATAAAAATGCGGGGCCTTTCCTTGGAAAAGAATGAAGGGAAAGAATAAAGAATGGGGGAGAGAAAGAATAGAGGGAAAATTTCCTAAAGAAGAAGAAGGGGAAAATGTTACCATAGGTCGGCCTCTAGTGTACTCCAAGCGCTGACTTCAACCTGTGCTCTAGTGCAGATATCGCCAACCAAGGTTCTCACCTCATCAAAGGTTAACCCTTCCCCCTTCATCTTAATGGTCTCCGCCATAGTTTCCAGTTCCTTGGCGTGATCCTCTAGGGCATCCATCTTCCTCGTAATGACCTTGTAGAGCTCTTTTAGTCAGGTTTTGATTGAGACTCGCTATTTTTTAAAAGCTTGACTTCTTTTCCACTTTGGCTATGATCTTTTCTCACTCGGCTCTATTGCCCTTATTTTTCCCTGAATTTCTTCACTCGGCCTCATCACCGGCCAACAACATGCCTTTCACCTTGTCTTGATCTGCACAATGGCCGTAGGTGACCCCCATGGTTTGTAATTTTTTTTTATGTTAACAAGCACCTTGTTATATTTAGCCACGAGTGTGAAGACCTTCAACTTGTCTTCCTTCTCCAAGCACGCAGCTACCTCCTTTGCTGACTCCAAGGCCAAAGGCTACCTTTCCATGGTGAGGATCCGAGTCAAGTCCTCTAGGAATTCCAGGGAGGATCCATACTTTTTGCGGGAGGGGGTTAAAGTCTGGGTGCTTCATGATAATAGCTTGGGAGATGAGCTCCACCTTCTTGGATACTTCCCGTGCCTCGGCCTTTTCCTCCTGAAGCTCCTTTTGTAGTTGACTCACTCGAATATTTTTTCAAGGCCGAGGTCCTTTATTAGCTTGACTACTTTGTCCTTCCTCTTTTCCAACAAGTCCTCCAAGACCTTAACCACATCATTCATGCGAAGAGTCTAGCCTCAATTTCCGTGGATACTTTGTTGAGTGTGTTACACAATTTCTCATCCGATAATTGTTACATGTTTACAATGGGGTTGTCCCCCTTTCCTTTAGATAGTGCTAAGACCACTCCTTGGTTAACTTCAAACTCAGGCTCATCGAGGTGGGAGTCGAATGCCCATGATAGCATCTTCCTTGTGCATGGGTACCCACCCTTAAGGTCAAAGGATTCCATGGCGGTGAGCTCCTTGGTGGGCATGGTACTCTGGAAACATGCACGCAAAAATTTGTTGGGGTCATCAATGTATCCCATCATTGTTCTTCCCCCTTCCATGCATTTACTTCCCGTGTGCATGCCCTTGGGAATAGTTACTGAAAGAGTTGGGCCTTTTGTGCTAC
Source organism: Taxus wallichiana var. yunnanensis (assembly GCA_018340775.1). Taxonomy (NCBI): domain Eukaryota; kingdom Viridiplantae; phylum Streptophyta; class Pinopsida; order Cupressales; family Taxaceae; genus Taxus; species Taxus wallichiana. Next base: position 277,129,598 of record CM031236.1, on the reverse strand, counting down.
CCACACTCTTCTCCCTCTACTCTTCTTTGAATTCTCCCAAGTACGAGCTCCATGCTATGCTCTAACTCCTCTTCGACAAAGGTTTTAATTATCTTCTCTACCTCCCTTGTCACTTTTTCATTAACTTCCTCCTGAGTGAGCTTGGGCATATCTGGCCCCTTAGTACTTGCCCCTTCACTCCTTTCTTTACAACATATGCCTTCCTCCCCTTGGGTTCCCTTCCTCCTTACAAAGATGAAAGCATCATTTGTATCCTCTTCTCCTTCTTCCTCTGAATCATGGACATCAACTGGTTCCTGATTCACCTCCAACTCTTCCCCTTTATTATCATCCATTTCACCTATATAGGTATTCGGGTCATCTATATCTTTAGACTCTTGTTCCTCCATCCCTTGTTCTTATTCCTTTACAAAGAACTCTGGAGTTGGGGATGTTGTCCTTTCTTCATCTCGAGGGTTCTTCGGAGGATGGTGGATTCGCAGCTCCAGGGTCTTCTCCCTGACCACCATTCTCCTCTTCTTCCAGACGTAGGTACTTGGCCCTGCAGGTATCTACATTCTCCTTCTCCAGTGCCTTATGTTCTTCTTTCTCCTCCCTCTCCTCATACTTTGGCGCTGGCTTCTTTCTTCCCATATGGTTGTATAGGATGGATATCTCATTCTCCATGTATGTGCCCTTTTAAAATTTCAGCCTTATGTGTAGGTACATCCTTGCAGCATTGCTCCCAGCAATAGGTAAGGTCAACAACTTTACAATATGCACATCCTGCAACACATACCTTTTAACGTACATGTGCTTTTCTCGGGTAGACTAGCTTCTTTCTCAATTTCCTATGCTCTCTATCAAGGGTGGACAACTCTAGCTTTAATTTCTTTGATTCCTTGTACCTATTTACCCGTGCTTGGAAAAATTGGGTAATAAACGAAAATGGGAGTTTGCACCGTGGACTCCAACTACCATCCACCAAGATGAACTTGCCAATGCAAAAGTGATAGTATACCATGAACTCTACTTCTCCTTCGATTGCCACTGGGAGTTGTTCAGAATCCACCATTCAGCCCCAAATGCGTTTCTAAGGCACTTAAACCATTTTTCTAAGCGCGCCTTGTGTACCTCTATTATTGATTCACATGTTTATTTCTGAAATCTATCCGCAGTGAGGGATCTTCAGCAGGTACTCCCACATGAATTTTTAGATGCATTCGTTACCCCGATTTCGAGAACACAATTGTCAATAGAATGTTCCCAAACGGGATTTTTCCTCCATTCTCCGTGTTGCTTATGATTTTTTCTACTATGTCTTCGGGAGATGTCGTATACAAGGCCTTCCATGACCTTCCCGCAGACATTCAACCAGGATTTCTCACCTAGGTCCACCTTTCTTGTCCATTCAAACTTAGAGATAAGGTGCATCTTCGTCATCGATCACTAATATCTAAGATGTCATAGTACCTTAATCCCTTCTTCAATTCCTAGGATGCTATGGTTTCCCTGATTGCCCCTCATCCTCGGGGTCATCTATGAGTGCATCCCCTACATAGGTTATGCCTGTGAAGTGAGAGATTAACTGGGGAGTTATGCACATTTTACATCCTGTGAAACAAAAGAAGTCTTCATGTACGTGCGTCATCAGCCATTAGTACAAGCACTCGGGCTTCCTGAAATATGGAAACTCGTAAAGTTGCGAAGCCCTACCTTCTCCATTTTCACCTTTACTACGTCACTGTAGATTAGCAACCTATTAGGTGTTCATTTGTTTGTGGGGTACACCAGATCCAACACCATTTCCTTCACAATTATGCTTGACTGGTGATTGCAATCAATCACGGTCATCTATCCTTATGTGGAACTCCCAGTCTTGCCTAGCAAAAACCCCATCTGGGTATTGCATCTCCAAATACCATTCTTCATTCATATCCAAAGGTATTTCCTCTTGTTTATTCTTCCCTTTTCCTTTACCCTTTACCTTCTTGTATTGTTCTATAGGTTTGCCTACTATTTTTGTGGCCATCATTGTACCCTTTGCTTTCATTCCCTAGCTAACTTGCGAGTTTTTTTAGAGTTTTCCTCGCGTGCCCCATGGCCTAGAACACAAACCCCGATCTTTGATTTTCCTAATTCGATCATGGTGCTCTTTCATAATGTTCCTCACACCCATGAATCACTTTTAATCTGGTTTGTAGATCTAATGGACCAATTGTGCTTAAGTTTTTGGGATTTTCCTTCACACAAGTCGGTTCTCGAAACCCTATCTCTTGAAAGAAAATTTCTCTTCTTTTTTTTTGCAAAGTGAAAATAATGAAATGCCCACTCTTGTATTTATAGTCTTTTCTGATTTTACACATTTTAGGCTAGGCTACCTACCACTGTACAACCATGTTTAATGCGGTGTTTCCAAACAAAACCTGAATTCAACACTTCTCCTTACGCGCCTTATCCTTTCGTGAAATTTTTTTCACCCGTACCCAATCCTTGCACGAAATTACTTCCACTGCCTAATTATTACACAAAAACCTTTCCAACCTCCTAGCGCACAAATAATCCATCTTGACAAGACTCTTGCGCGTGTGTTACCAGCGCCAAAGGCACCTCTTCCATCCTCATGATTCTTTCTTTCACCTACCTCATGTTTTTGCACTTTTTCTCCTTGTACGTGGATTTCCAATGTAACCTTATTTTGCCACCCATCTGCCTTCTTTTCTCCTAATGCATCTTTTCAACATGGCCAATTCAAATAGTCTACTGACCCAATCCTTCGGAAGAAAAACTCCATGCTTCCCTTTATCACCTCACCCCACACTAAAACGATGCACAGTCCTCTACGCATTCATAAGTTTAAAAATTAATAAGGTTACCGGTGCCCAAGGCGTAAAACAAAACAACAACATGAAAGGGAAATACGAGAAAGGAAAAGCATAAAAGGAAATTCTAAACTAACTGGCAAAACTAACTTATTTACAAACACCAAGAAGCATTATTTATAGTAGGGCTTTAGCCTACTCCCATTGAAGTGTCTAGGTAATTTTGTTCCATCCAGCACTTATAACTGGCATGTACCCAAATAAAGTATGTATAAAATTACATAAGGACCCAACCAATGCACCTTCAAGTTTCCAGGATGGCGTAGAAATTTTGAATCATATAGTAATACCATCTGGCCAACCTAAAATTGTTTGTTCTTAATATGGCAACATGCATTGCCTTTTTCTTTTCCTTCTCAGTTGTTTGGCTCCATCTTGCTAGTGAGTGCCTTTCATCCAACTTTATCAATTCATCTATTCTTTCTTCTAGTGTTTGTTCATTGTCTAACCCTCCCGCACATGCTATATGTAGTAACGGTAACATAAATTTGACCGGTAAAACAGCCTCCACGCCAACACCGCTTCAACCTTTTATACGTTTTCTAAATGCCCAAAGAACTGTTGATACCTTATCATCCCAATCCTACCTACCCACATCACATATCTTAGTCAATGTGTGACTAAGGATTTTGTTAAATGCCTCTACAGTCCCATTTTCCTAAGGGTGATAAGGGGTAGTCTTATGGTGGGCTACCATGAATTATTCCAATAGAATCCTGATGGTTTCATTTAAGAAGTGAGTGCCCCTATCACTAGTTAAACTTAATGGACACCCATACCTAATGATAATGTTTTCCCACAAAATCCTAGCAGTCGTGGTTGTGGTGCAATACTTAGTGGGTGCGGCCTTTTCCCACCTTATCGGATAATCGCACGGTAATAATATACCGCGAGTTAGTCCTTCCCATAGCTGGTGAGATTGGTCCGACAAAATCTATTGCCTAATTTTCAAAAGGTTCCACGTTAGCAATGGGGTGCAAGGGCATCTCATCTCTTCTTCCGGATTTCTAAGGCACTTTGGCAAAGTGGTCATAGACCTTGTAAAACTCAATGCAATCCTAGTGAATTGTCTCCCACCATAGTCTGGTGACTAGGATCTTGCGCGTTGTTGTGTTCCCGCATAGTGTCCTCTAGCAATCCCAACATGAGTTTCTTCTATTATGGCCATGTGTTCATGTTCTAATACACACCGCGTAAAAAACTCATCGCGGCCCATTTTATACAAATCCCCATTGATGAACATGAAGGGCATGGTGCGTATGGATAACCTTTTCCTTTCTAGAGCATTCATCCCTTCGAGCACAACACATTCCTTGAGAAAAACATCAATGTCTTCTAACTTTGAGGGCGGCACTGCAACCTGAATAGTTACATGTCTGGCATGGTTTCCTCGATACTTTGTGTGTCCTCTCCTGAATTAATCCTTGATAAATGATCTGGCCCACAATTGTTCTTTCCCAGTTTACCACCACTTTGAATTCAAATTCTTAAAATAAAAGTACCCAACAACATATGTGCCCCTACAACACTATTTTGTTTACTAGATACTTCAAGGCCATATGGTTAATGTAGAATGTGAAGGGAGTCATGAGGAGATATTGTCTAAATTTCTACAATAAGGTCGTATATCATTGATAATGCCTTATGCTCGGTCATTGTATAGTTCTGCTCTGCTGGTGTCAACTTTATAATTGCAAAACACAAGGGATGATCAACAATCCCCTCTCCTTGTTAAGCAAGAATGGCTCCCATTGCTGTACTGGAGGAATCCATGTAGACATCGAAAGGTTTATCCCATGATGGGAATCGTAGAATAGGTGTGGTGATAAGCTTTTCTTTTAGAGTGTCAAACACCCTTTGTTGTGCCTCTCCCCACTGAAAGGCACTCTTGTGTTTGAGCAATATTTCCAAAGGCACGGCGATCTTGGTGTATCCCTTAAAAAACTTTTTGTATTACCTAATGTGTCGAAGAAATCTGCATAGTGCTTTGGCCGGTGGGCTACCCCAGTCCCATAATAACTACAACTTTCACGGGATCCACCAGTAAGCCCTCTTTGCATATGATATGCCCTAACAACATCCCAAAAGGAGTTGCAAAGATACATTTCTTGATGTTGAGGGAGATCCTCAACTACCAAAATCTTTCAAACATCAACCTCAAGTTATCATAATGGTCTCCACCAATCCATACACTATCCAATCATCCGAATACACTTGAAGGAACTTGTGGATGAAGTCCTCGAAATGCTTCTACCACTATGTGCAAAAATACAAAGGCGCATTCCTCAATCCAAAGGGCATGACCATCTATGCAAAGCTTCCCCACTCGGTGGTGAAAGTTGTCTTATCTTGGTCCTCCTTGGCAATCCATACTTGGTGATATCCTGAGAATCCATTCATACAGGAATAGACCTCATGCCCAACAACTCCTTCCAAAATATCTTTAGTGAAGGGGGTGGGAAAAGGATCTATGATACAAACAGTGTTTAATTCCCTATAATCCACACATATCCTAATCTACCCATCCTTCTTTATGTTGATCACCATTGGAATTATCCATTCTGATTCCTCCATAGCCTCAATGATACCGGATGCTATCATTTTGTCTAGCTCTTCTTTAACCCTTATGTGCATGTTGGGATTCATCCTGTAAGGCATCTTCCTGACCGGGTGCGGACACCATCTTTCAACTTTATCCTCATTTCCCCCAATGAATGGTGGATTCCTTTCAATTCATGGTATTCGTGTGGGAATAAATCCTCAAATTCACGTAAGAGATCAATGATCTTTGATACTTCCTTGTCTAACCAGTAGTCCCCAATGATAGCTTCCTTGGGCTCCTTCTCTAAGACGATGTTAACTTTCTTGGTTTTGAGTGGTTTATGATACACGCACACACATATATCCACACTGTCAACTACTTCATGCCTTCCAACCGAATGGTTGACATTCAGGCTCTCCATCTCCTCTCCATCAACAATGTATACCATCTTTCCTTTCTCCTTTTCAGCACATGTGCACTCGAATTGTATGTCTTCTAGTTCCTCCTCTTCAAACCGCGATTCCAAGCTAGGTCCACCAAGTATGTTTACTAACCTATCTTCCTCCATGGTGCAATCCCCCAGAGTGAGGCACTTGATATCCTATAACACCTCATCGACTAGTTGCATGGTACTTTAGTATTCGAATGTGTGGACCAGTCACCCGCTAATTCCCGCCAATTTCTGTTTAGCGGCGAGTTTCAAAATGGATGTACCAAGTGTGTGTGTAACCTTGTAGTGTTGAATATAGCTTGTGTACCCAAAGGGAGGGTGGTAAAGATTCTCGCGCCTTCTCCCCTGCACTCTCACATGCCTAGATGTGGGAAGAGGCGGGTCCATTGCCATTGTAATCCTTGATAGTGGTGGGTATGTTGCTCTTTAAGAATCAGACAGTGAGCACAATTCTAACTTCACACCACTCCAACATGTTTTCAGTATGCGTGGCCCACCACCCTCTTTGCTTGTGCCTATCAAAACATAACTTAGCATATCTCATCACTTGTCCTCCCTCTAATGATCTTCCATTTCCCTCAAAATACCTCGGGGTATGCACCCCGAGAATACCCAGTTATTGCCTTTCCCCAGTGCCAAACTATACGTGTCATGGTTACCCTGGTCATTGATCCTTTCAGATGTCTTCTAATCAATTCATAAGTCCCATGCACCTAATTATCGCATGCTATACTAGTAGTATCATTGATAGATTGAGCATCATCAAACTGGATGACTCCTTCTGTAGGGTGGATGGTCTCTGGATCTCTTATGGAGTGCACATATATTATGTCCAAGACTTCCTCCCCAAGGGGTTCAGTATAGGGTGTGGAATTTCCATCAACAAGCAGTATAATCACCCTCTCTTCCTTGTTTTCAAAGCTTATGTACCCCTTGTTAAACCAGAGATCTGCATTATTCTTATAGCACCACGGGCACCCAAGTAAAGCTGGGAAATTATCTACCTTGGAAAGTGCCAAGACTTCAAAATCCCCAGTGAGCCTAGTTCCCTGAATGGTAATGGCTGCATCCTTCAAGACACCTATGGGCATTTCCTCTATCTTATTTTCCATATATAGCACATTTGAAGATGGCTGTAATACAGGTCTTCCCATTTGATGCCAGGCATCCAGAGTGAGAACATTAACCTCCGCACCTGTGTCAATGAGGATGTTGGTAAGAAACCATCCATCCACTACTACATTCAAGGTAATCTCTTTGTCATAATCAAGGCTATGAGGTGGGAGGTTTGCATGCAGGGTCTGCCTTTCATGTTCTTCCCTAGCATGTGACACATTTTCTCTCAACCATACCCCTAGCAGGGGAATAATATTCTCCTGCCTCAGTAGTTTACGCACCTCCTTAACCTCATCCAAGTCATCCTTTGGTGCTTAAACTAGTCTTCTTTGCTCATCTTTTCTAGTTTACTCTTTTAAGCATTGGATCTCCCTTGTAAGCTTCAATTACATCCATGCTTTCTTAGTAGACTTATTTCTAGTGAGCCAAATTTAGATACTTCCCATGTACTACTTCTTCCCTCGAAACCAGAGGCCTCTACCTAGGTGCTTCCCTTGCACATGCAGACTCTCGCCCTTGTTACCATAACAGCTCTAGTTCGATTCACATATTACTCACGGGATCGATTACGCATCAGCTTTCTTAATACTCACCATGGAAGCACCCTTATCCTTCTGGTATTGTTGACTCATATGTTCGTATAACTCTGAGCACTCTTCATACTTATGTTTTTTTCCACACCATGAGCATTGTAGAACATCTGGACATTCGCACTTATAATGGTCTATGGCTCCACAATTAAAGCATGTTCCATGCTAGAACTCACTTCTTCCCCTGTGGTTACCATGACCACGAAATCCTCCACGAAACCCTCTTCCACGTGCACCTCCATCTCTGTGCTCTTCATACCGATGTTCATCTCCTTTGGAACTACTAGCAATGTCAGTCTGGTGCACACCAAGATCAATTACCTCATGAATCTGGTCAATCAATTACAATCCTTGGTGTCATATGTGGTTGAGGTACATATCTTGCAATAAGAAGACATATTTTTATGGATCACACTCTATAACAGGTGGTGCACCTACTTGCATCATGGTCCTCGTGACATATTTCATATTTTACCACTACGGCGTGTACCACCTTCCCCGAGTACATTACCACCATTATCCTTTATGTGTCCTTCTATGTTACAATCTATGCACCACATCCCACCATGAATCTCTAGAACTGTGTTGGCGAGATAATTTCTCTAATTGCTTAGCCATGGCGAGAGATCTCGAGCCTCGATAAATGGGCTAACACTAGTGTCAACACTACCAAATTCCTTAGTGTGTAAAGCAACTTCTAACGCCGCGTGGGTCCATGAACGTTTTATGAGATAAATCCCTCCTAAAGGGTGTCATCAACCCTCTGACAAACCACTAAACATGTTGTGAAGGGTGGATATCATAAGAAAATTTAGACAATATATTTTTAAAGCACGCATCATATTCCCGCATGCTCTTTGCCATTCCCTACTAGATTTCTTTGAGAGAGCTGATGCTCTTCTGTTTAAACTTAGGTATGTGGAATTACACCAAGAACACATTTTTCAGTGTGATATAATCCATAACACTCTAATGAGGGTCATACTTTCTATACCAACTATGCACGCATCCTTGCAAGGTCATCACAAATTAACTGGCCTTTCTATCTTGGGTTGTGATCCCCTTCACGTGCCATAGCAGCTCAAACTTATGCACATGCTCTGCGGTATCTTCTATCCCACTATAATCTGGTAAGTGTAGAGACATCTCGAAAAATACTTGAGGAGGTGATTGAGGTCCTTGCCCTCCCAATCCAATCCCTTGGTTTCCTCCGGTGTTTCCTCCTCCTCTAGATCCACTAGATCTTGAGCCACCAGGTCCACAAATTTCACCTCCAAATCCTCCTGTGTTAAGTAAAGGGCCCGTGTTTTTCGTGCCAAATGCTCCCATCATTCCACTGAATTTCATGCCTAAAATTTGTGAACTAGTGCCACTCCTAGTCATATTTCCTCCAACACTTCCTAACATGCTTTAAAAACCAGCTGGGTATGTGCCTTGTCCAAACATTCCACCAAATACTGAAATAGTGTGTGAAGCCATAGAAGTCCCAAACGAGAAGTTGTATCTTCTAGGTGTCGATTGGTAGCTTCTACTGATATCAAATGGATCAACTGTACTTTTCCCTCGTTCAAACAAACCAAGCACCAAGGTTTGGTCACTAGGTGGGGTCATATGCATGCCAATGACTCTTCTTTCTCTACACAACAGACTCTCATTAGAAGCCGTAAAGTTTCCTATCCTGTGCTTAACAAGATGGGGTATCACAAACTGTTCAAGTTACACATCCTCTGCGTGAACCTTAACTTCTTTCCACCATTTCTAGCTCCATAACCCACTTGTAATCCCACACTGTCTATCGATCTCCCTTTCACGCACTTTGTTATACTTGAGCCATCTCTCCTCCCTTTCCTTTTTATTCATTATATCAGCCATCCTCCCCCAACCTAGCTTCCTCGCCAAGTGCTTAGAGTGCTTTAGCTGGCCATAGGAAATGCCTCTAAACCCATGGTTACCATCAAGATTTTGATCGCCAGGGGAATAACACGCAGAAATGATCCTCTGGGCTCCTGCAAGAACTCAAACTCAATAACTTCTGGACATGAATACGTGGAAATTATGTATTCCAGAGCATAGCTAGTCAAGATTCTCTTCCACCAATGATCTATAAACGGTTCCACGTTAGATCAACATCTTACAAGTTCTGATATGTTTCTTGGGTCCAAGGGTGTGACTTATAATACCACTATGATCTAGATGTATAAGTTGAGAGCCATTCAAATAACTCTACTGGGAAACAACAAGAAGGTTTTGTAAAACTCATGATAAAGAGTGTCCTTCACCCATCTTTGCATGTTAAACCTAGGTCCAGTATTGAATCTCTGGGTGAATTCATCCTCTGTGCTTTTAAACCAATCTTCAACACCTTCAAGTGTTAAGCGCTCCGCCATCACTTTTTGTACAGATCATGATGTATGTTATGTTCCACTACAACTTCAAAAAGAGGGCCCAACAACGGAACCAAGATGTAGTCATTTTTTCACCCCACCAAGAACAAGGGAACCTCATGCATGCCGACCTATCACCCAGCGGGCATTGGGTGCTTACTCGAGGCACACAAGAGGGATTCGAGTCTCTCTTTTATGTGAGTTTAGTGGAAGGCATAATTCATGATCTTTAGTTAGTGATTTGTCAGACATGAAGAAGCTATAAAGCTCAGAATAGCTTCCATACCCATTCATTCATAACATAGCAAAGCACGTAATAGAATTAATAGAACTAGGAAGTTGTAAATCCACAAATAGACTTAAAATTTCAAGTAAGGTTCATGATTATACAAGATTAAAAGCATAGTAGAAACATGCGAGATAATACGAAAGGATATCTCGAATATAAACAGAGTGGTAACCTTATCATATTCATTCATAGTCTTACTACAAAGCATCATAGAGAGGGACCATAGTCATGCGCCATATCTAGATTTATACATGTATACTCACAAAATAAATATTCCGTTCCCTATTCCCTCATTACATCCTTCCTAGAATCATCTACCCATTCTATCCCATAGTTCTCACAGTAATTTTGTATGCTGACTTCACTACCTCACTTCTATCTTTGTTCTTTACCAAGAGCACGTGTATAAATAGGCATCCGAGCTATAACAAACTCCTCTCAGTAACCTCAAATCTGGCCCCAAGTGTCAAGGTGTGGGTCATCCCATGCGCATATCTCTCCATGTCATGATTCACTTTTTGGATCTTCTTATCGCAAGGTATATTCCTTCAAGGACACGCTACCGCTGGGATGCAACATTATCCAAATGGAACACATTCTTCATGTGTTCTATATCCAAAAGGCCAAAAATGGCTAAGTCCCGAATTGTTCTTCACGTGCACGCACATCCTTGGTTCTCCAAGAACCCTTTTGAATTCTACCTTACATGCCTTCACTTGTGTGCTCCCTCCACCATGCGCTCCTACTCGCATTTAAGATTTGGTAGATACATTAGGTGCCCAATAGTCTTCATGAAGGTATAGTTCTGTAATTGGCATGTGCCAACATCCAAATGCAATTACCCATCACAGTGTACATATCCCATATAAGATTTTATTACCCACTTAAGTTTCATAATTAAGGTTTGGTTACAACTTCACTGCTAAACTCATAATTACTTTAGGTCTTAAGATTATCATTCCTACCTGATTTGTTAATGTACTATAAAATCCTATGATTGCTTTAGGTTCATTCTCTTTTTTAAAAACATTTAGTTATTCAAATAGAAAAAACTACCTCCATAAGATTTACTTAGTATAACTCAACCATTCATAGGCTTTTTAAGATCCAAAACAAGTTCTATTATAATAGACTTCATAGAGATGAATTCTAATTGATAAACATTGACATATACCATACGTTTTTGTTTACCTATCATGGTATTACTCATGATGAAGTGAACCTTCCTCATTCTTGTTAGGTGTTAGAAATTCGTTATATCCTTATTCCATTGTACAATTCATCTTATTTAAATTATAATTTTGATTAACATTTTTTTACTAATCCAAAGAGGCTTAGATGAAAGATTAACTAAGAATGCCAACTTAATAAGTTGTATTTCAGTAAGTAATATTGTAATTAAATCCCTTCCATCCAATTCATTCAATGCCAACTGAAATAAGGATACAAAACAGCTAAGAAAGAGAAAAATGAGGAGAAGATTACACCTTTCCTTCTAATAATGCTCAAGAAGAATGATAAACAAATTTAAGTAACTCTTATCCTTTTCAATTCATCATGGTGAAATACACATTTTACAAGACCATACATTTTAGACATATTCATGTCAAACAACATTCAGATCAATAAAGAATATAACTTTTCTTATTCTAATACATTTAAATAATGAATCAAATTTCTTCATAAGAGATCCACACTTTAAGTAAGCAATACATCATAAAATTTATTTCCTTCCTTTATCACTTACAAATTCCATCTACAAAAATTACTAGCATAGGTCAGTTCATTGAACTGAGCATGATAAACACTAAGCATTAAAATGATGTTCCTTCAACTAAATGTTTCATAAAACAAACTCCACTTTTAGAAAACAACAAGGCCAACAAATAGATAAATCATAAGAAATAACAATCATAAAAGGAAGAACAATATAACAACCAAATTAACATTCAAAAAGATCATGATATAATCAGCTCTCCTCAGCAATTGTTTTCTTATAAAGAATTATATTAGATAACTAACATTTCATCCTAGTTACTTATCTCCTTCTATTACAGGTGCTTACTATTTATTTCTTACGTAATTCAATCTGAATTAGAAATAAAGAAACTAACTCCAATATTTTCCAAAAGTAGTGTTACTTTTAAGAAGTAAGAACCATCAAACTCAACATTACACAATTTCATAAAAAGACATCTATAGCCAAGCTAATTCCAGCTTCATGAAAGGTTCTAGGATGAATCATCTACAACATAATAAAATAAGAGATTCCCATTTCAGATGTTATATCCTAATTTTAAAGTCCAAGATATAGCCTAAGTTCTCAAGTTAGGCCACACATTAGAATTAGGAAGTATTCACTCAATATATAACATATAACATTAATCACCCATAACAAATATTAATTCTTTCAATACAAGTCAAGTGAATGAGTAAGATATATCAACAAATACTCAATGCATTCCTAAAAGTAATGCAACCGAACTAATCCAATATATAAGCAAGATTAACACAGGAGACAGAAGGGTAAACCGAGAGAAAGAAAATTAGAACTTCCCTTCCAATCCAGTAAAATTTGAAATATCATTTCACAACTCAAAAGAGAGAGTGCAACATAAAATATCCTACAGTCTCCAAAGAAAACAACAACGAAAACTTTACCTCGAGGGTAAAAGGAGAGGTGTTAGTCAACATATTTAGAAGATGATTACAAATTTCTTTAGCAATTAAAGAAGGTCATAAAAGGACTGGTACAAACCCAAACACAAATCCTTGAACTCTTTTAAACATAGAGACATGCATTAGAAGATACTAGTCTGAATTATGTGACTACATTATGCAAGTCAGATTTCAAAATAAGGTTCTCCCAACGCACGATACAATAACAGTGACAGTAGTACATTATCCACATCAAGAAGGAGATGTATTAACCAAAATTTTTCTAAACAACTTACATGAAATAACAACCTTCAAAAGTCATTACCAATCATCAAAAGTTTCAGTTAGAGGAACCAAGTCCTAATCATTCTTTCAAAACGAAAGAGAAACAATTAGTAAGATTGAATCACATTTGTAACCTCACAGAGGTGAGAGAACCCATCTTTTGGATAGACTGAAAAATATCCATCTAGGTTCAATTTCAAAGAATGTGTAAAATAAGGATGACATGACTAGCTATAGGTGCACAAGTCAACTAAAGAAATGATTAGATAATTAGAATTCCTTTCATTCCATTTCTATGGAAAGACTCAACTACACAAATCAACTAAGTCGTCAAGACATTCTATTCCTTCAACATACTCAGAGATCATAGAAAATGAAGAATCTAGAAACCCTTCAAACTGAACCTATTGGTTATTCCCAGATCACAAAACGTCAACCCAAAATCCGTATATACATTCGTTAAATATTCTTGAAACCACAACAGTAAGGTTTCAACAAACTTACACTAGCAAGTTATCTTAAGAGGTTTACTCAGATAAAAAACAAATAAGTCTAAACGATCATTATCTAACTTGAAGGTGAAGAAAGACAATGAGATCGACATCTTGCAAGCTCGAGTAGAGCTAATGTGCATAGAACCAAATATCAACTCAGACAAAACCAACTCTCTCAAAAAATCCTTAAATATAACAGAGCTTCATTTATCCAACTATTAGTCCAATCTTCCAGAGTTTTAAAGAAAAACCCAAATACATATAAAGTTCAGAAAAGGGAGAATTCATTCATTGTTATCTTCAAACAAGATATTTCCAAAACCTTAGTATCCAAGTAACCATTACCTCATAGTTTCCATAGAAAGAACTAGATCTAAAAACTAAGTTTTAACTGAAAGAGTAAGAGAATAAATAACTCCATTATTGTTTCCACATGAATTTGAATCCACAAAACAGTAAATCCAAACACCCTTTTTCAACTCAACTTCCATTGAAATACAAGCTAATCCAAGAAGTTCCATATCAACACGGTTCATAACAAAATATAACGAGACTCCAAACAACCAAATATGCAACAGAGAAGAATACATTTCTTCCTCCTATCATCCATAACAGATAAAACCCAGTTCAAAAACCTTAAGCAACAATATATTTCCATAAACCCTTTTGAGTAGACAAGCAAGATTCACACATATTCAAAATTATTCAAGTCTCAACCAAAATTTAAGGTATGATTCACCATTAATCTTAATAGGAAATGACCCACATTCCACATTATCTAACTCGATATTCCTCCTCGTAAAATTACAAAGAAATTTCAAGCAAGAATGAAAGATAAAAAAAAACCCATTGATCACAAGAGCAGAGTTGTTTTTATGAAGATGTTTAGTAAAAGGTAGAGCAACTTAATGGGTAGAGCCTATCATGCCTGATAGTGCTTCTATTGATTCGAAGAATATTTCCACCGAGCTTCCATAGTTCCTTCTTCTCCAATCAAAGTCAACAACCCAAAACTTCTTTCTCTTATGCCTCTTATACCTCCATTGGATCAAAAATAGTCCAGAGGAGCCAAAAATAGCAACAGATTGAAAACTAAAATTCTTGTTCAAAGAACCAGATATCCCCATGCAGAGAAAAAATTGACATGAACGAATGACCAAACAACCTCCAAAAAATCCACTTACATGGTTTCCAAGGCAGTTTTCTCACCAAAAACTATTAGCATTAATGCACTTGGATTCAATTCTCCCACCCATGCCAATGCCATCTTAAATTGGTGAACCCAAATTCAACTAAAACACGCATCTCTTAACCTTAGTGATAATGTCAGCTGGGTATTCCCTCTATCTTCCATGCCTCTACCAAAATTGGCAGTACCAAATTTTATAAATTCAAATCAAATCACTTAAATTCCATTGAAACCATCACCACCGCCTCCCAATAGCCATGCGACCCCCTTAGGTCCCCTTTCATCTTAACATTAGTTTAGGTTAGATAAACATTAGTTTAGGATCCGACCTTAGGTTAGATAAAAAGTATTTACCTTAGGTCTTTCAAAGTTTCCATAGAAAGCATGCCATCATAGATTAAGTCATGTCCCATAGTAGTTTAGTATTAGGTAATAGGTCCTAGATAGGTCCCTTATTACCTTAGGTTATTTCAAACCCCACACCCATAAAGTATACAAACTTAGGTTAGGGTGCAACATGAATAATTTAGAATATATCTAAGGTAGGTCTAGTTTACCTTAGGTTAGAATCTAGTTAGGATAGATCTTAAAGATCTAGGACTAAGGTTTTACCTTAATAGTCCTGAAGTAGGTCCTCATCCTCCTTACGCCATTGTTCAACATCCTTAAGAAATTAACAAGAAGATCCGAGTTCACAATTTACAACAATATGCAAAGCAAGGACTTCAAAGAAGGATCAATAAAATTGTATACATACAAGGACTCAGTCCTTTATTACCTTCAATTTCTGAATGTTAGTTTGTCATACAGACTAGGTAAGAAGAATTGAAGCATACCTTGGATCAATGGAATTGATCCAAGGTTTTTGCTATTATAGAAAGATAAATTTGCAAACAACATCACCATTTTACAACCTTACTGAACTCAAGAAGAATGGATTCCTTGCAAGCAACATCATCACAACAAAATGAATCCAAGTACAAAAATAATTTATCCATTGCAAACATGATTTTCAACAATCAAAAGAATACACCTTCTTAGGACAAATCACATGTCAACATTTGTAATGTAAAGAGGAAAAATTCAACAGTTTGTCAAAGATGTTACATACTTCCCTCCTAAAAAGTAATCATCATCCCGATGATTAACTTAGTTAAGCAATTTGCATCAAGGACAATCAAATTATTATCTTTCCTTCCATATGTTCAAAGCAAAACTAGATTTTAAAATTCCATAATCAGCATTAACGTAGCTGCCATTTTAAAATAATGTAATGTCTACCCAAAACTAGTAGATTTATTGACATAATAAGAATAAAATATTAATACTTTATCAGTCAACAAAATTAATTATGTTCAAAAAAATATGGAAAATCAATTTTCATATCTTCCATATTTTCCCATGTTATACTTTCCTCGTTAAACTGATCCCACTGACCTTACATTGACTTATTTCATGATTTCTTAAGTGCAATTGGTGAGTTTCCAGCACTTGAATAGGTTTAACCATGATTATTCCTAGGTCTTGGACCTACAAGGAATTCTAATTTAACACATGTGATAAATCTGAAACATATTTATTAAGAAAAGAAATATGGAAAACATCATGCATTCGTGATAAAGCAGAGGTAATGCTAAACAATAAGCTACAGGGTTGATTACTTCAACAATTTCAAAAGGTCCCACATATCAAGGTGATAACTTGGTAGCCTTGCCAAAAGTTATAGAAGTATTTTTGGTTTAACCCAAAGAAAGACCTTCTCACCAAGTTCAAATTTCCTATCAACCCACTTCAAGTCAACATAACTCTTTTTCCTATCCATGCTGCTTCTTTCAAGCATTCACAATCATTTTAACTTGTTGTTCTATTTCTATAAGGATTTTAGGTCCAATTACCTCTCTATCCTCAATATTGTCCCAACTAATAAGGGTTCTACATTTCCTTCCGTATAATGCTTTGAAAGGTGCCATCTTCAGAGAGGTGTGATATGTGTTATTGTATGAAAAATCAACTAATGGAAGGTACTCTTCCCATTTATACTGTTGATCCATGTAATACATTCGTAACATATCCTCTAAAACTTGATTCACTCTTTCAGTCTATCCATCCATTTCCAGATGATATGCAGAACTGAAATTCAGCTTAGTTCCTAAAGCTACATTTAGTGTTTTCCAAAATCTTGAAGTCATTCTAGGATCTCTATCAGATATGATCAATTCAGGTACTCCATGTAATCTAAAATCTCATGTATGAACCTTTTTGCTAAAACAGGTGAATCATCCTTAAGATTACCAGCAATAAAATGTGCTACCTTTGTTAGTTTATCCACAACAACTAAAATAACATCATGTTTATTTCTTGACATAGGCAACCCTTGTACAAAATCCATGCTTATCACTTTTCATTTGTACTATGGTATGCTTTGTGAGGATACAATAAACCAGCTAGATGCATATGCTCATCTTTAACACGTTGACATTCTAAACAGTGTGTCACAAACTCAATAACATATTTTTTCATCCCTTTCCATAAATATTGTTGTTTTATATCAGCAAGCATCTTTGTAATGCCAGGGTGTCTAGAAAAAGGTGAATTGTGAAATTCAGCCAATAATTTCTTTCTTAAATCATTTAGCAAAGGTATGTATACTCTGTTTTCAAACCGTAAGATTCCTTCATTATCAAAGTGAAAACCCTTATATCTCACATCATTTGGATCTGCAACAAGTGTTGTTTTTACTTGCTAAAAATAAGAATCAGATTCCATAACACTTTTTACCTCATCTTTAAACTGAGTTCTCAACGTTATAAGAGCAGAAATGTGCTTCCTATGACTTAGAGCATCTACTACTCTATTTTCCTTGCCTTTAATGTAACTTATGTCAAAATCATATTGAGATAGAAATTCTAACCATCTTTGTTGTCTTGCATTCAGATTTGGCTGAGTAAAAATATACTTCAACCCAAGATGATCGTTTTTATTTCAAAAGGTTTACCAAGCAGATAATGCCTCCAAACTTGAAGTGCATGAACAATGACATGAAAGCTCTAGATCATGTGGAGCATAATTCATCTCATGTAACTTGAGTTTTCTACTTTCGTAAGCTATGACATGACCCTTTTGTAATAGAATACCTCTAAGACCTTCCCCAGATGCATCCATTACAATAGTAAAGTCTCCATTAGGGTCAGGTATAGCCAAAATAGGTGCAGAAGTTAACTGATCCTTCAAAGTTTTAAATGCATATTCACATTTTTCATTCCATACAAATTTCTTATCCTTTTTTTGTAATGAAGTTTTTAAATGCAGCAACCTTGGGAAATCTTTAACAAACTTCCTATAGTAACCAGAAAGACCCATGAATCTTCTAACTTCATGTACATTCTTTGGTGCAGGCCACTTAGTTATAGCTACAATCTTAGAGGGATCTACAACTATTCCATTCTTTCTTATAACATGACCCAAATAGTGCACTTCCATGTCATAGAAAGAACATTTAGACAACTTACCAAACAATCGTCTCTTCCTCAATATTTCCAAAACTATCTTCAAATGCTCATGGTGTTCTTCAATACTTTTAGAGTATATGAGAATATCATCCAAGAATACAAGCACAAATTTGTCCAAGTATTCTTGAAAAATATTATTCATTAAATTCATAAAAGTTATAGGTGCATTTGTTAATCCAAATGGTAAGACTGTGAATTCATAATGTCCATACCTCATTCTAAATTTTTTTTATGAATGTCTTCATCCTTAATTCATAACTGATGATATCCAATCAAAGATCTATTTTAGAAGATATATTTTGGAATATGCTGATGCTCATCCTAATTTTTTCTTAATTGTTTCCTTGTTTAACATTCTATAATCGATACACAATCTAAGTGTTCATTTTCTTTTTAACAAAGATTACCGGTGCTCCCCAAGGTGAGACACTCGGTCTAATCAAACCTTTAGACAAAAGTTCTTGCAATTGCTTCTTAAGCTCTACTAATTCAATAGTATTCATCCGATAAGGTGCCTTAGAAATAGGCTCGGTTCTAGGTTTGATTTCAATCATGAATTCAAATTCCCTTTTGGGTGGAAGGCCTGGTAATTCTTCCAGAAAACAAATCACCAAATTTCATAATAATGGATATCATTCTAATAAATCACTCCTTTCTTCAATGATTCAAAATTTTTACTGCATATAAGGTATAACCCTTATTTTTGGCCTTTTTAAGTTACATAACTAACAATTTCCTAACTGAAATTTCATGTTTTACACCCTAAATGTCTGATTGTTTTATGCAGGTCATCTAAACAACTAATATGTTTTTCAAAATAGTCAACTTTTGCTTTATGCTCAGCTAACCAATTAACACCTATGATTACATCATAAGACCCCAAAGGAGCAACATAAAGATCAACTTCTATGGAAAAACTAGGTAAATCAAGGACTGCCCCAAAAAGACACATACTAACTATATGAACAACATTATTCCCATAATGTACAACCCATGATTTATCCATTTTTCCATCTTTTATTTTTAATTTCAATGTTAATTTAGTAGAAATAAAACATTCAGTAGCTCCAGTATTGAAAAGAATAGTTACAGGTATGCCAAATAACTTACCCGAACCTCTATGGGTGTGACTTGCTTTTTATCCTATTTTTCACTCTACTACAAGCATGTATCTTGTGCTACTGATTATGGTCATCCTTTTTCAAAGGACATTGATTTACGTAATGATCTTTTCCACAATTATAACAACCTCATATAGGTCCCTTTTTAGGCTCAAATTTATTTCCAGCCTTAAAGTTATCATTCTAACCTCCATAGGACTTTTGTCCATTATTATTGTTCTTGACAAAATTATTTCGTACATTAGCAGTAGAATTATTTGTTACTATTTTCTTATTATTATATGTTGAAAACTTATTTTTCATACCAAAATTTTTCCATGGTCCCTTCCTAGGTGTGAGAGATGATGAAGAGGAGTTTGGAACTTTCTTTCTAAATTCCTCCTTATGAGTAGAAATTGCCTTTAATTTTTGTTCCTACCTTATGGATTTTTCAACAACCCCTTCCATAGTGGTTGGGATATGAACATCCACCTCTCCTCCTATGATGGGATTTAATCCCATGATAAATTTCCATGTATCCTAAACTTCTCATCAGTTTGATACTAAGGTACATACTTAAGGAGTTTAGTAAACCACTCCTAGTACTCTGTTATAGTTAATTTTCCTTGGGATAAGTTCTAAAATTCAATCATTTTCTGATCATAATAAATTTTTGGCAGCCATCATTTCTAAAATAACTTTAAACTATCCCAAGTAATATTTTTTCATCAATGTTCAACTTAGCCTTACGACTGTCCCACCATGAAGATGCTTCATGGGAAAGATGATATGCTCCCCATATTGCCTTTGTTTCCTCTGAGAAGTTCCTTATTGCAAAGTACTTCTCCATTTCACTAAGCCAATTCTCAACTCCATCTCCTAATGTGGTGCCATCAAACTTAGGTGGACTTATCCTTTTTATATCATTAGTGAGTTTAACTACTAGCCTTGCCTTTTTATTTTGGATGATCAGGTATGTTTACATTATTATTATCAACACCCAAATTTTCTGCATTGGCATTGTCCACAGGAGGTGGCTGATTGTTATTACAAGCATCTTCTTCCTCCTCATTACCCATTACTTGATGTTCAAGTACAACCAAATGATCTCTTGTGTCCAATAGGGCAGCAAGGATCTCATCGAGTTTTTGGGAAGTTGTTGTTCTCCACCTGGTGGTGGGTTATTTGCAGATTTCCTCTTGTTCTAAAATTTTTGTTAACAAGAAAATTTAAGTTTTATCATATTATGGACACAATAGGTCCAAGAGCTGCAACCTTCATCTCTGATACCAAGATGTAACATTCCCATTTTAAGACTTTAGAAACAAGGGAAAAAATTGAATACATAATGTTCTCTGTTCTAAATAATCATAATTTAGAACACACATTCCATGCTAATCAATCTCATAACAGATAACCATATGCAGCTGTAAATGACTCGGTGAACTATCGATCTCTCATTTCATGACTCGTTTCTAACTAATCTCTCATGTTAACTTAAAGTGTTGAATACAAAGTGTATACTAAGTATTCCTGGTTCTCTTACCCTGTTATGGGTATTGAGTGTTCTGTTTTATCTGAATATTTGTTACCAATATTCATCTAAAATCCCATTTCTTAAACTAGGTGACATAGGACAATGCAACCAACAACTTGCGATACTTTGGCCAAATATTTCCAACATATTGTTCATGTTACTATTCCTAGATGGCATACTCATCAAATGGAATATGTCCTTCACCCCACTCATTTGTTATCTAGAATGGTCTTCACTGACTTCTGTCAGTTCACTTGTTCAAGGTTTGACCCTAACCTAGGTTAGCAACATAAATTAGGATAGGGAACCATTCGTGATGACTAAGGGTACATAGGCATACTCAATCGACCTAATTCATTGATGTGTCTAGTTACCCTGAGCCATCGAGAGTCACTCCTTGTGCTAACTCATAATACTAATCTGACCTAGAGTGAAACTAAGATCAAGTCCAAGTTTATGTAGACCTAGATGATCCAATACTGAAGGGTGTTGCAACATGTCAACTGCAACACTTGTATCCTCATGAAGACCCTAGTCTTCACAAAGGTACAGTTTTCTATAGTTGGCATGTGCCAACATCCAACAAAATTACCCATCTCGGTGTACATATCCCATATGAGAGTTTATTACTCTCTTATGTTTCATAATTAAGTTTGGTTACAACTACACTATTGAACCCTGAATTACTTTAGGTCCTAAGATTATCATTCCTACCTTGAGTTGTTAATGTACTATAAAATCCTATGATTTCTTTAGGTTCATTAAATTTTTTATTAAAGTTCAGTTAATCAAATAAAACAAAAACCTCCATAAGATTTACTTAGTATAACTCAACCATTCATAGTCTTTTTAAGATCCAAAATAGGTTCTATTATAATAGACTTCATAGAGATGAAGTCTAATTGATAAATGATCACATATACCATACATTTTTTTTTACCTATCATGGTATTACTCAAGATGAAGTGAACCTTCCTCATTCTTGTTAGGTGTTATAAATTTGTTATATCCTTATTCCATTACACAAGTCATCTTAGTTAAGTTATAATTTTCATTAACATATTTTTACTAATCCAAAGAGGCTTAGATGAAATATTAACTAAGCATGCCAACTTAATAAGTTGCATTTCAGTAAGGAATATTGTAATTAAATCCCTTCCATCCAATTCATTCAATGCCAACTGAAATAAGGATCCAAATAGTTAAGAAAGAGAACAAATGAAGAGAAGATTACACCTTTCCTTCTAATAATGCTCAAGAAGAATGACACATAGATTTAAGTAACTCTTATCCTTTTCAATTCATCATGGTGAAATACACATTTTACAAGACCATACATTTCAGACATATTCATGTCAAACAACATCAAGATCAATAAAGAATACAACTTTTCTTCTTTTAATACATTTCAATAATGAATCAGATTTCTTCATAAGAGATCCAGACTTTAAGTAACCAATACATTATAAAATTTATTGCCTTCCTTTATCACTTACGAAGTCCATCTACAAAAATTGCTAGCACGGGTCAATTCATTGAACTGAGCATGATAAGCACTAAGCATTAAAATGATGTGCCTTCAACTAACTGTTTCATAAAACAAACTCTACTTTTATGAAACAACAAGGCCAATAGATAGATAAATCATAAGAAATAACAATCATAAAAGGAAGAACAATATAACAACCAAATTAACATTCATAAAGATCATGATATAATCAGCTCTCCTCAGCAATTGTTTTCTTATAAATAATTATATTAGATAAGTAACATTTCATCCTAATTACTTATCTCCTTCTATTAAAGGTACTTACTATTTATTTCTTACGTAATTCAATCTGAATTAGAAATAAAGACACTAACTCCAATATTTTCCAAAAGTAGTGTTACTTTTAAGAAGCAAGAACCATCAAACTTAGCATTACACAATTTTATAAAAAAAACATTTACAACAAGCTAATTCCATCTTCATGAAAGATTCTAGGATGAATCATCTACAACATAAAAAAAAAAGAGATTCCCATTTCAGATGCTATATCCTAATTTTAAAGTCCAAGATATAGCCTAAGTTCTCAAGTTAGGCCACACATTAGAATTAGGAAGTATTCACTCAATATATAACATATAACATTAATCACCCATAACAAATATTGATTCCTTCAATACAAGTCAAGTGAATGAGTAAGATGTATCAACAACTACTCAATGCATTCTTGAAAGTAATGCAACTGAACCGATCCAATCTATAAGCAAGATTAACACAGGAGAGGGAAGGATGAACTGAGAGAAAGCAAATTAGAACTTCCCTTCCAATTCGGTAAAATTTGAAATATCATTTCACAACTCAGAAGAGAGAGTGCAACATATAATCTCCTACAGTCTCCAAAGAAAACAGCGATGAAAAATTTACCTCAGAGGGTAAAAGAGAGAGGAGTCAGTCAACATGTTTAGAAGAGGATTCCAAATTTCTTTCACAAGTAAATAAGGTCATAAAAGGACTGGTACAGACCCAAACAAAAATCCTTGAACTCTTTTAAACATAGAGACATGCATTAGAAGATACTAGTCTGAATTATGTGAACTACATTATGTAAGTCAGATTTCAAAATAAGGTTCTCCCAGCACTATACAATAACAGTGATACTAGTACATTATCCACATCAAGAAGGAGATGTATTAACAAGAATTTTGCTAAACAACTTACATGAAATAAAACCTTCAAAAGTCATTACCAATCATCAAAATTTTTAGTTAGAGGAACCAAGTC
Organism: Taxus wallichiana var. yunnanensis; assembly: GCA_018340775.1. NCBI lineage: Eukaryota > Viridiplantae > Streptophyta > Pinopsida > Cupressales > Taxaceae > Taxus > Taxus wallichiana. The sequence goes on along the minus strand of CM031236.1, from coordinate 277,105,826 downwards.
CTAATCATTCTTTCAAAATGAAAGAGAAACAATCAGTAAGATCGACTCACATTCACAACCTCACAGAGGTGAGAGAACCCGTATTTTGGATAGAATGAAAAATATCCATCTAGGTTCGATTTCAAAGAATGTGTAAAATAAGGATGACATGACTAGCTATAGGTGCAAAAGTCAACTAAATAAATGATTAGATAATCAAAATTCCTTTCATTCCATTTCTATGGATAGACTCAACTACACAAATCAACTAAGTCATCAAGACATTCTATTCCTTCAACATACTCAGAGATCATAGAAAATGAAGAATCTAGAAACCATTCAAACTGAACCTATTGGTTATTCCTAGATCACGAAATGTTAACCCAAAATCCATATATACATTTGTTAAATCTTCCCAAAACCACAATAGTAAGGTTTCAACAAACTTACACTAGCAAGTTAGCTTAAGAGGTTTACTCAGATTAAAAAAAAAGTCTAAATGATCATTATCTAACTTGAAGGTGAAGAAAGACAGTGATATCAACATATTGCAAAGATCGAGTAGAGATAATGTGCATAAAACAAATATCAACTAAAAAAACCAACTCCTTAAATATAACAGAGCTTCATTTATCCAACTATTAGTCCAGTCTTCCAGAGTTTTAAAGAAAAACCCAAATATATAAAGTTCAAAAAGGGAGAATTTATTCATTGTTATCTTCAAACAAGATATTTCCAAAACCTTAGTATCCGAGTAACCATTACCTCATAGTTTCCATAGAAAGAACTAGATCCGAACAACTAAGTTTTAACTGAAGGAGTAAGAGAATAAATAACTCCTTCATTATTGTTTCCACACGAATTTGAATCCACAAAATAGTAAATCCAAACACCCTTTTTCAACTCAGCTTCCATTGAAATACAAGGTTCAAAGCAATGAAAGTTTCACAGTAAAGTTCAAGAAGAATTTACTCATTTAATGTTGCTTTCAAATAGTTTTGAGTCCACATAACATTTAATCCAAGCTTCCATATCAACACAGTTCCAACAAAAGTAACAAGACTCCAAACAACCAAAGATGCGATAGAGAAGAATACATTTCTTACCTCCTATCAACCATAATAGACAAACCCAGTTCAAAAACCTTTAGCAACAATATATTTCCATAAACCCTTTTGAGAAGATAGGAAGGATTCACACATATTCGACATTATTCAAGGCTCAACCAAAATTTAAGGTATGATTCACCATTAAGCTTAACAGAAATGACCCACATTCCACATTATCTAACAAAGATTCCTCCTCAGAAAAGTACAGAGAAATTTCAAGCAAGAATGAAAGATAAAATAAAAACCCATTGATCACAAGAGAAGAGTTGTTTTTATGAAGACATTTAGTAAAAGGCGAGAAACTTAATGGGTAGAGCCTATCATGCCTGATAGTGCTTCTGTTTATTCAAAGAAGATTTCCATCCAAGCTTCCACAGTTCCTTATTCTCTAATCAAATTAAACAACCCAAAACTTCCTTCTATTATGCCTCTTATACCTCCATTGGATCGAAAATAGTCCAGAGGAGCCAAAAATAGCAACATATTGAAAACTAAATTGCTGGTTTGAAGAACCAGATATCCCCATGCAGAGTAAAAATTGACATGAACGAATGACCAAAAAACCTCCCAAAAATCTTCTTGCATGGTTTCCCAGGAGTTTGCTTGCCAAAACCTATGCTCATTAATGCACTTGCATTCAATTCTCCCGCCTAAATCTCCACGCCACTGCCATCTAAAATTGGCAAACTCAAATTCAACTAAAACATGCATCTCTTAACTTTAGTGATAATGCTAGCTAGGCATTCCCTCTATCTTCCATGCCTCTGCCAAAACTAGCAGTACCAAATTTTATAAATTCAAATCAAATCACTTAAATTCCATCAAAACCATCACCACCGCCTCCCAATAGCCATGTGACCCCCTTAGGTCCCCTTTCATCTTAACATTAGTTTAGGTTAGATAAACATTAGTTTAGGATCTAACCTTAGGTTAGATAAAAGTATTTACCTTAGGTATTTCAAAGTTGCCATAGAAAGCATGCCATCATAGATTAAGTCATGTCCCTTAGTAGTTTAGTATTAGGTAATAGGTCCTAGATAGGTCCCTTATTACCTTAGTTTATTTCAAACCCCACACCCGTAGAGTATACAAACTTAGGTTAGGGTCAACAAGAATAATTTATAATATATCTAAGGTAGGTCTAGTTTACCTTAGGTTATAATCTAGTTAGGATAGATCTTAATGATCTAGGACTAAGGATTTACCTAATAGTCCTTGAAGTAGGTCATCATCCTCCTTACATCATTCAAATCCTTAAGAAATTAACAAGAAGATATAAGTTCATAATTTACAACAATATGCAAAGTAAGGAATTAAAATAAGGATCAATAAAAGTGTATACATACAAGCATTCAGTCCTTTATTACCTTCAATTTCTGAATGTCGGCTTCATACAGACTAGGTAAGAAGAATTGAAGTATACTTTGGATCAATGGAATTGATCCAAGGTTTTTGTTATAGAAAGGTAAATTTACAAACAACATCACCAATTTACAACATTACCGAACTCAAGAAGAATGGATACCCTGCAAGAACCATAATCACAACAAAATGAATCCAACTACAGAAATAATTTATTCATTGCAAACATGATTTTTAACAATAAAAGAATACACCTTCTTAGAACAAATCACATGTCAAAGTTTGCAATATAAAGAGTAAAAAGTCAATAGTTTTTCAAAGATGTTACACACCTATTAACATCATTCTATGTCGGAAGATGAGTCTTTTCTCACCTACCTTAGTGCGGAAGATTCTTATATTCATCGGTTATTACCTTCGAGACAAAAACCATGTTAAATGAATCGACCATTGAAATCAATATTAACATTCAAGAAAACCCACACATTATAAAGATATTCCAATATTTAGATGTTGGTGAACACAAAGCTCTTACTTCTTTTGTTCAAGAGCGAACAACACTTTTTATTTGTCCTAAGCTGAAATTCCCAGTATTGGCCCAAAAATTGTGGTCCACAATATCATCACTATTTCTGAAGAAAAACCCATGAAACAAAAGCTGCGGAAAATGCAGCCTCACATTTCCCTTCTGGTCAAAGAAGAACTTGAGCACCTTCTTTCGCTTTCCTTCATCCTATGCATTAATTACTCTCAAAAGGTCTCTAACATTGTTCTTATAACAAAAGTGATAGGGGACTTTACATTTACACATATTTACGTAACCTTAACTTAGCTTTCTCCAAAGAGTACTTTCCTCTACCTAGTATTGACCAACTAGTTGATCTCACCGCCATCCATGAGCTGTTATCATTCATGGATGGTTCCTCAAGTTATAACAAAATATTACTTTCCTTAGAAGATAAACATAAAATCTGCTTTCATCACTCTATGGCGGACCTTATGCTATTGTGTCATGCCATTTGGCCTAAAAATAGTGGTGCAACATATCACTCGGATATGACTTATATCTTTCATGACATTATGCATTTCATATTAGAAGATCATGTTGACGATATTCTTTCCAAATCCAAACATCGGGCTGAACATCTTACCATTTTTAAGGTCATCTTTGATTGTCTCATCAAGTATTATGTTCACCTTCAACCCAAGAGGTGTGTCTCCATTGTCCTTTCTGAAAAATCCTTGGTTTTATCATTTTTTTGCATGGCATAGATGTTGAACTCGCTAAAATCGTGGGCTATTCTTGAAATGCCTCCACCGCTAACATTCATCAACTTTGTAGTTTCCAAGGCCAATTGTTATCTATTCATCACTTTATTTCACAAATTTCGACCGTTTGCCACCCATTTCATCATCTCCTAAAAAGGATGTCTCCTTAAAATGGGATGATGAATACCCCAAATCCTTTGACACCTTAAAAATACCTACTCCAACCACCTATGCTCATTCCACCTAAGGATGACCAACCATTTTACATTTACATCGTTGGCACTGACCATTCTCTCGGTGCCATACTTTCTTATTGTGGCAACCAACACAGAAAAAGTAGTTTATTATATAAGCCATAAACTTTCGTACTATGAAACTAGATACACTCATACCAAAAAAATTTGTTTAGCCTTAGTTTTTGTCACCACTAAACTTCACCATTACCTACTTAACCACAAAAACTTCATTGTCACTAATAATGACCCCTTACATTACATGTACGCTAAGGCCTACCAACATCAATGCGCCGCACGTTGGCTCACCATCAAAAAAATTTCAAAGGGAAATCCATCATTTACCATTTTACGACGCTCCTCTCTCCAAAAATCAATTCTCTAAATTTGATTTCCGATCAATCAATCACCTCCTTCTATTTGGATGATACCATTTACCAAATGACCTTATTTGTTTATGGTTCCAAATGTTAGTGTGGGGTGGTACTGGAGTTATCCTAATTCCTCTTCATGGTGAGATTATGCCATTATCTTTCAAATTATATTTTTATTATACAAACAATATCATCGAATATGAAGCAATCATATTAGGTCTTCAAACCGCCATCGCTTTAGAAGTTAAATCAATTAATATTGTTGGCAATTCCCAATAGGTTGTAAACCAAGTTAATGGTATATACCAGTTGTCATGACGAGAAACTTCAAAATTATAAGCATCATGTTGACATAGTTTTGACTACCTTTCACCGTTATGAGCTTTAAACCACCTCGCATTCCACTAATAAATTTGTGGACACTATGGCCTACCTTTCTTCTCAAATTTCCACTTCACCCTTTGAATCAAAAATATTTGTCACCATACAAAGGTTGAAATCATCTTCTTTTCTATTTCGAGATGTCCACCTAGTCGGAACCATTAAAACGGACCCACGTGAAATTTGGTATAGGTAGTTTTCCGACTACCTTTCCCTTCTATTATGCGTCTAGATCTTACTCGCAATGGACAATGAGCCTTTCTCAAAAGTGTCTCTCACTATTTCATAATGGGTGGTCTTCTTTACAAATGTAGATTTAATAGTATCCTCCTACGATGCCTTATAAGCTATGAAATCCCATATACCATCAAGGAAGTTCATGAGGGGATTTGTGGGGGTAACTTCAGTAGTTTAACTATGGCTAAACACATTCTCCACCTAGGCTATTTCTGGGCAACCCTAAATCATGATTGTTGTGACTATTTCAAGCATTATGTGAAGTTTCAATAGCATGGTAATATTCATCACAACCCTAGTCATGCCTTACAGGTCACACGAGATATTTGGCCTTTCTCTCAATGGGGTTTGGATCTTATCGAGAGATATCAACCCTCATTCTTCCGACATCATCAATGGATTGTTACCACTACTGAATACTACACTAAATGGGTATAATCCAAGCCTCTCATTTCTACGAAAGCTAAGAAAATATGTGAATTCATCAACCATCACATCAGTTTTTTCTTAGGTGTTCCTCACCACCACATCACTAATAACGGAAAACAATTCAAAAACAAAACCATATGGAAACTCGTGATGTCTTCGGATTTCAAATCAAATTTTCTTCACGTTACTACCCTAAAATCAATGGAAAGCTTAATCAATGAACAAAACCTTAAACATTTTTTTATGAAAGTAGTTGATGATACTTTGGAAAGGATTGGCATACACACATTACTTTTTCCTTCTAGGCTATCACACTAGTATCCGTACCTCAACTTCGCCATGCCTTTCTCTTTGGTCTATGGTACAGAGGATTTCCTGTCTCTCAAAATTAAAATTACATCTATTCATATCTCATTCAAAGACATGTTCAATGATAATTATTTTAGCCAGACCATTTTCACAACTTGAGCTATTAGACGAACCTCATCTTAATGCTCTTGATCACCAAAAATATACCAAAAATGTATCAAATGTGCCTATGATAAATGTTTCCATGAGTGAACCTTTCAAGTTGGCGACCTCATCCTCGAAGGAAAATCTACATGTAAAAAAGAGGAAAAATGTAAACAGGGAAAATTTACTCCTAATTGGCTTGGACCCTATATTTTTACTCATACCTACGATCAAGTGCTTATCATTTGTCTTCACTCAAAGGTAAACCTAAACCTAAGCCCCTCAATATCTTCCATATTTTACCATTCTACCATTGAATCAATTTATCTATCACATTCTGTCTATTTAAACACTCATCCCTTGAGCACCATTCACCTTCCATTTACCTATTTTAAGGATCAATGACTAAACAAGAATCACATGATTAACCGTCACTTTTTAGCCTTATCTTAAATATGAGTACCACATCTCTACTCATGGCATGATTCTCATGGATACTTTTCATCTATTCCAAGATGGAATCCCATGGTCGTTCATCACTTAAAAACCCATCTTTCATAGCTAACCTCTATGTACTATAGTTTTGTCTTCATAATAGGAGCCTATCCTTCTCTATAGTCTTGTCCATGACCTAAAAGTCCAAAAAAAAATTCAAAAAGCAATATATGGGACTTTCAAATTCAAAACTCCTTGAGTCAAACTTCTCACAAATTATTATAAATCCCTCAAAAAGGACATCTATTTTTCTCTACCTTGCTACTATAAATAGACTTATCCCTTTAAGGAAAGATGTACAAAGCTATCCATACTGTAAAATTTTATCACACAATAAAATAAAATAAAATAAAAATATTCTAAAGCTTCTTGCATCGAGAAGCTTCACCAAGACCTCAAGGAGATATTCTATTCATCCCACATAGACTTCCCACATCTATCAATCTATAAAAAAATTAAAAAGGAAAATATGACTTTTTCATCATGGACTTACCTATTTTGATCTTGGGTCTCTTGCCAAAGAGGCATGTTGTCTCACACCAGGTTACACTAAACCAACTTCTTTCACCTCACCACCTTTCCTTTCTAATTTTCTTCCTACTCAAGGGACATGCCGTAAATTTGACATTTCATGATCATGTGACCTTCTTCACCCTTAGAAGAATAAATCATGCAATGCCTTTAGGGTTTTCTATTCATACGCCATCTTTGGTATGATAGAATCATAATGGTTCTTATCAATTAGGCGGCTATTTTGTCTCCTCTTACCATTCACCTTTTTTCTTATTTATTTGATTCTCCTATATAGGACCAAACCTTCAACACCTACATTTTAGGAATTCCTAAATCACCTAAAACTCAACCATGTCTAAATGATCTAAAATCAACCATGCCTAAATGACCTAGACTCTAACATGCCTATACCTAACTCAATCATGCCTAACTCACCTAGACTCTACCATGACCATACTTTACTCAATCATGCCCAACTCACCTAGAATCTACCATGCATATACCTAACTTCATCATGCCTATAACTGAATCCATCATGCCTACTTCACCTAGTTTCCATAAATACACAATAAAAATGGAAATTAAGAACAATTATATCATCTTGTAGACACCAAATTCGTGTCTCACGACCCCTTGTGACCCGCATCCCAGTTCACAACCTAACCTCATTACCTAAACCTTACACAATTATTTATTAATTACCTCATAATTGATAAACCCACATCGCCTTACCTACCACCTCACTTGGCCACCTCACCATGACCTAGCCCTAACCCTAAAACTAACCTAATTAGGACCCATGACTTGGTCTAGACTCACATCCATAACTAATGCCTCCTTACTCGCACCCAAAGCCGACCTTCTAGCCACTTGACCAAGCCCGCAACTGATCCCTCGGGAGAAAAACAGGGAAGGTGGGCTATTTTACTAAAAATAGCCTACTTTTTCCTAACCGATGCCGGTTCCTACTCGACCGCCGTCGGTTACGCAACCGCCATCGGTTCCCTGTAAATGGGCTTCCCAAGCCATAACAACGGATCGGAATTTCATTTTTGAGGGTCAGTCAAAGGATTTCTGGATCAAGCGAGGGCATTGCGAACGAGGAACAGAGTCCAGATCTTCACTTGATCAAGCAGAGACGAGTGAAAATATTAGAGGTGTTTACAGCAAAGGAGATCAACTGGCACCTTCATCAAATCCAGTAAGTTACATCTTGCATGTCCTCCATTATAACATTTCTTATGCTTTTGGAATTACAGTCCTCCCAAATCCGTTTCTGGATCCATTATCCAACGTACCATTGCCTCTAGCTGTCATTCTTTTGTTTCTAACCATCCCATTTCCTAAAAAACTATCCAAAAACCAGCCATTACAAACTCCACAACCAGCCCAGAAGATCCTAGAACCCACCGGTATCGGTTATCGATATCGGCATCGGTTATAAAGTAACTCCTAAGCATCGGTTCCTTTGATCAAAAACCGGAAAAATAGCCTTTCCCCTACCCGGTTCAGCCAAGCAATTTAATTGATATTTTACGCTCTTTTGTGTTAATTCATGTTAGCAGGAAAACCGACCACCTTCGAAAGGAAGGTTTACATTTCTGGCCCAAGGCGCTTCCTCATTTATTGTTTAATCAAATCTTGTGGTCTTGTGTTCTTATTTCGCAGTAGTCCTTCCCAAACAAAAAGGAGTTCTCCGCAATAACCCGATCTTCCTCTACGGTACGCGCACATCATCTCGACATTCTACATGTATTCCTCCTAACCCTAACCTTATCTCTGCTTCTATAAGGAACGAAGCATTTTCCGAGTGAAACACATCTATCCAATAAATATTGTCAATCGTATAAATGGGAGAGTCTCTGTATCAATACATATATACACGTATATAAATAAATACAAATATCTCAAAACTCTCATATAAAATGTCACATCTTCGGCACAAATACAAATAAATACAATGATCATATCATGTGACTAATTTTGACCACACCCGATATCCTCCTAACCATTCTCACATGTCTCCTCCTCCCTAATTATCTGTTGTGCAACTAACATCTCTCCACCCTCCATAGGTCTCGGTCTAGTCTCCTCCTGGCCCTCACTAGGGCCTGGCCTTTGCAAAATCGTAACCTATCCCCTCGGCTATATCCATGGGATCGATTGCCCACTCTACTCCCGAAGTGTGAGTCATGGTTATACTCCACTCACTAGCTTCCTATTGATATACTGTACTTGGCATACGAAGGTACATTTATAATGGTAGTCATCCGATGATTAAGATAGTAACACACCTCACCGAGGGAATCCTGAACCTTACCATCAATACGAGTCTATGGTGGTGTCATGGGTCTCACTACCACCTAAGAACTCTTCCCTACTAATAAATTCCTCGGCCCCTGCCTTGATACTTTTCCTCCTTCTTGTGTAGGTGCCTCGGAATATAGGACCCTCTCCTGGACCTATGGAGGTACATGTACCTATGCTATAACCTAGGCCTTTAATGCAACAACTTGTCGTGCTCGTGTCATGGGTGGCTAGCCCTATAAACTATTCCCCTAGATGTGCAAGTTTGATACCTATCCCCATCTCCATCTCCACCCCGCACGAGTTTACGCCTGTGCTACCCCGACTGTAGGGCTATCACCTAAGCCTCGTAAAGTGGCTACTTGTGCCTCTAACCCTATGAACTTCCCCTATAAACCTATAATTTGTGCTGAGGACGGCTACCTTACCCTCTAAAGTATCACTCTTCACCGTGATCGTAGCTAGATCTAGCTACTCCGGCCTCGTTGGTGCTACCCTATGAAATTATCTAACCTTGTCTATAGGTATCATCTCGTGCTTGCCGGTCGTCACCCCCGTATCCACCTCAACAATTGTAATCCCTCTAACTCCTCTACCATGCCTCTGTATGAAGGATAGCCAATGTATGGCCTCCACATGATATCAACCCCTGATAGACCCTCCAGCAACGCCTTGTAGTATCTCACATCATATGCCACCCTCGCGCCCCTCGAATACCCACCAAATAGTACCCAACGTTTGTCTCCAACACTAGGAAAGCCACCCCTAAAGAAATCATGTCATGATAGACCCACTGGGTGCACACACATGATGTGCTCGTATGCCCAATAGTGTAGTAAAAATGTACAACACATCCCAAATCACCACAATCTCCCATAAGCCCATAGCTCCCTATATAACTAAATCAGAAATTCTATGCCCAAGCAAAGTATACCCGCTTTACTCTATCATATCCTAAAACACTCCCATCAAGTGTGTGTGGGAATCTTCCTCCCTCAAAATCTGGGAGAGAAAAAGAACCTACCACCTTCATCATCAGTATATACAACCTCATATCATGCGGATAGGTTGTATACATATCTCCATAGCTAAGGATTGCACTGTGATGCCTCAGCTCGCCCATAGACTCCCAAAAACATTCACTATTGGCTCCACCGATGCCTCATAAGAAATAGAATATATTTACTCCCAACAATAAGAAGTCAGTAGGATTCTATACACATCCTCTAGGGTGATGCTCATCTCTCTCATCGGTAAATAGAAGGTATTGGTCATGGAATCCCATCTGTTGATGAGATTGACCATCATACTATGATCTCAAACTATCTTCCTATAATGATGAAACTCATTAAGTCCGACCTCGGTCATATGCTCCCACTCCTCTACAGTCATGTTGGACCACATCCGTACTAATAGTGGTGGTACTCTATCCCGCATCCTAAGCTGATTTTTATCCTCGCATCCACAAAACACAGCCATGTCAAGACTTGACTACCTCAAATCACATATTACCCAATATACCATACACAACCACATCAATCGTGCCTACCCCATCTACCTAATTCACCTACAAGTATACTAACCTTATCATTATTACCCATTCTATTAGTTCACTTCACCTACTTACCTATCCCATATCACCATAATCATATTTTACCCTCTTCTACCTACATTAATCTTCACATACTCCTTCTTCACCTATTTTACTTTCCTACCTATCCTTTATTACCCCTATTTACTCTTAACCTTAACCATTGTCAGGTCACCTTAATCACACCGCTTTTCCCCGACCATCATCATTTCATTTAACTAGTGTCAGTCACCTAAGACCTAACCAATTAAGCCAAATTTGAATGACGTCGGCCAAACCTAAATTTACGTTGGTCTCTCGCCGCAAAACAAAAATAAAAAAATCATTCCCCATTATTAAAAATTCACAAAATAACCTAAATACCTACTCCCACCCACCTAAACCTATCCTAACTTCATTCCCCATCCTATTTAACCTACGTATGATGTTTCCACTCTTATTTCCTTCAATTTTACCCCCAAATTCAAAATTACACTCCCACCCAATTTTTTAACCAAAACAATTTCAACAAAACTATTTTCAAACAAATGACAGATTCAAATTGCATCCTACATCATCTCGGCACCATCTCCATGGTGGTACCTCTATTTTCTATGTTAGTGGACCTCCCGCACCCTCTCCCACCTCCACCATGTCAAAATCCACCACAAATCACTGAGCCAATCAACTCCTCACCTCCAAATGAGTTAACTAAATCGAATAGATCTCGTGGACCCACAAATCGAATGCCAACCACCGATAAATGGCTTTTAACTCAGCTCAATTCCTCGTACTATCATTTTCAAGTCCTCACTTTCACCTTTGTCATTTTCTAAAAGTGGCAAAGGTAAAATGAATCAGAAACACGGATTTTTGTTTTTAGACCCAAATAAAAATGACCAACGTCATTCACATCGATCCTAGACAACTGATTTTGGTTACACCATAACCATCATCATTCACCTACCATTACCTTTTGAGTCACCTCATACCCATTTTTCCAAAAAAATTATTAATCCCACAACCTTTTAACCTTACCATTACCTCTTACACCCTACCCACAAGCCTAAACTATATGTACATTTCCTTAACGGTGTTTAGGTCCTTTTTGATTACCTATACCTTGGCCTTACCTCCGTGCCTTACCCAACATACCCCGACCTGAACAACCTTTTACTAATGTTTGACTTTTGTGTACTCGTTATACCTTGTGATGTTGTTTCCTATGTTGTTTAGCCTAATGACCTTATCTTGCCTATTGTCATGTTATTTATCCCGACCAAACCTTTGGTGTACCGGATCATACCTAAACATTCCTGCACCTAACCTAAGTTGTGTTTCCGAACCATATCTTATACCCTAGATACCTAAATCACTTCAACCTTGTTTGGATAACCTATCGACCTTGGACGATGTAGATTTTGAAAGATTTTCCGCCTGGTACCATATCGAATCTATACGTGTGCATGCATTTGATTTTAATTACCCATTACCCAATGTGACCCTTACCTATTACCCATTACCCACATTGACCATACCCTTACTTACAACCCACATAACCTCACTTTCATCACTTACCCATTTATCAAACCACTCGGTGACTCCATCTACCACTTCATCAACTTCAGGTTTGAGGGGAGAACCTCCACCCACACTTGGGGAAACCTCACCTTCAACCATACTTGGATAAAGCCCACTCTCACCTATATTTGGAGAAAACAATTCCTATTTTTGACAACATTGCTTACCAATAAAAGCTACGTGAAAAAAATGGGAAAATGTAGACATCAAATATGGGTCACACTCCCCTTAGTCCCATTTAATTAATTAATGAAACATATTCACCTAACCATGACCCCTTACCCTGAATTCATATTAATTTAATTAATTACAATTAAATTAATGCTCATCTTCACACTATTAATTAATTTGATTACTTTAATTAAATTAATTTAAACCTCACCTAGCCACATCACCCATACACCTCATCATGAAATTATTCTTAGTTTTTTAATTAACTAAGACTAAGTCTCCACTTATCTTAACTAACATGGACTTAGTCTAACCCTAAAATTAATGTCATTTTCTTTATCCAACAATAATCTCACTTATCAAAATGCTAACCCTCACTTGAGACCCAGACTGACAATTAGAGCATGCCAAAAATAGCAAGGATTTACCTATTTTTGGTAAACCTAGGATTTACCGCTTAACAGATGCTGGTTAACACTCAACCGATGTCGGTCACCCTAACTGTCGTTTATTACCTTATATACAATTTTGTAACCTTTTACATAGTTTGGTCATTTTGAGTTTTGAGAGATCTATTGTACTCAAGAAAAAACCAGATACTTATCAACATCCAAACAATGAAATACACTCAATCAAAGGCCCAAGAAATCCCCTGATACTCATCTAAAGGCATTAGCATTCACAGGAGCACTCTGGGAAGTATTTCCATTGTACTAACCACAAATTTATTCACGGATCAACCATTTCCATCCTTCACCAACCAGGCCTGTAAATAAAAGTAAGTGTATTAGATTTGCATCATTTTGTACTTACTTAAAGTGTAGGTTCATTGTCTTTACTCTTAGATCTTGTTCTTTCCTGCATTTCTCCATTACCATCTTCCCCGCTAATCTACCCAACCTACCACCCACCGCCTTCTACTCCTTTATAGCTAACCATTAGGCATTCATGAGCCTTACCGCAATTATTAATAACCCAACCATACTCCTTCATCCTCTCTCGCAATCACGAGAAGTCCAAATATACATTTTATTTAATCACCACAAAATTACCCCCACCGACGTCGGTTACCTTAAATTTCATTGGTTTCCCCTCTTCACCAACATCGATCACCAAACTGAAGTTGGTTACTTGTGTCTCCTATCAACTTGCACTAAATTTCCCCTAACATCACAAAAATCTCAAAAACTCACCCAAACATGATTCTCCACCTAACACTGACAATAGACCTTGCAACTCTTTGAGCAAAAACAAAGAGATCCTGACACCTACTCTTGACATACTGCCATTACCCAAAGTAACTAATATCACCATCCCGAATAGTATTGGTCATACTGAACTGACATCGGTCACCCTAATCAGGCGTCGGTCTCTATGCCTGGTAAAACTACCTTAGACCAGCAAGCTTCCCAATCACCCAAAATCAACCCAAACTTCACCAAATCTTACCCAGACCCCATCTATGACCCTAAGACCACGTACCCAATCTGTACCCTAACTCAAGACCTTCACCAGTTTAGTTATCAAGCATTTAATTGGATTAACACTGATAGTAATATGAGATACCTAAATTAGAACACTAGCATTAGATTATTTTATTTGCATGTTCAGTTATTTTATATTGAGTTATATATCAGTGGATTGACAACCATTGAGGAAGTATCACACTTCCTAGATCTAGCTCATGCTAGGAAGTCCACTAACCTTTGTTATTAACTATATCTTGTGGTTTTGCTCTGTATTACAGGTAGTTCCTCCTAGCCAAAAGGAAGCTCAAATAATCAATTTGGATTAGAAATCAAAAACATGCATGCTAAACCTTCAACTAACGTAACAATAGGTATTCCTCCTTGGCCTTTTACCTTTATCCATTTCATTATTTACAACAATCTAGTGAAACACACCCTTTTAGATTTCGGGTTTAACCAAGGTAGAATTATGAGTATGGCTCACCGCCTAACTCGTAAACACCGATCGATTTTCTGAAATCTTGTATCTACTTTTAATTCAGTAATGAACCTAAATTTATGGCTTTTTTACATTTTGGATTTTTTAAATTTTCATCCCCCACATTGTAAAACCGCCAACCAAATCTCTAATTCAAAAACCCCAAACACCACATTCCCCATTGACTCGCAAATTGAATTGACTTCCGAACTACCCCACTTTATAGAACTTAGTGATCAAACATTTATCCGACCTAAGTAAACAAATAACCCTCCTTTTTCAAACCTCTGATCTTTGAAATTCTTAACTCAACCATCCAAAAAAACTCCTCGCCGATTCCGAGCTATCCACTATTTCAGTCTAGTCTCTCGAGCTCAATCCTCATTGGTGTATGACCTGCAACACTCCTGTCAATGACTCACCATGCTTCACCAAGCCTCCAACAAGCCCCATCTCACTCTGCGTGATCTTTATTTCTTCTTATTTTCGAAATAATCTCAACTTGATTCCACCGACCCCACGGTTTCACCCCCATATCATGCTTTTATCAATGGGCTAGCCAAGTTGGCTCGTTGATCTAAAATTCCAAGCTCTCATTTTTTCTTTAGCTTCACAACCTTGAAGAGGGGCCTGACCTCATCTCATCATGTGAACCTCGACACGCTGGTTGGGTGAGCTCGGTTTTGCAGCTACGCTTGGTCCCCGATGTAGACACCTAGAATGTGCTTACACTTAGCATTTCCTCCCATTCAACCGATTGATGGCACTTCATTAATTCCCCTTCTTTGCTCCATTCTTAGGTTCCCATTTATGACACCTTCTCGCCGCATTCCTCCTTTAATCAGCTTATTTGGCTAATATCTCTCTTATTAGCTAAACATTCCTCGTTTGACCATTCGAACCTCCCTAGTTCTCTCTAGACCACTTATATTGGCTTCGTAGGCTATTTATCAGTCGAATTGGTTATCCGAACCCTTCTAACTCTCAATAGGTCTCTAATCACTTGCGAATCAAATTTTAAATAGCCTAAAACCTAGTTAACTATCCTATACCAAGCTTAACTAAGCCTAAAGCATGTTTATCCTAATCTAATCCTAAAGTGATTTTTAGAATTTTAGTTCCACATGAACCCAAAGTTCAAACTCTTCCATTTGGAAAACTATAAATAGAAGGTTCACCCCTCTATCTCAACCTTACACCTTGTTTTCATAACAAATCTCTCTCACATTTGGAGATATTGGCATTAGACCTCATTTGCATTAGCTAAGCTAATAGGCATTTGATCTTGGCTATCCTCCATTGTTGAAGCTCCTCCATCTTGCATCCATAACTTCATAGTAGGTTAGTAGGAGGGTATCTAACTTGGTCTTGTAGCCATTTTAGAGAGACCTCTTCACCTCCATTGAAGAAACAACAAATCTAATTTGATTGCTCATAGGTTTAACTAGGTTCAATTTATGTTTTAAGTAATCATAGAGTAGTTAGAGATAAAATGATAGTGTTTTAGTTTAATTCATTATTGTAGAAGTTATCTTGTTTAGCACTCATCTCATGATGCATGGATGAGTTAGCAAAGCTTTGAGGTTCTTTATCCTCATTCCATAGATTTTGCAACTTTCCATTGCATACATTTGGCACGCCTCGGTGGGACACTTATGTCCACCCTCCATTAATGGAGGTCTTTTAGGTTTTTCAAAGCTTATTTTCAAGTTTTTTTCTCAAATCACTTGTTATTTCCTCATTTTTATTTCTAACCCTAGATAAATGACCTTCATTTATATACATTTTGTGGGTTTGATATAGAAATAGGACACTTTGACTAACAACTAACTTGTTTGCTCTTGAAAATTTGAAAATCTGTGTTTTTCAAGTTTTTCATAGGGTGCACATAGGTGTAAAACAAGGGGCATGTACACGTTGAAACCCCAATGCATACCCATCGAATCAGGTGCATACCTGTCTAGCGGACTTCATCATTTGTAAATTTTATCTCTACAGGGACGTGCATGTGTCTCCTTCATTTGGGACGTGTATCTGCCTCTCTGACCACATATGCATCTAGCGCTAGATCGTGTAAAAAAATTGTAAATTTCACCTCTACAATGACGTGTATGCGTCTCCATCATATGGCATGTGTATCCATCTCTCTGCCGCGCATACGTAAATGGCTTGACTGTAAAAATTTGAAAAATTGTCTATTTTATGCTTTGGTGTGTATCATGTTGGAGGCCCATATACATCACTTTAGGCACGCAGGTGTCCTATTCCGCTCTATTGACTTTTCATTTTTACCTTACCTGTGTACCTATCTACTTAGGTGCGTATCATTGGTTGGGGCACATATGCATCGCTCTAGGTGTGTAAGTGTCTTGTTCCACTCTATTGACTTTGCATTTTTACCTTGCCCATGTACTTGTCTACTTCGGTGGGTATCCATTGGTTAGCACACATATGTGTCATTACGGGCATGCGGTGTCTCTGTGTAGGCCGATTTATGTTTTATTTATTTTATTTTTAGTTCTCCGTGTTTTGACCATATTTTTTGACTCGTTAACCCATTTTCGTTTTTTTAGTTTGAATAGGCGTCGTTTCATCATACTTGCAAAGATAACGAAGCATAATTTGTGAGGAAAATTCCAAAATTTAGATACTCTTTCCTTGCATCTTACAAGTTTCCAAATGATGTGCCACTTAAAACCACATTAAGTTAAGCAAGATAAGAAACACACCATATTCAAAACATTATGTTACAAGATAAGTTTTCAAAAAAGGGTACGTTCCTATCCTCTCAACCGGAACATAACCCCTTTGGCATAATGCCTTAAGCTACAACAATGGGGGTGGTTCCAGGAACCCTAAAGTAGTCCACCACTGTGTAACCTCGTGGATGAAACAAGAAGTGCTCCGCTTACCCACTTGATTAGTTTTCCTTGTGAGATAGAGTTACAAGTTTTCCCTATCATGACCCTATTAAAAGTACACGATGGATGCATTTACTTGCCCACTGTGCTTGAAGGGGAAAATCCAAGATACTCCCAAACTAGTCATTGTGACTTTTTGGGTAAATCACCTCGCTTGTGGATAACTCAGTAAAGCCATTTTGTCTGGGGCCCACTTTGCTAGTCCTTTGTCACATCTTGGCCATCACAAAGTGATAACTTGTTTGGATTCAGAACCTTGTTTTTTGAATAAGGAAAAGAATCCACTTAAGTTGGATCTAAGTGCCTTTCATCACAAAAATTGGATGACGTTTCACTTAGCTTAGCTTCTTTCTCACCTTTGACGAGGTGAAGCTCTGCCCAAGTGATGCTTAGTTCATTTCCATCTTTTGATCTACACCTTTGCATTCTTGTTTCCCATTTGGGGCAAGAGAAGGCATCTTTCGGGAGTGTTGTCATAGATGGTGTTCACCACTTTTTTGTCTATTTACGCTCATCCATGTTTGCAGATGAGTTGTTAAATGTCTAAAGTGCATGGATGCATCCTTATATCTTTGATGGCCACTTGATCTTGATTTCAGGATCATCATCATAGTTTGGATTGATTCATCATTTGATCTCCCTTTGTTAATATTTACGCCTTGTTCATTTCAAGCTTGACGTAAATATTGACATTGTGTTGATCGTATTTTGCATCAAACTATCACTTTGCACACGCATTTGCATAGGGTGTATTTCATTGATTATTAGCTTTGTGTTTCACACTTGCATGATTTTTCCTTGTGATTATTCATCTAGAAAAATTGTTTTCTAGGAAAATCATTTTTGATCTCATCGATATTACATCATCACAATGTCCATTTTCTTAGAACTTTAGAAAATCATTCACGCATCTCCATACTTATGAAATGTCTAGTTGGATGTCATCATGCATCCTTGAATCAACATGTCACTTCCTTCCCTTTGAAGGAGTTCCATCACACTATCTAGGTCTAGGCATTTACACCTAAACAATGCCAAAAATGACTGACTATCACACAGTTTCTCACATTTACAACAATACGGAACCTAGGTTTAGCAATTAAAATCAAAATATTCCCATTACAAATAAACCTCATTTGGTTCTTCATGCTAGAGGGCCCACTCGGGTACCTTATTCCCCACCTTCAGCTCATAGTCAGTGGTATGGTTTGGATGCTTCTAATCCAAATTATTATTCAAGTTCCTATCACTCTTCTTCTGAAGATTTAGATCCCAACTATTGTTCGGATACCCCTATATCAAATCTCAAATCATGGTCCTCCCTTCCTTCACAGGACCTTTATTCCAAATCACCTCAATGACATCTTCCTCCTTTAGAGACTCATGTGACTCCAAGTTCCATCAATCAAACATATAACTCAATAGGACCTCCTTCATCAATCATCTTAACGACCTCTTCCTCCATCAAAAAGTTCCACAACTCAGATTCCCTCAAGTCAATCATCTAATTCAAATCCTACGTCACAACTTAACAGATGACTATGTGATCCTACTTTCCAACCTACATTACGTCATCTTCTAGAAAAATGACATAGGTCTAAATCCAAATCATCCATTCATGAGACATTTACCACCAATCCTACTTCCTCTCTTGAGTCATCTTCTTCTATCAATCAATCATCCCCGCTTATCGGACCTATTTCTTCTATTCAACCTTCCATGGAAAAAGAACAACAACCTCTACTAATTGATTTCTCTCAGAATGAAGGAACAATTAGACTACATGATGATATCCCTTTAGAGGATTACAAACAAGGATTATTTCTAGAACTCGATACGCTTGCGTATGGGGAGGAAGAAATTGATCCTTTTCGATAGAACATAAAGGAAAATCCTAAGGTCATGGAACTTGATTCTTCTTCTATTCCATCTTCACCTTCTTCTAAGCATGATGAGATGTCGGGTCTAGCATTGAGCCATGGCCTATCTTCTCATTACCAAATCATTCATTATCTATCATCATTCCTCAATCAAAATCTTGTCTCGGGTCACCGCTGAGTAACCCATCATCTTCTTCTATCCTGGGTCCACATCCAAGTAGTCCTCCATTTTCTACTTATGGTTCACTTCCACAGTATCCCATTCCCTTCTATTCTTTGGCCATGTCCTAGTATCCCTTCATCCTCTTCTATCTATGGGATACCTCTTGGTAGTCCCTCCTCATCTATACTCAGGTGACGCCTAGTAGACCTTTGTCATTTGCTTCCATCTTAGGGCCATATCCTAATAGCTCTTTGTCATCTTCTATTAGTGGCTCACCTCCTCGTAGCCCATCCTCTTCAATTCTTGGACTATATCCTATTTTTCCATCACATCATCCTTCTACCAATGACTGGGGCAAGTCCACCATCATTTCTCTCGTTCCTATCCTCAATTGTAATCGCTTCACTTTCTCCCACTTCTTGGGATCAAACAAGTCATGATATAGCTTATAAGAAACCCAACCGGGTTCATTACCAAGCTCGAGTCAAAACTCCTAAGAGATCCAAATCCCCTTGTAACTCACATGATCTTAGGGTTAAAAATCAAACGTGATTCAAAATCATACATTAACACAGCCATCATGTATGGCACAAAGTGCATAAACCTCTAGATAGGTAACTCAAGATCCCGCATACAAAATCCATGTTTCAGGATAAATTACAGTCATTTGTTGAGTACGAGCTCACCACGATCATTGAGATCGGGGATAACATAACTCTTGATAAACAAATGCACCTAGTCTCCCTTATCAAGGAAGTTGCAAACATCGTTGTTGGATCCTATCACACATAGTGACTTTGTTAGTCCCAACCTCTTAAAACTATCAAAAAGCTAAAAATAAAAAACAATTCAAAAATACAAAAAACATTGAGAAAACACAAGAAAAATCAAAGGTATAAAGATCAAACATTGCAATCAGGTATTGCGTACACATGGATGTTTCTTTCTTCCCTTTCTTGTTGATTATTCTGCAAGTCTTCCTACCATTTTCATCCCTTTAATGATATTTTGGTTAGCCTTTTCACACACATTTTGTGACATTTATCTCTATGGTATTTGTTTGACCCTGGTCTTTTATCACCTTGGTAAATTAAAGAATGATTGACCTCTTAGAGATCCTATCACATTAAATATCTAATAAACTTAATGCGAAGAAATTTTGGACATATTTGTTGACACTAGCCAATGATGTCATCACAATCACTTCCACCTCCTTCCATCAAGCCATCTATGGTTCTTAACCCCTTGTCAAACAAGAGAGATGAAATAAGTTTTCAAAAGAAAAAGAATCAAAATCAATCAAAAATCATAAGCTAAAAGCTAAAAGCAAAATAAAATGGATATATAACTCTCTCTTGGGGTATTTCCAATAAAATCTACCGAGGCTATGGACACCTAACTGTAAGTAGAGAAATGTTGTGATTAGAATCAAATGCATCTCTGTTGGGGCTATGGACACCTAGCTGGAAGCAGAGCAATGTATGGCTATCCTTCCACCCTTCATTCACAAATCACCTATCACTTTTCAAAATCAATCATTCCTACACATTGTCTAGGGTGTCTTCACTTGTTGTCTATTAAATATTCCCTTCAAGAGGTAATTAAATTCCATGTACACACATTGGATCTCTATGAGTAAAGCATGATTAGTACGTTACCAAGTTTCTTTTTTTGGACCTTGTTTAGAATCTTACTTTATTCCTTATCTTGTCTCACGATTTGTGCCTTTCACTAATCACTTCTTCATTATGAGGCTTCCAAGCTACATTCATATCATTCACATCATTCTTCTACTTCATTTATAACATCCATGTGTATAGGATTACTTTTTGCCATGTTTTCGGACACCTTTGTCCCCTTTCGCCAAAAAAAAAGTCTTCTCCTTCCTTTCTATCACGTGATTTTAGGCCAACTTATGATGGGGGAATCTTTGCTTCTTCCCAACACTTCATTTTTTATGTTCACCATCATGTTGAACCTATAAATAATGGCCTTGGGTCTTGCTTCTACCTGTGAAGAGTTTTCCTTTGAATACTCCCACCTAATCACTGGGGCATTTTTACATCTTCACCTTTCTCATACGCACATGGCCTTATGCCCTTGTACATCCCATCTATCGCTAGGGGCATCCACGCTTCCTTGTCTTCCTATACATAGTTTCAGAAAACTTTCAAAATATAAAAACATTCAAATATGTTAGAAAAATAAAAAACATTCAAATATGTTAAAAAAATCATCAAAACATTCAAATATGTTAGAAATATCAAAAACATTCAAATATGTTTCAGAAAAATTCTAAAAATTGAAAATCATTCTACAAAACATCACTCTTTGGTTCTCACCTATTCATGTGCGTGACTCATGAGATCATCTTGATCTATCTCCATCAACACAAGCTAGGCTGCTTACTTTGTCTCTGTACTCTAGGCACAAATGAGTTGCATGGTATTGTTTCATAGTTCACATTGCTTTTTCATTGGACCGAAGTGTCCTTCGTTATTCCCCTTGCATGTATCCTTTCTTGGGGAACCATCATCAACCCTTGTTGTTAATTCACATAGGTCAGAACTGAAACTCGATAATAAAAACATTAAGTTATGTTTCTTTGTTAGGTTAGCTTGTTTACTTTCTCGTATTCCATTGCATTATGTATGTTGCATGGAGTTATGAATCTTTTACTTTCTTGTATTGCATTACATTTTGTATGTTGCATGGAGTTAGTGTTTTTAGCAATGGACATTTGTTCGTATATGGCTTTTCATGTCGGACTACAATTGTGTTCATTATTTTTAATAAGAACTGATGATGAAGATCTCTAGCAATATGATGAAAATAATTTTTTTAAAAGGCACTGGATGGATGTTATCTCATTCCCTCTTCCTCATACTCCATTTTCTTCTATATCCCATTTCTTCTCCACACTATTCTTTCTTCTATTATCTTTCTTTCATCTTTTCAATCATTGATCGAGTTCTTCTATCACCCCATCAACAATCGAGGGGGCATCCTCCATTCTACTCATTTTTCTTCTATTCCTTCAAAATTTTCTACTTGTTTATGCTTGTCTACTTTATTTGAAGTGACGTCGCTTACACCACCTCAAAGAGGGGAAAATGTAGACACCTAAAATATGCTTACACTTAGCATTTCCTCCCATTCAACCGATTGATGACACTTCGTTAATTCCCCTTCTTCACTCCATTCTTGGATGCCCATTTACGACACCTTCTTAGTTGCATTCCTCCTATAATCAGCTTATTTGGATAATATTTATCTTATTAGCTAAACATTCCTCCTTTTGAAAATTCAAAACCTCCCTAGTTCTCTCTAGACCACTTTTATTGGCTTTGTAGGCTATGTATCAATCAAAAGTGGTTATCCAGACCCCTCCCAACTCTCAATGAGTCTCTAATCACTTGCTAATCAAAGTTTAACTAGCCTAAACCAAGCTTAACTAAGCCTAAAGCATGTTTATCCTAATCTAATCCTAAAGTGATTTTTAGACTTTAGTCCCACATGCACCCAAAGTTCAAACTCTTCCATTTGGAAAACTATAAATAGAAGGGTCACCCCTCCCTCTCAACCTTACACCTTGTTTTCATAACAAATCTCTCTCACATTTGGAGATATTGGCATTAGACCTCATTTGCATTAGCTAAGCTAATAGGCATTTGATCTTGGCTATCCTCCATTGTTGAAGCTCCTCCATCTTGCATCCATAACTTCATAGTAGGTTAGTAGGAGGGTATCTAACTTGGTCTTGTAGCCATTTTAGAGATACCTCTTCACCTCCATTGAAGAAACAACAAATCTAATTTGATTTCTTGTAGGTTTAACTAGGTTCAATTTATGTTTAAAGTAATCATAGAGTAGTTAGAGATAAAATGATAGTGTTTTAGTTTAATTCATTATTGTAGAAGAGTTAGAAAAGATTTGAGGTTCTTTATCCTCATTCCATAGCTTTTGCAAATTTCTATTGCATACACTGATTTACTCCTTGTGCACCCTATGAGCTAGCTCGGTTGGCATCATGCACCCATCAACTTTGGCTCAATCTTCCTACTTGTGCACCACACTACTTGGCATCCTCATCAATTCCTCTCACTCATCCAACCACATTGGACTTAACACCTCGCCTCTTTTATTTATCTTGTTAGCCATTCCCAAGCTAAATTTTCTCATGGACTCATCGAGTACCTCGATTCTCCATCTCCTTATCTCGATTTGTCCCTTCTACATTTCCACGGGACTCGATTCATCTCCTTTCTGAGATTCCAACCTATCACCACTCGATGCCATGCCGACATGATCTCGTTGTCTTGCGCTAACCAACTCGGTGCCCACATTAATACCTTGTGACTCGCCAGAGCCACCCCAGCTCACCAACCACGTATCACCTCTACTCTCCGAGTTTCTTCCTAGAAGATCGGTGAGCTGAATTCCAACTTGATGACCACTTATTCCTCCTAGCTCTCCCACTAACTCGTTGAAATGGGTCTTAAACCATTTAACCCACCCCACTCAAATTATGCCATAATTTTATATTTTCTTAGAATTTTCTTGCATTTATATACTAATGAGGACTGGATGGAGTTCCCTAGGTCTCATTACCCATTTTTTCTATTGTTTTCTTGTTTTTGCTGAATGTGGGCTTGCACAGGGACCCTTTTTACCTAAGGGAAACATTAAGTCATTTTTAAAACCCAAAAGAGGAAAAAATTCCTCTTAATTTTTTCAAGCTCCCAAACACTTCCAAATGCACTTAAAACATGGAATCATGCCTTTAAACTATGGATACTCTTGTTAATATCCTATCAAATCCCTAAGTCCAATTCTCTCCCGTTGTCCATTTTACCTAGGGAAATCAATATCAATATAAAAACTCAACATTTTGAAGAATGTAATAATGGAGCATGTGGATTATGTGGAGGATAAAAGAGCAGAGGTCGTAGAGGTAGAAGTATATTTTCCTAGAGGACATGTCATACTTGTGGGTCCCAGGATCATTATGAGAATGCTTATCTAAAGAATGTAGTATGTGCCTATTGTGAAAAGCAACCTAATCTTGAGGACTTGCATGTCCTTTATGAGTACATATGTAAGAACAAGATTAAGGAAAAGGTGCGGGAATGATGAAGGTACAATGCACATAGGGTCATCATTAGATACCAACTAATATACTTAATTCTGAGTTAAATCCCTTATTGGTCACTACACGTGTTAAATCAATGGACACGTGTGAACCTCTTAAGGCCAAACCACTCATAATGAGGGAATAATTCCTGAATTTCAGGCATCGAAATGTTTCTCAACTCAAGGAAATTTATCATAAGACCATGGGCGTCATCTCGAGAGAAATAAGGTGAGATAAAATTATTGAAGGAGAATGTGTATGAGAGAGAATATATAAGGACTGATAAACCCCGTAGAAGGATGTGGATGATCTAAAGGAGGAGTGTATAATGTTGTGCCAAGAGAATATCATCCCACTTCTAAGGGAATGGATGTGTGATAAGGTACCACACTCGGGAGTTGAGCACTAGTGATAAAAATACATGCAAATTTACCACCATAGATTCATAAGTATGATAAAGAGATCACTTTAGATGTAGTGATTGATGGGTGGTTGGTGAGAAATATTCTGATAGATACGGTGCTGAAGTAAATGTGCTCAATCTAGATACATGGAATCAAATGGGGATACCTATATTACAACCATCCTAAAAATTTTGTATATGGAAAACAAGACAAGGACTATGCCTATTGGGGTTTTGAAATATGCTTCCATTACAATTCAGGGAGCCAAGTTTACTAGAGACTTTGAGGTATTAGATTTTGTTGAACTAGAAAACTTTCCAACATTACTTGGGCGACCACGGTGTTATTGGAATAATGTAGACCTTC
The DNA here is from genome assembly GCA_018340775.1 of Taxus wallichiana var. yunnanensis. Lineage (NCBI taxonomy): Eukaryota > Viridiplantae > Streptophyta > Pinopsida > Cupressales > Taxaceae > Taxus > Taxus wallichiana. Next base: position 277,080,548 of record CM031236.1, on the reverse strand, counting down.
TCTTTAATAAGGGATATATAAGTTTCAAGAGTAATAATGAGCATGTGATTATACCACTGAATAAAGCAAAATATACACCATACATCGATCCTTTAAGTGAAGAAGAGTTGAATAGGATCTATGTGTGCATGGTACGAGATGCTAAAACTATGGAGCCATAAAAGGAATGCGTGTTGCACCGGGAATATGTACACTCAATTAGTAACACCATAAGTGTTGCTTGTGATAAATGGACTAATGACATGTCTAACATGTCCATGCTTAAGATGAAAGGGAAAGTAACTAGAATGATAATATTGCACATGGTTAGGTGCATGGGAACATATCATCACCAAGATATATTGGTGAAGAAAATCTTGAGTCTTTGTCACGCTATGGAGGAACACAAAAAGAGTGTTCAGCTGCTTGAAGGAACATTTTGGTTTATACTTTATGCGGGACAACAATGCACTAGTGGGAAACACGTAGATATATCTTATTGGGATGGCGAGAAGTGAGAATAACCTTTTCAACCAGTTTATATAGATAAATGCACCTACACATATATGTGAATATCATTGGAAGAATTCTTTTTTGTTATATGTTTATAACTATGAAAGATAATGGATACAAGGTGATGAGGCCTTACCACTATCTCTATGGGTACATAAGTTCTATTCTACTTTGTGCGATTTTGTATGCTATGGTATGTACATTCTTATCTCAATAAAGAGACAACAAGTTGGTGAGATACGATGGAAGGTATGGTCCATACATTTTTTTTTTTAATAAACATCTGATACTTGAGGCATTATAGATCATGAAGTACATAAAATTGGGGGATAACATGAAGTTAGAGGAGATCATACTTTAGTTTTTAGAGAACCTAATCTTGAAGCATGCAAGAATGCTTTGAGGAAACAGAGAGGAGATATAAATGGGTCACTCGTGGAAGGAGAAAGAAAAGGGTAAAATGATTTGGAGACAAACCATAACAAAGGTTCACGTGAAGTAATAGATACAATAGATGAGAAGGCTCGTGTAGAACATGTGCCCATGAAGACAAATAAGGTAAATATTGGTAGTGACGATGTGCCAAAGGAGGCCATTATTGGCGACATTACTTGTAAGAGAAGCAGGAAACAAAGATTCATGATCTTCTACTAGAATTATAGGATTTTTTTCCTCCGAGGTTACCATGAGTTGAAGGGAGTGAAACCCTCATTGGGAGAAATGAAATTTAATATGAAAGATGGTGTGCATATGGTTTGGAAGAGGCCTTACAAGATGGATCCAAACCCGCACGTGAGAGTGAAGGAGGAAATTCACTAAAATCCTTAAGGTTTGAATTATTGAACCAATTGAGAAGTCTGAATGGGTTAGCCCTATGGTTATCAACATCAAGAAGGATGGAAGGATCATGATCTATGTATATTATAGGGAAATTAATGCTTCATCTATTATAGATTTTCCCACACCTTTCATAGAGAATATCCTTGAAGGCGTCACGGACGCGAGATCTATTCATTCATAGATGGGTTTTCAAAGCTAACACTAGGATTGCATTGTGCATGAGGATCAAGAAAATAATACCTACACCACTTAATGGGGAAACATTTCATATACTTGTTATGCATTTTGGATTAAGGAATGCACCCTTTGTGTTTTGGCTCATAGTTTTACAGACCTTTCATGATTTCATTCAAAAATTCTTGTGTTTTTACCTTGATAATTGGAATGTCTATGGATTGGTTAAGGACCACTATTAAAAAAATATGACGTTAATGTTTGAGAGATGCGAGATAATTGAGAATCTCTTTAAATATTAAGAAGTGTATCTTTATTTCACCCTTTGGGTTTTTGCTTGGGTACATCATTTGTAAGGAAGGAATGTTGGTAGATCTAGCCAAGATAGCAGTAATTTTGGGTTTAGAAGAACCTACCAATCAAAGTGAAGTGCACGTAATTTTTGGGCATCCGGATTATTACATGAAATTCATCAAAGGATGTGCCAAGATTATTATGCCCTTATAAGACTTACTCAAGGAAAAATGAAAATTTCATTGGGGTGATGTGCAACATCAGGAATTTGAGACATTGAAGGAGAGGCTTACCACTACACCAGTCATGTACTTTCCTTCATGGAACAAACCCTTTCATGTGCATGTTGATGCTTCATGTACGACTATTGGTGGAGTATTAGCGCAACCTAGAGAAGGAAATGTAAATAATTATATATGTTTTTCAAGTAGGAAGTTGATACCATTAGAATAGAATTAAACTACAACCCACCATGCGGCTTTGTATATGATCTACGCACTTCATAAGTTTTGATAATAATTTTTGGCTACACCATTTATTTTCTATACATATCATATGGCATTGAAATACTTAGTCAACAATCCTTTTTTCAAGAGAGCATCTTCAAGTGGATACTTCTCTTTAAGGAGTTTGATTTTATAGTTGTTGTAAAGCAAGGCAAGAGCAATTTTGGGCCTAATCACTTATCAAGAATCAATTCTTTCTAGGAAAAAAATTATCAAGGATAAAATGTCGATGCATATTTATTCATATTGAACTACGTGCCCAAAGATATGGAGGACATAGCACTATTTTTACACACTAGACTAGTGCTTTGGAAGGAATGAATTCCCTGGAGAAAAAAATATTGTTATACATGCATCACCTTACCATCTTATTGGAGGTGAATTTTACAATATGGGAAGAGATGAATTCTTACACCGGTGTGTTCTTGAGTATGAGAGATAATATGTTATGAAGGAATCTCATGGAGGGATTGTAGGATGACACTATGTAATTTATGTAATGCGCTTAAGATCCTTATAGCTGGAATTTGGTGGGAAACTTTATATAAGGAATTTAAGGAATATGTTAAGGCGTGTCATCATTGTCTTAGGATTGGAAAGTACGGAAGAAGGTAATATATTCCCTTGAGACCTATTGTGACCATGGAATGAATTAATAAGTTGGCCATTAACTTTGTAGGGCTAATTATACCACCCACACGTAGGACTAGAGCATGCTACATCATTACATCCACAGAATATTTGACAAAGTGGGTAGAGAATGCACCTTCAAAGGATTTTACTATAGCCATATTAGAAAGGTTCCTTTGGGAAAAATGATTAGTATGTATGGTTTTCCATTAAGCTTGACCAGCAATAGAGGAACTCATTTAGTGAATGAGACAATAAGAATTCTATTGGAAGAATTTATGATGGCACACCATAAAACTACCCATTATCACCCCCATGCTAGTTGTACTATACAAGCTTTCAACAATATTTTGGGACAAAATCTTACAAATATTTGTGATTTTGGAAGAAAGGATTGGGATGATAAAGTATCAATTGTATTTTGACCTTACGAGACCACATATAAGAGGTTAAATAAGGCCAAACCCTTCTAGTTAGTTTTTGACATGGAAGTAGTTGTACAAGTGGAGCTCTTGCTACCATCCATGTGTATTGCTTGCATAGGTGGATTGACTGATGAAAAGGTTATGGAAGAGAGCATTGATAAACTAATTCAATTAGATGAGTGGTGTGCAATTACACATTGGATCCCAAAGTCTAAAAAGGAAAGAAAGAAGGCTTGACATGATAGGAACATAAATAAAATGACATTTTCCGTAGGCAAGATGATACTTCTCTATGACTCCAAGTTTGTGCATCACCTAGGAAAGTTAAAGGTGGATTAGTTATGAAGTTTTGTAGTAGCGATGATACATGAATTAGGAACATATAAATTACAAGTGTTGGATAACATCATGTTGCACAGATTACTTCAATGGGAGAAGGTTTAAACCCTACTATGAATAATATTCTTGGTGTTTGCAATAAGGCGTTATTTCCACTTAGATTAGGTTTTTCATTCATGTTTTGTTTTTGCATTTCAGTTATTTGTTTTCCTTGTTTTGCTGCAATAAGCATGCTTGCGCACACAAAGATGATTACTATCTATTGATTTCATGTATAGAAGACTGCATGTACTTCTAGTATGGGGTGGAATTAGGTTCTTATCAAAAAAATAAAATGTGAGTGGCTATGAGGGTGCACCTGAAATCAATGAAGGGACATGTGCTTGGTAGAGAAAAATTGGGGATGCACAAAAAAGGAACATAGGTGGCTAGGTATGATGGTCTAAGAAATGGTTCAGCAAAAGCCCATGCAAGAAGAAGGAAGAACAATATAACTCAAGGAAGGAAATATCAGTGCACACTAATTTAAGTATGGAACAAAGGAAGATGGGATATGTTGTAGGGAAGTACACGCATATATATCTAAAAGTGTAGGAAGTAGGTGGCATGCTATAAGGTTATGAATGCCTCATGCGTGAACAAAAGGAAGAGAAGAAATTAAAACATGTCTTTGATGGAAAAAGGTGATTTAAATGGAAAACATACTTTAAAATTTTAAAATCAAGAAAAAAAAATTAAATGTAAAAACGCTAAGGTGGTTGAAGTTTTAAAGTACAAGAAGCTATAAAAGGGGGAAAACAAACTTGTTTTTCACCTTGCATTCAAAGTGAAGAGAGTAACCGAGTGACATAGTGTGATAGAGCGAGTTAAGTGGCAATAAAACTAGAAAAGCATGCATAGAGTGTTTGCATAAAGATCCTTAGTGGAAAAGAGGAAGTTTGATTAGAGTTTGATGCAAAGCTAGGGCACAAGTAATTAGGGTTTACATGGATTAAATTTCTAGTGGCTAGGGTTCACGAGATCTCAAGTGGTGTGTAAATATAAAGGGTATAAATAATACTACCTAAGGGCGCAAGTTATCAAAAAAATACACCTAATGACATAACCATGATGTCTCCTAAGAATAAGGGCAAGGATCATATGAAGAGAGTTGAGGTTGAAGATCCTCGGGAGGAAATATCTTCATAAATGAATTTTCCACTAGGTATGTTTAAAGAGCAAACATGTAAATGACAAAATGTAAAATGAAACATTAGTGAGTTTAATCATAAGGAGCTAGGTCATGAGGCAAGATTGAATAAATATATTCTATGGGAGCTTCTAGATAGGAGCACCGAGGGGCATATAGTGGTGGATGATTTAGTGAGAAGGAAAATTGAGAAGGTAGGGTTTTATAGTTATTCGATCTACCATATTTCGGTATACCATAACACCTATTCCAGTGGCGCATGTCTAGGGTGCAAGAAAATTAGTTATAATTTGCAGGTAGGAGGATGGGAATCATAGGGCATTTGATTAGGAAGGTAACAAGGCTTCAGAGATAGATGGATAAGACCCACATCTAGACTTGTATAATGATGCAGAGATTAAGGAGCTAGGAAACAAATTAATATATGACAAAGGGGTTGAGCCATGAGCATTGAAAAAATAACACACCCGATGACTAGGGTAGCACCTAACTAGTCACGTGTAAACTCAGCACTATAGAAATATGGACTTAAATTAACAAGAAGCTCCTCTATATTGTGCAAAGGATTACGCCTAACACACGATAATATTGCACGATTCATCATTGATGGAATTATTGAGGAGTCTCTCGGAGAAGACTAAGGATGGAGCAATGATTATGTGGGGATCCATTATTCTTCTTATTATATTTTAGGAGTTAGGTGTACTAGATGGCCCTAGAGACAATATATAGATTTATCCAACACAAAAAATCCCCACAGCTTCAATTGTCATTGACTTCACCCGCAAAGGGGCATTCAACAATCAATACAAGGATCACTTAGAGAATTGTTATGGACAGATGTTCGGGTATTTCAAAATTAATGGCGCATACCACATAAGATATTCAAAGTAGTAGGAGGATAGGAAATTTTTTTAGTAATGCAACACTTTATCCTTATAATCTTCATGATGGCGAATGGGGAGATGGGGCCATGTTGCAAAATACCATTTTCATTCACGGATAAATACTTAAAATGTGTGGTGAATCAAATTAAGTAAGCACATAGTATGGTATTTGATGCCAACAAGGTGGATTTAGATTGGCACATATTGTGCACCACCTACAGTTATGACTCTAGACCTGCATACTTAGAGACCACGAGATCTAGATACATTGGATCTAAGTCAAATTTTGAATTTTACAATCAAAATAATGATATGTAGGGTCTTCATGGTTTTTCACCCAATGATAAAATATGGAAAAGAAATTGAAGTATGTGATACTCATCTACCTCAACCCAAGAAGAGTACCATACCCCAACCAAAGAGAATTCGTGAAGAGTCTACAATGTAGAAGAAGAATAATAAAAAGAAGAAGAGTAAGGTGGACTTGAAGAAATACGTAGAAGATAGATTTACTACAAAAGGAGAAGGTGTAATGAGGATACAAGACCATATGAGTGAGTTAAGGAGGGTGTAATGAAGGAAAATATAAGATGTCGAGGGAATCAAGTAGTCTCTAGTGAATATGAGGATAATGTGGTAAAGAATATGGAGCACGGAATTGTCATGCATAAGATAGAAAACAATCCCCATATAGATGTAGAACTTAGGGGAGGAAGGGGAGAAAAACATAAGATTCTGCATAGGGAGAATTCACAAGTTCATGAAGAGGAGCATGAAGATAATAAAGGGGATGATGATGCCTATGTGATCAAGGAAGATAAGGGCACACCTAGCAAGACTAATACATTGCCTTTCACCCCTAGGAATCTAAGAACAAAGGCCAAGGAAATGAGTAAGAGAAGGCCTCCTAGTCACCACACATGGACTACATAGATGAACCTACAAAGGTTCCGAGGGTATGATTTTAGAGCATGGTTTATGTATAATGGTTGTATGGATGGGAATTGATGGATAAGGAAGGAGGGATCTCACACGAGGAATATGTTATCTTGTAACATGCATACACATGTAGATGAGCCATAGTTTGAAATTGGAAATATATCCTACTTTACACATGAAATGAAGAAGTGAATAGGTAAGGAGTATATAATGGTAGACCCCACAAGGTTAACATATGAACAAACCAATAATGCTATGAATAATTTTTTTGCTAAGGTTACGTGCGGGAGTCTTGATAAGAGAGATACCATGAGGTTCATGGTAGGTGATAAAATAAATAAGGAGCGAGAATTGGAGAGCACGAAGGATGACCTTAAGGGAAAACATAAGTGCACCAAAGAATCCTATGGAAGGGCTATAGCTTTAGTGAAGTAGATTTTAGGCACATTTCCTACTTTGGTGAGAAAGGAATGGAGTGATTATAATGGCAAAATAGAGTAACTTTAGGACTTGGTTGGGATATTGCTTCTAAATATTAAGAGTAGCATGGGGCCATTAGATGAGGAGTTACCCTAGGACAAGAGAAGTAACAGGGAGGCTTTGGAAGCCAAACTAGCTAAAATTGAGGGTCTATTTTCCTAACTCAAGGAGAAAAGTGATAAAGCCTATTTTACCTTGGATATATGTCAAAAGTGAGAATCTATCCTCAGCACAAGGGTAACTAAGGGAGAGGAAGAAATCCATGATATATAGGAAAAGAAACCAACTAAAAAAATGTAGCACACAAAAATTATGGCGGAGTTGTCGTACAAAATTTCATCATTAAGACCAAGAAGGAAACTATAGAGTTCCATATTAAGAAACTTCACACCTAGTAATGGAGCGCATGGATCTGATAGAAGGGGTGATCATAAATTCAAGTATGGTCATCCAGAGGTCAAAGGAAAAGTAGAGAAGTTATCACCTAACCAGATATCGTGCATATTAGATAATGTGCCAAGAAAGGCAACCAAGGATCTCACGTAATGGGAAAAGATTTAGGAGAAATGAATGTAGAGTTTCTATAGCTTATCCATCATCTTTAGGCATGATGAAGCTTTTGTACAGGAGGGATGTCATTTTTGGCTTGCATGTATTAATTCTACTTTTTATTCATTAAAGATTCTTTAATTCATATAATATTTGGAAGAACAAGTTGGGCTAACCATTTTTGAGGATGGAAATGAAATTAGTGTGTGGTAAATGTTCAGGTGGATGAATCGATAAGTATGATCCGTACACAAAGGTCTAAGGCATGAGAAAGGTAGGCACAAAGGGGCATGCATAAGAAGGATTGAAAAACACACTAGGGTTTTCGCCAAGCAAGATAATTTAGACTTAGCCAATTTATTCAATCCTAGGATAAAAATAGAAGAACAAAGGACAAGTGACATCGAAGAAAGATCTATAATTAGACAATATTAGGATGCCTTGGGACACACACAAAGGGAGTTAAAACTATAAAAATGACATGCAAGGATGTAAATAAGATCATGGACATGTCAATGTAATAATAAGATTAATATTAGGATTTATATTAGGTTAATGTGTTATTAGGATTCTTGTAAAATAATACACATTGTATGGCTATTTTTGGGAAGTAATTCATGATTTTCAATTTTGAGAGAATATATTTATCGGAGAGTGCATGGGTGGTGAAGGGAAAGTCCTCACCCCTATTTATATGCAATGGATGTAATGTAGAAGAGATCATATGGTTGAAAGATATAGTCTTATAGTCGATACTATGTTGTAGAGTCTTTCACATGGATCTGCGAACTAAGATTATACATTCATATTTTAATATGTAATGAATTCTTCTTATTAAAAAAATTTGGTTGGATCTTGTTTGTCAATGGATCTAAGTATGGGGATTTTACATTGCAATTTTTATTAGTAATTGTTTACATGTATTGGTTTTTTCCTTATTATATATGTGTCCAAAGTGAGTTGAATGTAATGGTTATCTATACTTGAATGATTACTTGGTTAAATATCATTATGGATATGCATGGTAACTTATTGACAAGAAAACACAAAGGAGGGTCCTGATATCTAGGTGAGGTTTGGTTGAGAATTCATTTATGACTAAATGAGGTGTTAGTGCACATAACACTTTAGTGAAATTAAAGACTACACAACTTTACATCTTGTGTTCTTGTGTACTCTCTTTTGGTTATACCCATATGAATTATTACTTCATGTTTTTAAGCTCGCATTAATACATTATGAATAGTAAATGGTTTGTGAAAATTAAATACAATTGGTTAAAGGGTTGAAGGACTAATTCAGCCCCCTCGAGTCCATTGTTATTCCAACAATCCTACCCTGAAAAATCACATTGTGTTTTTATACACATCACACATATTCTACATATTTCAATTGTGTTTACCATGATCCATTAATTTCAACATTTCAAAATTTTCATACCCAAATTTTCAAAATTTTATTTAGAGATGATTACTAAGATCACATTTTATCTATCTTAAGTGGCTTGTTTCGATATATCAAATGTCTGCGTAATTAAGTAACCAATATTTTGAATGATGACTACATTGATTGGTTGCACTTAATCTCATATGGAGGTTCCAATTAGTATGATTGTTTGAATCATAATATATCCCTGTGTATGGTGGGAAAAATGTGTCTAGACACCGTGCACTCTTATCATACCTTCAACTAGGGTATCGAGGCAATGAGTGAGGGACAAACCAATACTTGACACACAACATATATAATTAAAGTGGGTAAAGGTACCACTAAGATTGCATACCCCAACAGAAGCAACCCTTAAACTAAAACAACCTAATATTTCCAAGGACCTAGGTTGAAGAAGAGGAAGGAAGCCTATAGAGGTATCATCACTATGGGGAGTAATGAAAGATAAAATCAACATGCAAAACCTATGCTAACTAAAGTAAATCATGTAACATGAAATAAAGAACTAGAATACAATATGCTAACCTAGCATGTGCATAAAATAATAAGATAAAACTAGCATAGATATCTTAATCACATCTATCTAAAATACACCAAGAGATATCAATCTCGAGGTGCCTATATTCGTATTCTCACATAATTTAGATATGGACCTCAAGACTGATCTCTCGGTGTCTTTTAGATAAGCTGAAGTTAAGATATCTATGCTAGTTTAAATATTTATTTTAATTTTTAATGTTTGTTATGAACTAAATATATTGTGTAAACTATCATTTAATAATGAAGAAAATATAAAATACATTTATTTTTAAATATAATTATTTAATTAATTAATTAATTCAAATCTTTGTTTTTATTTAATATTTTTATTGTTGTGAACTAAATATATTTTGTATTTATTTTTAAATATAGAATTGTATTTATTAAATTTTAATTACAAATATAAAACATTTATTTATATGTTTTATTTATAAAACACATCTAAAAGTAAAAACTAAAATTAACCTAATAAAAATACATCTAAATTAAAAAAAAGTTCAAATTAATTTAAAAGAAAAATACATTTAAAAGTAAAAACTAATATAAAACAAACAAAAAAATATAAAACCAACCAAAAAGTAAAATTACCTAATAAAAATACATCTAAAAGTAAAAACTACACTAAAACTAATGAACAAGTAAAAATACATTTATAACTAAAAATAAAATAAAACTAAACTAAAAATTAAACCTATACACACTTTGGCCCTAATTATCTTCCACTCAAAATATATATATTTACTTATATGTAAAAATCTAAAAGTATAAACCTAAAAACAAAACTAAATAATATAGATCAATATAATAATATTATAGTTACTTACCAATTCACACTTATTATTTACTCCTTCAAATAAAAATTAATATCCCCACACTATATATCTTGAATTTACTTCCAATAATATCTTCACATAGTTATTTACCAATTCACACTTGTTATCTTTCACACTTTTAAAATAACTTACATTTCCATGTATAAATACATAATCATATATATTTTTATTTATTAAACATTGAGTTGGCATTAAAAATAAATTATTTTAACTATTAAATATTAGTCGGAAAATAAATACTTTTTTCAATCAATGCACACCATTACGCTCCTTTCATGCCATTGTAGGAACACCTCTTGGTGTAATAAAGTAAATACAAACTATAGGAGACTAATTTATATAAAATGACAAGTCCAATTAGATAACTTTCCTATTGGGGATATTCGATGATGCATGTATCTTCCAAAGGACCATACACCAAGAGAGATGACATTTCGAGTGGAGAAGGGGAAACAATCCTACCCTAGCTCACTATAGGTGAACCAAAAGTGTAAAAAATAATCCAATCAAGAAATATCACCAATACAAGATTCAAGATGTAAGAAATAACAAAGATAAATGAGAAGATGCAAGTAGGCACAAGAGAAAATCTAGTGGCGAGTTCCTTTTGAATTTTTGATGATGTCCTATGTGAAAATGTGAGTTGGGGTATTTATACCAACATTATCAACCACAGAAAATCCATCTCGCCAAGGATTTGAAACAATACTAGTGTAATTTTGAGCAGATGATGTTGTCACTAGGGAGCGAAATGATAAGTGGTGTGTGTAATGTTGCATGGGAAAAAAATATAATGTAGGACAAAAATAAAGGGGCCATGAACAAGAAATATTTAAAAATAATGTGGAAGAAAAAAGAAGATAAGAGGAAAAGAAAGATATAAATAGGACTAAAAGTATACCCCTATCCCGAGAATGAGGCCCTTAAGGCACCCGTTATCACAATTAGATGCATTATGGACCTCTAACATGAAAAGATAATTACAAAAACAGGTATGCAAATGGAAAGCATAAAAAATTAGGTGTATACATATGCCCAACAGTTGATTACCACAAGTATCAATAATGACACATGGTGTAGTTAGCATAAATAACAATACATAACACCAAAGATGAAAGTACAATGCAAAAGTAAATAAAGGAATATCTAAAATGAAATATATCCTCCAATGTGTACCTAATAGTTTCAGATGTCTTGCAATGTATAGGCACAATCCATGTTGTTATAACCATGGAGAAGTAAAACTAAAAAGAAACACTAGAGGATCATGAGTAAAATAATCCATAAATCACCTAGCTAGGGGACCATGTGATGGATGTCGTGGATTAAAAAATTAGAGATATAGGGTCGAAAAGCATGATTTTTGGCCAAAGAACATAACAAAGCATAAAAAATTTCAAAATGATTGGGAAATATCATGATCCCAACATAATTGACGATGGAGTTTTTCGAGATCGGGAGCTAAAATGATGGATATTTATATATTTAGGTCGATCATGATGGATTTGAATAGAAATTTTAGGTTTATATAGGATTTTTGATTTTATTTTCTTATTTTTATTTCTAGAATTAAGAGAACCATGATCTCGAATCCTAAACTTATAAATTAATGGAACGAGATGACATGAGTAAGAGGAGGAGGAAGAGATATATGAGGAGGAACATGTAGCCACATTTGACCATGGGTAAGTTAGATCATTAAATTTTGTTAGGTAGATTAGGAGAAATTTGGTATTTTTAGAAATATGAAGGTATTAGGGCATAATTTTTATTTGAACTGTCCAAGTGGTCAAGTGTTGATAATAAATAGGTTGGTTCTTACTATTATTGTTTTTGGTCAATATCAAAGGCAATTTTTAAGAATCCATAAGAGCAAGGATATATGAGACCCCATCATCTCGTGGTATTCTTGTTCTTTGACTTTTTTTTGGTTTCTTGAGTCTTAGGAAGAGCCTTCTAAAATTCCCTCATGATGTAATCTTGTCATTTAGCTTGTTCAAGAGGTTTATCCAAGGAAGTAGGTTAAAAGGACCTAACCTTATATTTAAGGCGAAGTTATAAGGCTCAAAGGAAAAGATGGAAAAGGATATCATTCAGAATATTGTGTTCTGCTCTAATAGATAGGGTCTTCCAATGTTTCATAAATACTTGAGCTTATTACAGGCTCAATCCAAATCCCTTGATGAAGCATGTATTTTTCATAGAATTTCCATATATCCAACTATTTTGTGTTCTTTATATTACTCCACCTACTTCAAATTTCAATCTGAGTAAGGGATAAGTATCAAGTTATTATAAATTTTGTACCTTAGACAAATAAAAGAGAATATTAAACAGAAATTTTGGGGGAGTGGTGTAATGGTCTAGTTGATTAAAGTAAAATTTTCATATGGATGCATGATTGGGACTATGTCTACATATTTTATGAGGAACCTAAAAATAAACACTAAAATGATGAAAACTTCTCCAAGAATCTGAAGCTATGAGGGCTCAAAATAATGTAACCCAACCATTAAGTATAAATCTAGAAATACTAGTTGGATGACTCAAAAATGGAATTATCCATTATAAAGCAAGCTTGGGACATTCAAACAGCCATCACTTCCCCCATTCCGACATCATTTTCCATTGGCATTTGAAAACTCACAGAGACTAATTTTAAAAGCATTGGCAAGTTACTTTTATAAGGCTAATGAGATATTCATTGGTCATTAAATGTTTGCATCACCAAGAACTTCAAATTATTTAAATGCAAAGGGATATGTGGCAAAGTATTATTTGTCTCTTCATATCCTTTCCATTTCGAGGACTTCAAGCTCCCAAAATAAGCCACAACAAAATACTTTTTCGGTCCGAGACAAAGTTTATAGGTTAATGGTACACATGGCGTAAAGGTAGATGGGCCAAGTGATGCGATCAAAGGTAAAAATAAACATGTGTCATAATTTTAACACTCTTCAAGCCATTTGAGACAACGTACTTGAAGTCTCATGGAATTTACTAAATTTATTAAAACTTTGGATCCGAGAAGTTTTACTAGTCAAGGTGGATAAGTGGCATTATTCGTCATGAAGCTAAATTTTTAAAGACTGCTTGAGAAAGTTTTAATTTGTGATGCAAAGGAGAAGTTCTCAACCAATGAAAAGAAAGAATAAAGTCAAGAAATATTGACAGACCTGAGGTACATGGAGCTCTCCTATTGGTTAATATTTCTTAGTTTTCAGTTGTATCTTTAAAATAGTATAACATCCCAAAGAGGATGGATCTTTTCTATTAGCTTATGTTTCACGGTTTTCATTCAAGAGGCTATCAAAGGTAAATTAAAAAGTAGGCATGTGGCTTCCTCATTTTTTATTCTTTACAAAAAGCATAAGAGGTTAAATAAAGAATTGAAATTTCAAGAAGCGTGGATATTTTCTATTGGCTCATGTTTCACGGTTCTTAGTTGAGACTATAAAAATGTCTAACACAATGCGGGGAATGGAATGAACATATTGGCTAGAACTTCACACTTTTTTTAAGGTCTATCAAAGGAATGAATTATGAAGTAATGTGAAGCTTTCTTATTGTCTCATGATTCACAATAGATAATCAAAAGGAATGAAATTACAAAGAGAGTGAATCTTTCCCATTGGCTCACACTTTACGAAGAACAATAAAGTGAAAGAACAAATTAAGAAGGTGAAGGAACGTGGAATTTTTTATCGTATCACATTTCCTAATAAAACATATTTGCTAGAAAAGTCACATAAAATTAATAGAAAATTAATGCGACATGGAAAAATTACAAGGCCCATCAAGAGCTATCATGTGTCACACTCCTAATCATCCCAACAACCAAAACTTCAAATGGCGATAACTTTTGATTCAAAGATCCAAATCAAGAAAAATTGGTCTCGTCAGAAAGATATCCTCTAGCTCTTCAAGTTGGAATTATCTACTTCAAGAATTGATGGAATTTGGCAGGATAAAATTATAAGATATAAATACATAGGAGCACCTAGAAGTATCAACTAACTATTTTTGCATATGTGTCAATTAAGACATGAATTGATCCCAAAATGATAACTGAAAATCAGATATTTTCAGTTAGATGAAGTAATTTCACTTTGTGATCAAAGATCTTTCTGTTAGAATGAGGGGGAAAATTTACTTGTTGTTTTAGGGTGGAAAATTGAATTATAAGAAGACATCAAAATTGTATAAATATGGGTGATTTTCCTCATATCTAAGGGAGTCAATTCTTGTATTATGGTCGAAAAAAGGCTTAGTCTTTCTATTTCGAGATATAATTGTGAATACTGCATGTTTCCATTGTGAAATGCATATAGATTTCAAGTTCCCAAAATTTTGTGTTAAGGTGGTTGCATTTTATAACCATTGAAAAACTTTGAGAGAATTTTCTTTATGTTCCCTTGTTAATAAATTCAATATTTGAATGAAATATGTCTGCTTCGAGTTAAAATTCCTTTTTTTGGGTTATGTATGTCAAATTGTTTTATTAATGAGTCATTTTCTACTACAATTTTGTGTTTACTTCTGTTTTTTATACACTAGATCAGTCCTTAATGGTTGTCCTTTTGTCATTAGTTCAACATTGTGGTGTGTGAATTTACTCTACAATATTGGACTTTATTGTAAAATCCTTATTGTATCCATTTTGTCATAGTGATTTTTTTATCCGTTGAATGTATCTTGGGAATATAAGATTAGAAGTAGTAAATAATACACTAGAATGCTTTCACAAACTCTTTTGTCAAGTATTTTTGGAGATTGATTGGAAACTTTGCATTTATTGGGTATCAATGAATGCAAATATTTCTTCATAGAAATTGTCACTACTTGATCCAATTTTTGTACTTTCCAGAATTGTAGGTTGCTCTAAGTGTTAAATACATTGTTACAATGAATGCATCATTCTATAATTCCCCCTTTGTGAAGTTAAAATTTCCATAATTTACCCCATCCCCTCATATTAACGTCTATTTTTTTATTTACTACCTTGTTGCTCTAAATATCATTGAAGGTGTCTTTTAATTTTAATTCTATTGTCAATATAATGTAAGAAAAACTAAACTTTACTATCTATAGTAACTCGTTTCTTGTGTAGTAAGCATATACAATATATTTTGTGATTGTTGGTATCCAAATTGATTCTCCCTTGGAAGCCGAGAAACATCATAGATTTAACAAGATACTTAGAGATAGAAAAATCATGATATAAGTTGTTTTTGTAATTGGGGAGGGGATTCAGCTGACTCTTTTTCACTCTGGCGTTGGAGAAATGGATAGCACCTCACCAAGTATTTGATCTATCCTCACTACTTTAGGTTGTGCCTTCAACCAGGTGAGAGGACCCGTTTTGTAACCTATATTGATGAAGGATATCAATAGATCCTTATTTGCATAGCTTTGAGGAAAACCTTGAGAAAATATGATCAATAAAACAAAATATAACTCTCACGAGTTGTCATAATAGAGAATGTAGATATTTTTTTGGACAAGGTTCAGGTTACTAAAGACAATAATTGAAACCTGATTTTTCTACATATTTTGGCAATGGAATTTGTTCATTTGTGGATACACAATACAAACAGGGGTAGTTCATGTAGGATTCATCATTTGAGAAGTTTTTGGTGGGAAGTTAAGTAAGAAAAATTTGATTATACTAGATCTTTGAGAGCATTTACAAATATTGGAACACTCATAGATAAAATGCTTCAAAATAGCCAAGACATTCCTTTAACCAGAAGGTGTTTATCAATGGAGGCCCAGAGATGCACAATTTCATTAACTCTTCAAGAATTAAATACAAAGGCTCGTGTTAAAGTATCAATTAAATGTTTAAAATCCTTGATTAGTCATACCTAAGATACACTCATAGGCTTATAAACAATATTTATCAACATAGTGAAAGTAAAGTGATTTTAAATTGTTTATTTCATTACCAGATGAAAGCTCTTCTCATAATAAAATTGCAAATTCCACAATACTAGCATGTGGATGAGATCTAGGTGATTGAGAGGGATTTTAACATAAGATTGCAACAGAACATGACAAACTATTCAAAGACATTCTAAAATAAAAGCAAACATAATTATGCTCATGATCAACACAAATTCATTCAAGGTTCACTAGATTCATCAAGTAAGGGAGAGTTTCTTCAACAATCTCAAAGCTTGTCAATGGATGTACACTTGCAACCATCTTGACATGATTAGATCTACAAACATAGGGAAATAAACTGGTTTCTCAGATGGTCTCTCGGGAAAATGGTTTTCTCAAAAAAATTCAGAAAATTTAACCTCTCCTAACCTTTTGCAAGAGTATTCTCATTGAATTTATACAATTTCACTCACTCACTCATCCCAAATTTTCCCCCCAAAATAATAATATTCAAGGAATACTTTTCTTGTTACATATTTTCTCCAGAAAGTGATATTTAACAAATCTACACCCAAAAGTTGCCAGGTGTACAAAATATAAGCTTCTTAATTATTTCCACCAGTTGTTTTAACTAGGGCATCCGGTCATCTCCTCTAGTAGCATGTCCATCTGTTTTTGATCCCGTAGCTTCATTCTACCCATAATTTTCCTTTGCATCTTGCTCTACTGATAATTCATTTTTGCAGGTGCCCGAGTAACTTTGTTTCAAAACTTCAACCTTTGCACTTCTCATATCTACAAATCGAGCTCCATAATCAATTCAATTACACTTTACTGATAAAAACGATGAGAAACCATGGATTTAACCAAGAAGGATGAAAGCAATTGAATCCCTTAAGGTCCCTAGTTTGTGTAGGAGCAATAATGGCGGCAAAACCAGATGCATTATATCACAACCATTAACTTTGTCTTTCACAACTTCAAATTTGAGTCGTCCACATGGAAAATATTTGAGTTGAAGTGGGTTTGGGGTTGTTTTCACATTTTGCATCACTTAAAGAAAATGAGCACTTTTAGACAATTTGGCTCGCCCACCCACTTTTAATATAGGCCCTACACATGGCTTTCTTGGGCGTCAACAGGGTTGTGGCTTACTTTATGACTTTTATTCTTTTTCGAACAAATCTGAAAATATAAAATTCCTTGGCAACCCACCTCTCCATTTTTAAATTTTGATGTGGGACCTAGCAGAGTCGCGCTTCACTTTTATACTTTATTCCTTTTTCATAACAAAGCTAAAAGTTACAAAAACCTTTGGTGACCCACCTCCCCACTTTGACTTTTCAATGCTGACTCAAACATGTGACATTAATTGGTCCCCTGTGGAGTCATGGATCATTTTAAAATTTTACTCCTTTTCACAAAACAAAGCCAAAAAAATTTGAAGTGCTCCGATAGCCCACCTTCCCGCTTTTGACTTAAAAGTGGCCACGTGTCCTCTTGCGGGCCTTAGGCATTTATTTTACCTTTTTACTCTTTTTTCCATAACACCTTAAAACACAAAAAGGCCCACTTTCCCACAACTACTCAACTTACGACACGTGTACACCTTCGGGGAAAAAATAATAAATTTTCTCCACTAGTTCATAATTTTGACCAGCTAATTAGCAATCAATGGAGCCAAGGGACCTATTAGTGTGAAATCACAGGACCCCTAAATGAGTTCTAAAAATATACTTTTCTAAGGTAGAATCATTTGGTGTGATTGCATAACATTGAACTTTCCCCAAGGTGTGGGATCTTGCAAAAGTGGGAAAGCTCTCTAGATTAAAGGTTGGTTCCTATTCCTAAACTACTTGCCACAAGCTACTCCAGTGCAGATGAACTAAATCTAACCTAATCTAACCATTCCAAGGAACCAAGGAGAGAGAAAGAGGGAAAAATTGATCCTACACTCAAGTGGTGATACGCCAAAGAAAGGAAACGATATATTTTGTTGAGGAGAAAGAAATAGAAAAAATGGAGATAAGGGAGGTCAAACAGAAGTAACACGACCCAGATCTTCAAATTATCCATTAAACTCCATGAAACACAAAATCCTGCACCTACAAATGTGAAATACATGCACATAAAAACAAATCTGGAAGGGAGAGGCACAGAGAAACAACAAACCAATGCAAAGGGTTGAAGAACACCGCAAAAACATGTTTTCATTTTCTCTAGAAGGTGCACAGACCATTACATTTCTATAATAGAGGCACAAATACATTTTCTAGGCATGAGAGAAGGTTCACTGCTCAAAAATGGTGTCAAGAAAAAAATTTCACAGAGTTACTCTATGCCTAGAATGTCTCTCCTTTTCCAAAATGATAAGTGTTACAATATATACAAAGAATAAGAGAGAGAGATAGAGAGAGAAGAGGGAAAAATTGAATCCTGCTCCAACCACCATGAGATATGCATCGAATCCCATTTTGAAATTTCAACCACTGAATATCAATGCCTTCTACAAATCCACCCATAATATGTCACTTTTGGTTCCCCAATGGATCAAAATTAATCGATCCGTAGTTGAAGAGAAAGAAGATCCTGCATTAAAGGCCCGAAGATATTTTCTCCATTTTTCACCTACTAGGGCCCAAAAAAATGATTTTTATCTTTCCATGGTGTAGAAGATGTCGAGATGCTTCCAACGGTGTCAAATTTGTAATATTTCGAGCCTTGAGTCGAAAGATATGCCCCTTCAAAGTTTGTATCAAATCCATACAAATGGGAGGAAAACAGGTTTGAAAAATGGGTCCCCTTTTTATATGGGACATGTGGCAGCCAAATTAGAGAAAATATCAAGCTTTTGGGTGTGAAATTTATCTTTTTATCCCTTTTCACAAAAAACACAAAAATCAGAAAGACTCCCGTGGTCCCGAAGCTCTACCTGGACACGTGACACCCTTTGGTTGGTTGGGGAGATGCGCTTCAATTTTGTCTCTGTGCCTTTTTGTCAAAATGAAAATTTTAACCTTTTCCTCCGACGCCCCACTTTGGATTTTGACTCGGGCTCAAACATTGACCTTTTCCCTTGGGAGAAGTTGTGGCTTATTTTATGACTTTTATCCTTTTGGGATAACAAGGGGAAAAAACCAACTTTTTCCCCGACCCTTCCTTTTATATTTTAGAGCCTTCCCGAGTCTGTCAAATAGATTTAAGACATAGATTCACATGATAGAGTCATTTCTTCTCTTTCTTCTAGCATAGGGTCATTTAAACTTTCGCAGCCCTGTCATTCCATTGTAGAGTCCCTCTGCAACCAGTTTGTAAGATTTAAATGTGTTTTCTCTGATTATTTCTATGCGGGGTCATGGAAAATCCAATATTTTGCCCAGGGGAAAAATATGGATAATAATTTCGCAACTCTCGGGACATCTTCCTGCTAGATGAAGAGACCAATGGCCTTGAAGCATCCATTGGGTATGGAGTCTGCTTGATAAACATGAAACTAATATGAAATTTTGAAGATCATATCCACGAGACATTGCAAGCCTAATCTGTATGCGTTTTCTATGTTTTGTCTGACCCTAAGTCTACACTCTCAATTTTCATAAGAAAATCTTAAAAATGGAATTTCTGAGAGTAGAATTTTTTTAACTCTAGGGCTTTCATCTGTCCCTAAAATGGACTGTTTTGAAATGACTTTAGTTGCTCTGCATTTGTTTTCTTTGAAGATGGAAACTATTACATGTAACTATGAGTTTCCTTGCTATGAATACTGAAGAGCCTAGATTTATGCACCTTTGGAGCAATGCGAACAAAACTTATATACAGAGACCAAATCATACATGCCTCAAATGAGACATGCAGAGTGTGCATAAGCACTTCTTCTGCTGAAAGCAAAATCTACTCCTACTCCTAAACTAACTAGAGGGAAAGAATGCTAAACAAATCCTACAACTGGCAGAGAGAAGTAGTTTCCTTTTCTTGAGAGAGGTAGCCACATAAATGGTTTGACACTAAATATAGCCACCTATATGAGTGAAAAACTATCTATAAGCTTGTCCTCCACCCAAATCATCAAAGTATCAACATTAATGGAAAATACCTCCTCAAGTTGACCTACATTAGACTCTTGAAGGTATTGATGGTGACCCTTGGTACTTTGGTACTCATCCTCATGCCCTGAAGTAGGCATGACTAGTTTTGGCTTCTCCCTTGGCTCCAATGAAGCCAAGTACCTGATTGGGCGAGGTCTGATCCTTTAGATGTGCCCATAACTCTGAATTTCTACTCCAAGAATGGAGTCTTCTTGTAGACCTTCTTGAATGGATGGTGTGGAAGCAATGGTGGAAATTTTCTGCCCTTTCTCTTCTTTCTTTTGTGAAGAGCATGGAAGGTTTAAATCTCCCAAACTTGATTCCAAAGAGCTGCCATAATATGCAGGCTGTTACAATTGAAATTTATCCTCCATGACAGCAGGCTCATGTGCTTGGAAGGTGGATGATGAAGGAGAAAACAATAGAAACTCAATTGGTTCTTCTCCATCAAAACAGTCCTCCAAAATAGAAAAATACATTACCTCATTGTCGTCCTGCTGCAAACGTTCACCATGTTTTCCTCCATTCTCCAACATTGAGTTTGAAATATCGAACTCTTCTTCAGCATTAGAGTTCGAGAGAGATAAGGTGAGAGGAAGAACTGAAGGTTCTTCTATGGCCTGTTTTGTGCTCAAAGCTTCTAGATCTACATTTTTCTCCTTCACAGCTAGAATGCACTTCTCTTCTTTTGGATTTGGAGTAGATTTTCTTTCTTCTACTGCTTGAAGACAATCTCCCCTTGAGTAACCTCTTCCTCTAGCATGGAGTTTGACAAGTCAAACTCTTCAATCTGTTGCTCTAGAGGACTAGTTGGGACTGCAAGATCTCTTTCAGAGTTTTCCTCCATGATGGATTCATCAACCAAATCAAGCCTATTTGGCCCCTAATGTAGCTACCAAATATTAAAGGTACATATGTGTGCATGGCCGAAGGAGCATGCAAGTGAAGGTGCACAAGACCAAATTCAAAAGGGGTTCTTGGATAACCAAGGATGCATGTGCATGCGAAGAACAATTCAAGACTTATCCATTTTAATCCTTTTGGATAGAACACATGAAGAACATGTTCCATTTGGATAAGGTTCTAGCCTGGCAACAGGGTGTCCTGGAATGAATATACCTTGCAATAGGAAGATCCAAAAAGCTAATCATGACATGGAGAGGCATGCACCTAGGGTGACCCACACCTTGACACTTGGGGCTAGATCTAAGGTTGAAGAGGAGTTTGTTGGAGCTCAGATGCCTATTTATATGCGTGCCCTTGGCAAAGAATAGGAATAAGAGAGGTAACGGAGCTCTGCAAAATTACTGCAAGAACTATGGCATAGAATGGGTAAATGATTCTAGGAAGGATGTAATGAGGGAATGGGGAATGAAAATTTTATTCTGTGAGTATACATGTATGGATCTAGATATGGCACATGACCATGGTCTACCTCTCTGTGATGCTTTGCAATAAGACTATGAATGAATATGATAATATTACCTTTGTGTTTATATTAAGATCTCCTTCCTGTATTATCTACATGTTTCTACTCTACTTTTGATCTTGTATAATCATGAACATTACTTGAATGTTGAGTATATTTGTGGATTTACAACTTCCTAGTTCTATTAATTTTGTTATGCGCTTTTCTTTTGGTATGACTGAAGGGGTGTAGAAGCCATTATGAGCTCTATAGCTTCTCCTTTCCTTTAAATCACTAATTCAAGATCATGAAGTATGCCTTCCACTAAACTCACATAAAAGAGAGACTCGAATCCCTCTCGTGCACCTTGGGTGAGCGCCCAGCGCCTACTGGGTGATAGGCCGGTGTGCATGAGGTTCCCTTGTTCTTGGTGGGGTGAAAAAATGACTACATCTTGGTTCCGTTACCGGGACCTCTTTTTGAAGTTGTAGTGGAACATGGCATACATCATGATCTGTGCAAAAAGTGATGGCAGAGTGCTTAACACTTGAAGGTGTTGAATATTGGTTTAAAAGCATGAAGGATGAATTCACTCAGAGATTCAATACTGGACCTGGGTTTAACACACGAAGATGGGTGGAGGACACTCTTTATCATGAGTTATACGAAACCTTCTTCTATTGTTTCCTAGTAGAGTTATTTGAATGGCTCTTGGCTTATACATCTAGATCGGGGTGGTATTATAAGTCACACCCTTGGACCCAAGAAACATATCAGAACTTGCAAGATGTTTATCTAACATGGACCTGTGCTATAGATCATTGGTGGAAGGGAGTATTGACTAGCTACACTCTGGAATACACCATTTCCACGTATTCCTATCTAGAAGTTGTTGAGTTTGAGTTTTTGTGGGAGCCCAGAGGATCATTTCTATGTGTTATCCCCCTGGTGATCAAAATCTTGATGGTGACCATGGGTTTAGAGGTATTTCCTATGGCTGGCTAAACCACTATGAGCGCTTGGCGAGGAAGCCAAGTTGGGGAAAGATGGCTGATATAACGACTGAAAAGGAAAGGGAGGAGAGATGGTTGAAGTATAACAAAGAGTGTGAAAGGGAGATTGATAGATAGTGTGGGATTACAAGTGGGTTATGGAGCCGGACATGGTGAAAAGGAGTTGATGTTCACGTGAAAGATGTGAAACCCAAATAGTCAGTGATACCCCATCTTGGTAAGCACGAGAGAGAAAACCTTGTGGCTTCTGATGAGAGTCCATCGTGTAGAGAAAGAAGATTCATTGGCATGCATCTAACCCCATCTAGTGACCAAACCTTGGCACTTGGTTTGTTTGAATGGGGGAAAAGTATAGTTGATCCATTTGATATAAGTAAGCAACCGATCAGCACCCAAAAGGTACAAATTTTCATTTGGGACTTCTGTGGCTTCACACACTATTCCAGATTTGGGGAATGTTTGGACAAGGCATATATCCAACTAGTTTTGGAAGAACATTAGGAAGTGGTGGAGAAAATATGACTGGGAGTGGCACTAGTTCACAAAATGTTGGCATGCAATTCAAGTGGAACGATGAGAGCATTTGGCATGACAAACATGGACCATGTATTTAACACAGGAGGATTTGGAGGTGGAAGTAGTAGAGCTGGTGGCTCAGGATCTAGTGGATCCGGCAGAGGAGGAAACACTAGAGGAAACCAAGGGACTGGATTGGGAGGACAAGGACCTCAACCACCTCCTCAAGTTTTTTTGATATGTCTCTACACTTACCAAATTACAGTGGGATAAAAGATGTCGTAGAGCATGTGCATAAGTGTGAGCTTCTATGGCGTGTAAAGGGGATCATGACCCATGATCGAAAGGCCAATTAATTTGCGATGACCTTGTAAGGATGTGTGTATAGTTGGTATAGAAATTATGACCCTCATTAGACTATTGTGGATTATCTTTGCTACTGCGCTGAGAAATGCGTTCTTGGTAGAATTCCACATACCTGAGTTTGAACAGACGAGCATCATCTCTCTCAAAGAAATCCAGCAGGGAATGGTAGAGAGTGTGTGGGAATATGATGTGCACTTTAAAACTCTATTATCTAAACTGTCTTATGATATCCACCCTTCACAACATCCTCAGTGGTTTGTCGGAGGGTTGATCACACCCTTTAGGAGGGCTTTATCTCATAAAATGTTCATGGACCCACGTGAAGCGTTGGAAGCCACTTTACGTGCTCGGGCGGTTGGTAGTGTTGACACCGGTCTTAGCCCATTTTTGGGAGGGTCGATCACTGCCATGGCTAAGAAATTGGAGAAATTATCTGCCAAACACAGTTCTAGAGACTCCCGATGGGATGTGGTGCATAGATTGTAATGTAGAAGGGCACACAAAGGATAATGGTGGGATATGTACTCGGAAGGTGGTACACGCCATAGCAGTAAACTATAAAATATGTCACAAGGACCATGATGCAAGTAGGTGCCCCTGTTACAACATGTGATCCACAAAAATGTGTCTTGTTATTGTAAGATATGTACCTCAACTAGACATGACACCAAGGATTGTAGATTGAATGACACGATTCATGAGGCAATTGATCTTGGTGTGCGCCAGACTAGCATTGCTAGTAGTCCCCAAGGAGATGAATGTCGGTATGAAGAGCACAGAGATGGAGGTGTGTGTGGAAGAGGGTTTTGTGGAGGATTTTGTGGTCATGGTAACCGTGGGGGAAGAAGTGAGTTCCTATGT
Source organism: Taxus wallichiana var. yunnanensis (assembly GCA_018340775.1). NCBI lineage: Eukaryota > Viridiplantae > Streptophyta > Pinopsida > Cupressales > Taxaceae > Taxus > Taxus wallichiana. The sequence continues at coordinate 277,055,847 of CM031236.1, read as the reverse complement.
GGAACATGCTTTAATTGTGGAGCCACAGACCATTATAAGCACGAATGTCCAAATCTTCTATAATGCTCCTGGTGTGGAAAAAAACATAAGTATGAAGAATGCCTAGAGTTATATGAACATATGAGTCAACAGTACCAGAAGGATAAGGGTGCTGCCATGGTGAGTATTAAGAAATTTGACATGTAATGGCTCCCGCGAGTAATACGTGAATCAGAACTAGAGCCTGTTATGGTAACAACAAGGGTGGAGTCTCGCACACGCAAGGGAAGCACCTAGGTAAATACCTTTGGTTTCGAGGAAGAAGTAGTACGTGGAAGTATCCAAACCGGATCACTAGAAATAAGTCTACTAGAAACCATGGACGTAATTTGAAGCTTACAAAGAGAGATCCAATACCTAAAACTAGAAAAGATAAAACTAGAAAAGATGAGCAAAGAAGACTAGTAGAAGAACCAAAGGATGACTTGGATGAGTTTAAGGAGGTGTGTAAACTACTGCGAGGGAGGAGAATATTATTCCCTGCTAGGGGCATGGTTGAGAGAAAAGGTGTCACGCACTGGGGAAGAGTACGAAAGGCAAATCCTGCACGTAAACCTCCCACCTCACAACCTTGATTATGACAAAGAGATCACCTTGAATGTATTAGTGGATGGATGGTTTCTTAGCAACATTCTCATTGACACAGCGTGGAGGTTAATGTTCTCACTCTGGATGCTTGGCATCAAATGGGAAGACCTGCATTACAACCATGTTCAAATGTGTTGTATATGGAAAATAAGACAAAGGCAATGCCCATAGGTGTCTTGAAGGATGCAACCATTACCATTTAGGGGACTAGGTTCACTGGGGATTTTGAAGTCTTGGTGCTTGCTGAGGTAGATAATTTCTTAGCTTTACTTGGGTGCCCGTGGTGCTATAAGAATAATTAAGATCTCCAGTTTAACACGAGGTACATAAGCTTTGAAAACAAGGAAGAGAGGGTGGTTATACCACTTGCTGATTGAAATTCCACACCCTATACTGAACCCCTTGGGGAGGAAGTCCTAGACTAAATATATGTGTGCTCCATAAGAGATCCAGAGACCATCCATCCTACAAAAGGTGTCATCTAGTTTGATGATGCTCAATCATGTCAATGATACTACCAAAGATAGCGTGTGATAATTGGGTGCATGGGACTTATGAAATGATTGGGTGACATCTGAAAGGATCAGTGACCAAGGTAACAATGGTGCATACAATTTGGTGCCTAGGAGGAAAGGTAATAACCAAGTATTCTAGGGATGCATACCCTGAGGTCTTTTTAAGGGAAATGGAGGCTCAATGGAGGGAGGACAAGTGGAGAGGTATGCTGGGTTATGCTTTGACAGCACACTGAAGAACGAGGTGGTGGGCCGTGCATAGAAAAACCTTGTTGGAGTGGCATGAAGTTAAAATTTCACTCATTGTCTGATTCTCAAAGAGAAATATACCCACTGCTATCAAGGATTACAATGGAAATGAACCCGCCTCTTCCCACATCTAGGCATGTGAGAGGGTTTGGGGAGAAGGCGTGGAAGCTTTACCACCCTCCCTTTGGGTGCAAAAGTTGTAGTCGACACTACAAGGTTATGCACATGGTTGGTACATCCATTCTAAAACACGCCACCAAACGGGAAATTGGAAGGAATTGATAGCTGACCTAGTCCACACATTTGAGTACCAAAGTACCATGCAACCGGTTGATGAGGTGTTATAAGATATCAAGTGCCTCACTCTGGGGGATTGTGCCATGGTGGAAGATAGGTTAGTAAACTTACTCGGTGGACCTACCTTGGAAGCATGGTTTGAAGAGGAGGAACCAGAAGACATACGATTCAAGCGTGCATGTACCGAGAAGGAAAAAGGAAAGATGGTATATGTTGTTGATGGAGAGGAGATGGAAATCTTGAATGTCGACCATTCATTTGGAACGCATGAAGTAGTTGACAGTGCAGATGCATGTGCACACGCGTATCATGAACCACTCAAAACCAAGAAAGTTAACATTGGCTCGGAGGAGGAGCCCAAGGAAGCTATCATTGGGGACTACTGGTTAGACAAGGAAGTATCAAAGATCATCGATCTCTTGCATGAATTTGAGGATTTATTCCCACGCGGATACCTTGATTTGAAATCCATCCACCATTCATTAGGAGAAATGAGGATAAAGTTGAAATATGGTGTGTGCCAGTCGGAAGAGGCCTTGCAAGGTGAATCCCAACATGCACGTAAAGGTTAAAGAAGAACTAGACAAAATGATAGCATCCGGTATAATTGAGGTTGTGGAGGAATCATAGTGGATAAGTCCAATGGTGATCAACATAAAGAAGGATGGGTGGATTAGGATATGTGTGGATTACAGGTAGTTGAATGTTGTTTGTATCATAGATCCTTTTCCCACCCCCTTCATAGAAGACATTTTGGAAGGAGTTACTTGGAGCGAGGTCTATTCCTTCACGGATGGATTCTTGGGATATCACCAAGTAAATATTTCCAAGGATGACCAAGATACGACAAATTTCACCACCGAGTGGGGAAGCTTTGCATACACGGTCATGCCCTTTGTATTGAGGAATTCACCCATTGTATTTTGACACATAGTGGTACAAGCATTCCAGGAATTCATCCATAAGTTCCTTCAAGTGTATTTGGATGAGTGGATAGTGTATGGATTGGTTAGGGACCATTGTGATAACTTGAGGTTTATGTTTGAAAGATGTCGACAGGTTGAGGATCTCCATCAACATCAAGAAATGTATCTTTACAACTCCTTTTGGGATGTTGATGGGGCATATCATATGTAAAGAGGGCTTACTAGTGGATCCCACAAAAGTTGTAGTTATTGTGGGACTAGGGGAGCCCACTAGCCAAAGTGCCATGCGTGGATTTCTTGGACACACTGGGTACTACAGAAAGTTCATTAAGGGATACGCCAAGATCATTGCACCTTTGGAAATATTACTCAAACATAAGAGTGCCTTTCAGTGGGGAGAAGTGCAACAGAGGGCATTTGACACTCTAAAAGAAAGGCTTATCACCACATCTACTCTAAGATTCCCATCTTGGGATAAACCTTTCCATGTCCAGGTGGATGCCTCTCGTAGTACAAGAATGGGTGCCATTCTTTCTCAACCATGAGAGTGGATAGTTTATCATCTCTTATGTTTTGCAAGTAGAAATTTGACACCGTGAGAATAGAATTATACAATGACCGTGAGCACGAGGCATTGTCACATGAGCTACGCGCTCCACAAATTTAGACAATATCTGATTGGTGACTCCTTCATATTCTACATTGACCATATGGCCTTGAAGTATCTAGTAAACAAAGTAGTGTTGCAAGGGTGCATATGTCATTGGGTACTTTTATTTCAAGAATTTGAATTCAAAGTGGTGGTAAAACTGGGAAAGAACAATTGTGGGCCGGATCATTTATCAAGGATTGATTCGGGAGAGGATGCGCAAAGTATCAAGGAAACCATGCCGATGCACAACTATTTAGGTTGCGGTGTGCACCCTTGGAGTTAGAAGACATTGTTTTTTTCAAGGAAGGTGTGGCGCCCAAAGGGATGAATGCTCTGGAAAGGAAAAGGTTAGCCATACACGTCACACCCTTCATGTTGATTAATGGGGATTTGTATAAAATGGGCCATGATGAGGTTTTGTGCTGGTGTGTATTAGAACATGAACACATGGCCATAATAGAAGAAGCCCATGGTGGGATTGTTGGAGGACACTATGTGGGGAATGTAACCGCGTGCAAGATCCTAGTTGCTAGACTATGGTGGGAGACAATTCACCAGGATTGCATTGAGTTTTGCAAGGCCTATGACCACTGCCAGTGCCTTGGAAAACCTGGAAGAAGGGATGAGATGCCCTTACGCCCCATCACTAGTGCAGAACCTTTTGAGAAATGGGCAATATATTTTGTCGGACCAATCTCACCAGCTGTGTGAAGGACTAACTCGCGGTATATTATTACTTGTATTGATTATCTGACAAGGTGGGCAGAGGCCGCGCCCACTAAGGATTGCACCACAGCCATGGCTGCTAGATTTTTGTGGGAAAACATTATCAGTAGGTATGGGTGTCCATTAAGTTTAACAAGTGATAGGGGCACTCACTTCTTAAATGAAACCGTCAGGATTCTATTGGTAGAATTCATGGTAGCCCACCATAAGACTACCCCTTATCACCCTTAGGAAAATGGGACTACAGAGGCATTTAACAAAATCCTTAGTCACACATTGACTAAGATATGTGATGTGGGTAGGCAGGATTGGGATGACAAGGTATCAGCAGTTCTTTGGGCATACAGAACAACGTATAAAAGGTTGAACAAGGCCACACCATTTCAACTAGTGTTCGGTGTGGAGGTTGTTTTACCAGTCAAATTTATGCTACCATCACTACGTATATCATGTGCGGGGAGGGTTGGACAATGAAGAAGCAATCGGAAGAAAGAATAGATGAATTGATAAAGTTGGATGAAAGGCACTCACTAGCAAGATGGAGCTAAACAACTGAGAAGGAAAAGCAAAAGGCATGGCATGACCACCATATTAAGAACAAACAATTTGAGGTTGGCCAGATGGTATTGCTATATGATTCAAAATTTCTATGCCATCCTAGAAATTTGAAGGTGCATTGGTTTGGTTCTGATGTAATTTCATACATCCTCGATTCGAGCATGTGCCATTCATAAATGCTGGATGGAACAAAATTACCTAGACACTTCAATGGGAGTAGGTTAAAGCCCTACTATAAATAATGCTTTTTGGTGTTTGTAAATAAGGTAGTTTTCCCAGTTAGTTTAGAATTTCCTTTTATGTTTTTCCTTTCTTGTATTTCCCTTTCACGTTGTTGTTTTGTTTTGTGCCTTGGGCACCAGTAACCTTATTACTTTTTAAACTTATGAATGCACAGAGGACCGCACATCGATTTAGTGTGGGGTGAGGTGATAAAGGGAAGCATGGATTTTTTCGCGAGAATTGGGTTGGTAGACCATTGGAATTAGCCTGTTGAAAAGATGCATTAGGAGAAAAGAAGGAAGATGGGTGGCAAAATAAGGTTACATTGGAAATCCACGTATAAGGAGAAAAATCGTAAAAACGTGAGGTAGGTGAAAGCAAAAATCATGAGGATGGAAGAGGTTCCTTTGCACTTGTAACAAGCGTGCAAGAGTCTTCTATCAAGATGGATTGTTTGCGCACTGAAAGGTTGGAAAATTTTTCACACAAGGATTGTGCGCGGGTGGAAGCAGCTTCGTGCACGGATTGGGCGCACTGAAAAACTTTTCATGCAAAGATTGGGTGTGTAAGGAGAAGCATTGAAGTTGGGTTTTGTTTGAAAAAGCCACATTAAACATGGTCATATGGTGGTAGGTATCCTAGCCTTAAATGCATAAAATTAGAAAAACCTATAAATACAAGAGTGGGCATTTCATTATTTAACTTTGCGAAAACAAGAAGAGTGATTTTCTTTCAAGATCTAGGGTTTTAAGAACTGACTCGTGCGAAGGAAAATCCCAAAAATTAAGCGTAATCGGTCCATTAGATCTATAAACCAGAGCAGAAGTGATTCACGGGTGTGAGGAACGTTGTGAAGGAGTACCGTGATCGAAGGAGGAAAATCAGAGATTAGGGTTTGTGTTCTAGGGCATGGGGTGCACGAGGAAAAATCTCAAACAAACTCACAAGTTAACCTAGCATGATATCAAAGGGTGCAATGACGGCCACAAAACTAGTAGGAAAACTTGTAGAACAATCTAAGAAGGGAAAGGGTAAAGGAAAAGGGAAGAAGAAACAAGAGGAAATAACCTTGGATATAAACGAAGAATGGTATTTAGAGATGCAATACCTGGATAGGGTTTTACTAGGGCAAGAGTGGGAGTGCCACATAAGACAGATGACCGTGATCGACTATAATCACTTTGGTCAAGCATAATTGTGAAGGAAATGGCACTAGAGTGGTGCGCCCCATAAATAAATGAACACCTAACAGGTTGCCAATCTATAGCGACGTGGTCAAGGGGAAAATGGAGAAGGCAACGCTTCTCCAGCTTTACGAGTTGCCATATTTTAGGAAGCCCAAGCGCTTGTACCAATGGATGATGACGTGCATACACGAAGACTTATTCTACTTCCAAGGGTGAAAAATGTGTATAACTCCCGCTTAATCTCTCACTTCACAGGCCTAACCTATGCAAGGGACATGCTCATAGATGACCTCTAGGACGAGGAGGCAATCAGGGAAACCATAACATCCCAGGAATTGAAAAAGGGATCAAGGTACTATGACGTCTTGGATATCAGTGATCCGGTGATGAAGATGGCCGCGCACCTTGTCTCCAAGTGGAATGGAAAAGAAAGGTGGACCCAGGTGAGCAATCCCTAGTTGAATGTCTCCGGAAGGTTGTGGAGGGCGGTGTATACAACATCTCCCGAAAGACATATAGTAGATGAAATCATAAGTAGCATGGAGAACGGAGGAAAAATCCTGTTTGGGAACATACTGTTGACAATTGTGTTCTCAGAAATCGGTGTGCTAGATGCATCTGATAAATTCATGTGGGAGTACCTTGCTGAAGATCCCTCGCCTGCGGAGAGATTTCAGAAATACACATGTGAATCAATGACAGGGGTACACAAGGTGCGCTTAGAAAAATGGTATAAGTGCCTTAGGAATGCATTCGGGGCTGAATGGTAGATCCCTGAACAACTCCCCGCGGTAACCGAAGGAGAAGTAGAGTTTGCATTCTACCAGCACTTCTGCATTGGCAGGTTCATCTTGGTGGATGGTAGTTGGAGTCCATGGTGCAAACTCCCATTCTCATTTACTACCCAATTTTTCCAAGCGAGGGGTAAACAGATACAAGGAATCAAAGAAATTAAACCTAGAGTTGTCCACCCTTGACAAAGAGCATAGGGAAATGAGAAAGAAGTTGGTCTACCTAGAGAAGCACACGTACGTTGAAAGGTACGTGTCACAAGATGTGCATATTGTAAGGCCATTGACCTTACCTATTCTGGGAGCAATGCTGCAAGGATCTACCTATGCATAAGGCCAAAATTTGAAAAGGGTGTGTATATGGAGAATGAGATATCTATCCTGACGACCCTATGCGAAGAAAGAAGCCATCACCGAAATGTAAGGAGAGGGAAGAGGAAGAAGAACAAAGGGTGGTGGAGAAGCAGAATGTAGATACCACGGGGCCAAGTACCTATGTCCGAGAGAAGAGAAGAATGGTGGTCAAGGAGAAGACCCCAAATCCTTCAAAGCCACCATCCCCCGAAGAACCCTCAGATGAAGAGAGGACAACATCCCCAACCCTAGAGTTTTCTGCAAAGGAAGAAGAACAAGGGATGGAGGAACAAGAGTCTGAAGATACAAATGACCCGAATGCCTATATAGGTGAAAAGGATGATGATGAAGGGGAAGAGTTGGAGGTGAATCAGGAACTGGTTGATGTCCATGATTCAGAGGAAGAGGGAGCAGAGCATACAAATGATGCTTTCATCTTTGTAAGGAGGAAACATGCCCAAGGGGAGGAAGACGCGTGGAGCAAAGAAAGGAGTGAAGGGGAAAGTACCAAGGGGCCACAAATGCCCAAGCTCACTCGGGATGAAGTGAATGAGAAAGTGACAAGGGAGGTAAAGAAGATAATTAATACCTTCGTTGAAGAGGAGTTGGAGCAGAGCGCAGAGCTCGTGACTCGGTGAATTCAAAGAAGAGCGAGAGGGAGAAGAGTGTGGGTAGGAAAAAGGCCCAACTCTTTTAGTAACTATTCGAAGGGTGTGTGCATGGGAAGTAAACACGCAGAAGGGGGTAGAACAATGATGGGATACATTGATGACCCCAACAAGGTTTTGCGTGCACGTTTCCAAAGTACTATGCCCACCAAGGAGCTCACCACCATGGAATCCTTTGACCCTGAGGGTGGGTACCCATGCAAAAGGAAGATGTTATCATGGGAATTTGATGATCCCGAGTTCTAAGTTAACCAAGGAGAAATATTAGCGCTATCCAAAGGAAAGGGGGACAACCCCATTGTAAACATGCAAAAACTATCAGATGAGCAAGAGTGTAACGCACTCAAAAAAGTCTCCATAGAAATTGAGGCTAGGCTCTTCTGTAGGAATGACAAAGTTAAAGTCTTGGAGGACCTATTGGAGAAGAGGAAGGAAGAAGTAGTGAAGCTAACAAAGGACCTCAGCCTTGAGAAACTAATCAGCACTCAACTACAGAGGGAGGTTTAGGAGGAAAAGGCCAAGGTACAAGAAGTTTCCAAGAAGGTGGAGCTCATCTCCCAATCTATTATCATGAAGCACTCAGACCTTTACCCTCCCACACAAAAGTATGGATCCTCCCTGGAATGCCTAGAGGACTTGACTCGGATCCTCACCATGGAAAGGAATCCTTTTGCCTTAGAGTCAGCAGAGGAGGTAGCTACATGCTTGGAGAAGGAGGACAAGCTAAAGGTCATCGCACTTGTGGCTGAATACAAAAAGGTGCTCATTGACGTAAAAATATCTACACTAGTGTGTGGATCAAGAAAAGGTGACATGCATGTTGCTTGCCAATGACGAGCCGAGCTAAAGGAATTTAGGGAAAATAATAAGGGCAATAGAGCCAAGTGAGAAAATATCCTAGCTGAAGTGGAAAAGAAGTCTAAAGCTATTGAGAACCAACGAGTCTCAATCAAAACCCAGCTAAAAGAGCTCTATAAGGTCATTACGAGGAAGATGGATGCCCTAGAGGATCACGCCAAGGAATTGGAGACTGTGGTGGAGACCATTAACACGAAGGGGAAGGGTTAACCTTCGACAAGGTGAGCACCTTGGTTGGTGATATCTACACTAAAGCGCAGGATGAAGTCAGCACTTGGAGTACACTTGGAGGTGACCCTGAGAAAAATTTTCCCTCTATTCTTTCTCTCCCCATTCTTTATTCTTTCCATCCATTCTTTTCAAGCAAAGGCCCATAAACTTTTGTACTGCGCATTCTTTGAAAAGGTTCCCGAGGGTGGAGAATAGGTGAAGTGTGGGGTAATGTTGGGCCCCTAATGTAGCTACCAAATATTAAAGGTGCGTAGGCACGCATTGATGGAGGGAGCGTGCAGTGAAGGTGTGCAAGGTAGAATTCAAAAGGGGTTCTTGGAGAACCAATGACACGCATGCATGCAAAGAAAAATTCAGGACTTAGCCATTTTCAACCTTTTGGACAGAACACATGAAGAACATGCTTTGTTTGGATAAGGTTCCAGCCAGGCGTGAGTATCCTGGAAGGAATATACCTTGCGATAGGAAGATCCAAAAAGCTAATCATGACATGGAGAGGGATGCACATGGGGCAACCCACACCTTGACACTTGGGGCCAGATCTGAGGTTGTAGAGGAGTTTTTTGGAGCCCGGGATGTCTATTTATACACATGCCCTTGGTAAAGAATAGGAAGAAGAGAGGTAGTGGTGCTCTGCAGAATTCTGCGAGAACTATGGGATAGAATGGGTAGATGATTCTAGGAAGGATGTAATGAGGTAATGGGGAATGAAAATTTTATTTTGTGAGTATACATGTATGGATCTAGATATGGCGCATGACCATGGTCTACCTCTCTGTGATGCTTTGTAGTAAGACTATGAATGAATATGATAAGGTTACCACTGTGTTTATATTAAGATCTCCTTCCTGTATTATCTGCATGTTTCTACTCTACTTTTGATCTTGTATAATCATGAACATTACTTGAATGTTGATTATATTTATGGATTTACAACTTCCTCATTCTATTAATTTTGTTGCGCGATTTGCTTTTGGTATGGCCAAAGGGGTGTAGAATTCATTCTGAGCTCTATAGCTTCTCCTTTCCTTTAAATCACTAAGTCAAGATCATGAAGTATGCCTTCCACTGAAATCACATAAAAGAGAGACTTGGCTCCCTCTCACGCACCTTAGTTGAGTGCCCAATGCCCGATGGGTCATAGGCCAACGTATGAGGTTCCCTTGTTCTTGGTGGGGTGTAAAAATGACTACAAGGCCCTTTGAATGAAAGAAAGGAATCTCCAATGATGCTTTCTTCTTCTGCTGCTACAAACTCTGATTTGATTTCTTCCATCTGCTCCTCTTCAATGGGACTTAGAGTTGATTGTTCATCTTCTTCCATGGCTGATTGTGCAACTTGAATTGGATCAGTACTTTCTTCAAATAGAGTGCCAACGTGGACACTACATTCTGAGAAAATTGATGATTGATCTTCTTTCTCTTGTTCTTTCTCTTCTCCTACTACAAACTCAGCCTCAGCCACCACTGGCTCTTCAACCTTGACCTCCTCTATTGGTTTGACCATCAAAGGGATCTTTGTAAGCCCAAATTTGGTAGCCCAACTCTTCATATTGTCTGTCATTTCTTCTCTATTGGGATCCTCTTCTTGTTGTTCTCTTTGATTGGATTCTTGAGTCTTTTCCCAACATGGACTTGGGAGAGAAAAAGGAGTGGTAGGTTGGGGTTCAACCAGTTTTGCAATTGTTTGTGGTGTGGAGGGAGGAGATGAAACTTCTTGTTTCTTTGGAGGGAATGACTACTTGGGAAAGGAAAGGGGAGAAGAAATGAAATGGGGTGGAAGACTAGGGAATGGAGAAATGGAATCAACGCTTGGGGCAACAACTGGGAAGCTTGGAAATTGGAGCTTGGGTTGAGATGGTGCTGCTTGAGAAAGAGAAAAAGAAAAGCTATGAGATGTTGGACTTACCCATTGACGAGGTTGTCTTGACTCCAACTCATAAGCCCCGATCTCCTTAGTCCATTGTGTAAGTTGGGGCAACATTTCAATCATGAAGTCAAGCTTCTCTTGAAGGTTGTAATGTCTTGGAAAAGGGCCTTCCCATGGACAAGGTGCCCTGCAACCAATCTTGAATTCCTTCATTTGTGTTATGCCCCTTGATTGAACCATGTTAGCCTCCATTTTTTGGATCTTCTCTAGCAAACCAGCATTCTCCACATACCTATCACCATTGTATGCATCCCCTTGTTCTTGATAAGCTTCATGGTCAAACTAATTTTGACTCTGCTCATATAGGTAAGCATAATGATCATGGATCTAATTATAATGCTGATTTGGAGGAGTTGGGAAATGCATTGGAGGTGGACTGCATTGTTGTAAGTGTGAGTTCCATGAAGGGAATGAATTCATGATTGCACAACCTCATGGAATGGGAGAAAATGAAAGAGATGGAAGAAGAAAATGGATGAAAATGAGTGGAAATGGATGGAAAAGGTCTACAACTTAGAGAATGGGTTTTTGACCAAATGGAGTCACCAGATGTGCTTGCATGTGCCTCAAAAGGCTGAATCCCACCAAGAACACATCAACTTGATGAAATAAAGTGAAGACATCTAGGTCCCACCGGTGTGCCAAAACTGTTAGTGTGAAATCATAGCACCCCCAAATGAGTTCTAAAAATCTGCTTTTCTAAGGTAGAATCATCTGGTGTGATTACATAACATTGAAATTTCCCCAAGGTGTGGGACCTTGAAAAAGTTGGAAGGCTCTCCAAATTAAAGGTTAGTTTCTATTCCTAAACTATCTGCCACGAGCTACTCCAGTGCAGGAAAAATAAATCTAACCTAATCCTACCATTCCAAGGAACCAAGGAGATAAAAAGAGGGAAAAAATAGACCCTACACTAAAGTGGTGATACACCAACAAAGGAAGTGAGATATTCTATTGAGGGAGAAAGAAACATAAAAATGGAGATAAAGGAGGTCGAGACAAAAGTAACACGGCCCAGATCTTCAAATTCACCATTAAAATTCATGAAACACAACATCCTGCACTTGAAAATGTGAAATACATGCACAAAAAAAATAAATATGGAAGGGAGAGGCATGGAGAAACAACAAAATTATGTAAAGGGTTGAAGAACACCACAAAAACACATTTTTATATTCTCTAGAAGGTGCACAGACCATTACATTTCTAGAATAGAGGCACAAATACATTTTCCAGGCATGGGAGAAGGTTCACTACTCAAAAATGGCATCGAGAAACAAATTTGACAGAGTTTCTCTATGCCCAGAATGTCTCTCCTTTTCCAAAATGAGAAGTGTTACAATATATAGAAAGAATAAGAGAGAGAGAGAGAGGGAAAAATTGAATCCTGCTCCAACCACCATGAGATACGCATCGAATCCCACTTTGAAAGTTCAACCATTGAATATCAATGCCTTCTACAAATCCACCCACAATATGTCACTTTTGGTTCCCCAATGGATCGAATCGAATCAGATATGGTAGTTGAAGAGCAAGAAGATCCTGCATTAAAGGCCTGAAGACATTTTCTCCATTTTTCACCTACCAAGGCCCAAAAAATGATTTTTTATCTTTCCATGGTGTAGAAGACATCGAGACACTTCCAACGGTGTCAGATTTGTAATATTTCAAGCCTTGTCCAATTAGAGATGAACACATATCTGCATACGTTGAGATAAAATTTGATAGGGAAAACATGACCGTGGAAAAATAAAATGTAGGGGAAACTTCACCATTCGTGCCCAGAATTAAAAATGTTTCTCATGGAAAGAGAAATTATAGATAATACATGGCTAAACATGATCCACAACCATAGAGAAGGATTAACAATGGCATACAAATGAAGGAGAAAGTTTTCACGCATCCATACAGGGGAGACAACAAATATTTCAAACCAAGCGGACTGAGAAATTTTTTTACAAACAGGGTGAGATTAAATCGAGCACCAAAAGTGATAACTCGTGAGAGTGAGTGTTGTATTCATGACTATGTTTATCCCAATTGTATCCACCATTAAATTATAGCAAGATGAACAAATAATTCATCTCCCCACTATGTTCGAGCTTACACCTCAAGTCCTCTCACCTTGGTTTAAGGAATGACAAAAACTATAGGAAAAGGCCATCTCCTCTGTACATTCCCTCAATCATAACAAGGCTTGATCCCAAGGAATGTATTAGAGCCCTCCCTAGATAAAAAAATGACACATCACCCGGTCTACCACCGTTTCCAAGAAATTTTCCCTTAGAGAGAATTATTGTCAATCCAACAGGGGGTACAAATTTGAGTACGAACAGATATGATTCATTCTCATGTTATCGAATTTAATAAAGGTATTAATGTTATTTTGATGTAAATCATGGTTTTGAAATTCATTAACTAGGGATGTTACAATATATTCTATCTCCACTATAGAGCTAGGGGTAAAGTGTCATACTAGTCAAATGCATCCCCAAAAAGAGTCCTAACTAAGAGTTTACTTACATCGTAAGATTTGAATTCGATTCATTCTTTATAAAGATTGCCAAAGTATTTGATGTGTAATGTTGGATCAGTTGATCCATGATATGAAATAGAAATTCCTCCAATATCCATGCTATAAATGTATGGTGCTAAAGGATCTTGTTGTAATACCCATAATATTTTTTTGTGAATGGGATGTTGAGAAATGGGTGTCCCATTAGGTCTATTTGGTAAGGGTAGGAAATTTTACCTGCTACGCCCTTAATCATATATCTTATATTGGATGTATATATCTGACTTGTGGCTATCATAACTTCTTATCATTATGTATCTCTTTCATATATGCTATATTTTCATTAGTGGGTTGGCCTTGGTGTTGTCCATAGCCTAGGAATAGTACATATAGAGGTTAGTAGGTAGTAGTTTATGATCATTGGAGCATTTGAGTATTATTGTATGGTTTGGAGGTTGCCCCCTCAAAGTGGTGAAGCTATTCTAATTGCATATTGAGATCATTATTATGGAATATTGTGTTATTTGGTGTTATATTTTTTCTCATGATATGAATTATACAAGTAATTTCATTACAAGTGTGTTGGCAAGAAAAATTTTTGGGTGGACAAACGTGTGGATTTCTTGCCAACGCTTTGGGAATCTAAGTCACTCTACTTAATCGGTGTAGCTTTCATATGTGCATGTGCATGAAAAGGTGAATTTCTGTGGTGGCCTTTCGACCGGGGATCTAACAGGGGCACTCCACTGACCTGCAGCAAATGCTTGCATATACCTACAAGAGATGACTTTGTCTAGAAGTGGGAAAGGGAGTGAGAATGGAGGTAGGAGAACTAATGTTGCAGGTAGAAAATCAGATTCCTACACACACACTAGTTAGAAACTTCATCACATGCATTTATGAGAAGAAACAACCCATAAAATGACAAAGAAGACCAAATAGAATTTGATGAGAACAAAGTGTCATGAAATACCTTGGTCAAAGAAAGCTAGAAACTCCTTCTTGTATTGATTCTTGAACAAAAGTTCTACATAGTGTAGGAATGGAAGAAATTTGAGAGGGGAAGAGAGTAGAATAAAATGGCTATCTCCTTTGCTTTCTCTCAAGGTAGAATGCACTCTTGAGTCTACAAGATCAATCGCCAACCCTTTGAAATGGGAATGGCTTTACAATGTATAGAATAGAATATGAATCTTCATCTACCTCATGAGCTTTTAAATACCTTCATATGACTTAAGATTTTTCGTATTCCACTTTAAATATTTAAGTCCCTCTTATAATAGCAAGGTGACTTAATTTACATTATATTTCTAAAGTCACTTAAGTCATATTAAAAGGTGCAACCCTCAACGTAAAAATATAACATTGAAGAGAGAGAAAGAAGAAGAGGAATAAGAAGAAGAAGAATAATTATGATGAAGGAAGAGTTGTTGCAAAGCACCCGACTCCTTTCTCTGATTTATTCTCCACTTATTTTTGAGTGCTCATGTTCTATTGGTGGTGGCACACATGTATGCAAAGAGCTTGACCACCTCTTGAAGTTTTGACTTCCCTTTTTCAGAGATTGAATCAATCCATTCCTTATTTTCTCGTCCTTGCATCATGAACTCATGAATTCTTCTGATGGATTCTAGATCGAAGTAGTTAATGGGTACCACTTTCTCAATAGGAAGTGTTATAGTTCTTGGTTCCACCAAGTGTTGCACATAAGATGAAAGAGTTCACACTTTCTCCTTTAGTCCCTCGATCTTCTCTTTCTATTCTTTATTCCTTGCCATCATGCGACAATTTCTGATATATCAGGAGCTACTACTTGTTGCACTGTGCAAGTGTCGAGGATGATCATTTCCCGCATCCATGGAAACATCTCATCAGTTTCAAGCTTAATGATGGGTGCATCAACCATTATTTATCCGATGGAGGAGGAAAATCTTGAATGAGAGGAGAGTTAGATTCAAAAACATGTTGGACCTCTTGAAGTGGCTCGAATATTAGATCATGAGTCATATACTCCTTGTTCACTTGCGGTTTCTGTTGCTTCTCTTTCATCTACCTCAGCTTGAAGTATTTTGATTTCGTCAAGTTGAGCCCTTATTTCCTCTTCCTCTCTTGCTTATCTTTCTCTAACTTCTTCTTTGGTTTCTACATCAGTGAAATTTTCTAGGTTCTCGTTGATGTATGGAAATTCACCATCCAAAGGATTAGCAGCACTCAGGTTCTCAACATGACCAGTTGCTTGATAAAGGGGAGGCCTCTGAATTCTTAGAAGCTCTTGTCTTCTTTGAATTTATTCAAAAATGGGGTTGGTTTGTCCTCCTTTCCTCTATTGCCGAGTGTACGTTATATCCGCCAACTTGAAATCTATGCTCACCTTTGTGGTGCTGGAAATTGTCTTTGCCTCTCCAATTCAACAACGCATTCTTCTTCAAGGTTGAGGATTCTCATGGCAATAAAGTAGTGGTTGTCACTTTGTTTGTTATGCCAAATAGCTTCTCTCAAATCAAAAGTGATATATTCTTGGATGTGGAAGAGCAATTTAGGTCTTTCAATAGGAGGATTTCTGGAATAGCCATGGTTTGTAGACATGTGGCTTATATAGCTATTCAAATTTCAGAAATTTTCTCATTTGAAGTTTGAATTTTAAGATCATTTAGGTCCATATACAAGACATCATTGTCTTCCACATCATACTCACAGGCAAAGGGTTGTGGACGGCTTCACGACCCGTCCGTTTCATCTTCATATCTCCTTCGAAAAAGCAACTTACTATTTTTAGTAAGTGTGGAAAATCAATTCCTCGATCTTCAACTGGATGTTGCGGCTTAGTTTTCCTCCACTTACTATTTTTAGTAATTGCCAACAATGTCTATTCTAGTGAATTTTTAGTCGTAGTTTACCTCCAATGTCTTCGTCTTCTTCGTAGGTTCTTTTATCGATGACTTTCCCAAAATAGCAGTTCCTATGTAGTAGACCTACTACTTTTAGAAATTTTTCCTCTGGGAGTTGGATTGATGTGGAAATTTTTTTTTTGATATGGGTTTTTGCCTAATATCCTCCCTCTGAAATTTTGGGCCCGCCAGCTTAATAATCCAAGATATTTTAAAGTTTTAATTTTCGAACCTGGCAGTGCTTCTAGGTACGGCAGCCATTAATGGACCTAAAAATTATAGGTCTAGTTTCCTCCTCCATTTACAAATAAACTTCTATTTTTGATGTGGGTTTTTTCTTATGGTGCTTCACGTGTGATCTTACTTCAATCCAACAACTAGTTTGACAGAAATCTTACTTCTTTCTTCGTTGAGCGAAAATGAGATTCCTTCATTCGGATGCTCTATCACACAAGGGGGAGTTTTAAGGTGTCTTTATGATTGTCTTGCATAGAGGAATGAACAGCAAAAATGGTTTTTTGTTTCATGCACTAGTTTGCAACATTTCTTTAGATCTTCATTTTTAGGCTATGGGGATTTTCACTGTTCTTTGTTTCTCCTTCTTGTTTTCATGAAAGATCCTTCTAAGACCTAAAATTCAACATGGGGAGTTTGTTTCAGTGCTTGGGTCAAGCTGGTCTAAGTATTTGGAATGGTGGAGTGACGGTAGAATGTTGCGAGAGGAATAAATGGAGGAATGGAGTGCACAAAAATGTTTAAAGTTAGAAATGAAGAAAGCAACACTTGGGAGATTTTTAAAAGATATGAAAAATTAGGGTTAGGGAAAATTTTTCAAAGCTTGATGTTCCTAACCTCAAGGAATTGATGGATATCAACTTCCACAAAGAGCAAGACGGCGACACGTGGCACTAGGTCCAACGGCGGGGGATGAAGGAGGAAAAAATTGCTTTAAAGCACTAGGAGTTGAAATGAGGTCACATGGGTGTCCGTAGAAGACTCCCCATAGAATCTAGGCACATTTTCCAAGGCCTGATGTCCCCCACCTCAGGTGCACAAGGTATATAAAATTCCACAATGGTCCTGGAGCTGACACGTGGCGACCGATCCGACGGTAGGGAATGCATGCTCCAAATAAGCACTTGAGGGCTTAACTGCCAGGTCTGGAGGTCATATGAGGGTCCCAATGGTCACATGAGGGCTGGGAAAATTTTCCAAGGGGTGATATACCTGACCTCATGGATGTGGGGGACATGAAATCCCACTAGGCTCCTGGTGCTGACACATGTCCTCTCGAGAAAATGACTAAGTCCTGAACTGCCTTTGAGAGGGTAACTTGGAATGTAGATAACTTGAGCTTCCGGTGGAATTTATTGGTGAAATTTTATATGATACTAACTGGAAATGGAATTTTTAATCCAATTATGTGGTTCTAATGTCTTTATTCAATCATATGATCCCTAAAAATCATATTTTTATCCGGGACTTCACTTGTACTTTAGAAAAATTGTCCTCCAATCATATGCTCCAAGGTGTTGTGAAAAATATTATTTCACCATCATGTAGGTCTTGGAATCCTCTTTCTGAAGATGTTTTTTTACTTCTAAATCCATCCAGATCTCCCAAAATCTTTGTTTGAAGCCCAATAGTTGTTTTAGGCCTATGTATTGCCTAGGCTTGTGAACCCTGTTTTCACTCAGACTGCTCCAAGTCTTTCAAAACTTCCCAAAGCCTTCCAAAATAATTTCCATGATGTTATAATGTATTCCATTCACCTCCGTGTTTAATTTTTCCCTTCTCGATCTACTCCGGGGTTGATCCAATCCCGAGAAGGCTAATAATAGCCCTTCCTATACTTTGCCAAAAGATAACATTTTCAATGAACTCCTAAAATCACCTAGGGGGAATGAATGGAATTTCCTAAATCACCTAGGATAATATCGTGACATTGGTTGGGAATTCATTTGGACTGACTGAATAGATCTAGGGTTTCTTAGGAATGATAAAACATGAAAATTTTGGCATAGGGGTATAGTTTTCATGCTCGGAAATTGTCAATTTCCTTGTTACACATTCTCACGACAACAACAGGATCTTTCTTGGGGACATGGCATGGATTGAGCGCAGCAAAGAAATGACATAGGAATCCGAATCACAATTTTAGACCATATAATTCATTGACCAGTGCCTTATCCATTGGGCCCTGTGAGTCATGCACAACTTCAAGAAAGGAAGATTAGAAGAAGGAAACACACACACACACACAAAACGACCGAAAGGAAACACACGACACACAACAAGAAGGGAAACACACACAACGGAAAGGGAAAAACACCTATCAATCACCTATGGTACAAGGTGAGGGACAACCCACTTTCCCTGAAGTACTTTTTATTTCACAAAAGTTACCCCTGAAGAGGCAACACCAAATGATGATGTTCTGCGAAGCCGTTGACGGGTTCTAGAAAGTATCCTCCCCTCCTCAGCTGCTTATGAAAGCTAGGTGCTTTCAAAATTGTCTATGTACTTGGTAGGAGTGAGTCCATGTGATCTTCTTGATGCTCAGGTCCTTTCTTGAAAACTCCATTGTCTTCATGCTCTTTGAAATTGGTTTCATTGTGCAAGTTTCCTACCATGTTTATCCATATAGTTGATCCTCCATCGAGCATCTCATCGCTGCCCCAATGCTGATTTTCATTCCAACTCCTTGAACCTTCTGAGTTAATTTATTTCCCGGGTCTATGCTCATTGAAATCTCTTCCATTAGAAACCTCAGACTTATCCCTTTCCTTTACTTCACTATGTGGTGCTTGAGTACTAACTGAAAGATTGGATGCAGGCTCATACTTGTCTTGTATGCCCATGTCATGAGTGAAGATATCAAGAATTAGCTTAGGGTCTTCCGCCACTTCTACTGCATCTAAGATTTCTTGCATGGAGTAATGCTTCATCATTTCATGTAGTCCCTCTTTGTACGCCTTTGAAGAATCTTTATCTTATAACTCAAAGAAACTATCTAGAGGGATTACCTCATCATCTCGAGAATCATTACACTCTACTAATCGTTCATAAAAAGGAGCTTCATCTTTAGAGGTCTTCAAACTCCTTGCTTCAATTTCTTCATCATAGAAAGAGTCTTCATCTTCAAACGGGAAAGAAAATACTTCAATTTCATCATTGTATCCACCAAGCATTGGCTTGAGAGGGACATCATATTTCTCATCTTGCCTTACTCAATATAGCTGACCTTCACATTAGTTAAGGCTTCCAAATCAGCTTCATGTTTATCTTCCATATTCATGGCTTGCATTAAAAGTTCCAGACTGATCTCAGGGTCCTTTGTTTCTTCTGCGGATCTTAGCAGTCCTTGTATAGACATTTATTTCAAACCTTTCATGGGCTCATCACAAGCTGATTTTGTCTCTCCATAGATGGCTTGACTGAGATCATCTTCATCCCCAAATAGGAATGAGAATAACTCCTCATCTTGGAAAAGCATATAGGTTGATTTTTCTTCTTGAAAATCACTTGAGAACCATTTCCTCTTCCTTGTGGTCTACATTATTTGGCAATTTGAGGCTACCCTCTTGTAACTCAAATCTCCTTAATGCTTCTTCAAAGTCCAAATATCTCTGGGAAGGAATTTCTAGACCTATCAAGATGGGAATATCTTCTTCCTCCTTGGTTGTCACCAAGTGATTCATCCACCTGGTATTTTGGTACAAAATGTTAGCTTCTGGGCTTCCGGATTTTTACACAGTGAGCCTCATTTTCTTCTCAGGAAGAAATTTCTCCATGTCTCCCTTCACTGGTATGGTTGTAAAAGACCAATTCATCTGAATTTTCCCTCCCAAATCTTGGCAAAAAATTTCTACTCAACAACATTCCAAATGAGGCTGGGACGTCTACTACCAAAATCATCGTTGAAACTTTCTTGTCTGGAAATCTGGTAAGAGCCACCTATGCATCTTTAACCTTCCCTACAAGTGAGACCTTTTTTATTCCAAAGAGTAATAAGATCCACTAGGTGGAGTCATTGTAAGTTTAAGATCCTTGGCAACCTTCAAAGGCATCACGTTGTCTGAGGCACCAAAATCTATTATGCAATTGTTTAGTACATATTCTCCAACAAGAAGGGAGATGTAGAAAGGTTCAACTTTATCAATCTTTGATGCACTCAGAGAAAGAATGTTCTATGAGGGAGGTGTAGGTGAGTTTTGTAGCATGCCTTTAGAACTAGAAGTTACAACATTGGGTGTTAGACTACCACTCCTGATGTATCGGACGAACCTCTTGAATTGTTCAGGGTGATTCCGCAAATATTCGGTTTTGGTAATCTGCACTTTGGCTTTGTTTGCATATTCTATGAAGTCAAAGGGAGAAGATGTGGACAAGGGGGGTGAAGGGACTGATTTCAGATTCTAGATAGGTTTAGGAGCAAGATTTGATGTTTGAGGAATGGACGGTATTTTGAACGACACACTAGGAGCTTTCAAGGTATTAGATTTTGTAGGAACAGATTTATATTTAGACTTGGAAGAGACATCAGAAAGCTTACTTGGGATTGTGGGCATATTCTTACTTGTTGCAGGGTCAGGCTCCAACAATGCAGACTTCATGAAAGATGGAAGTGGAGATCCTCAACTGATTATTTTATTTTTCGGAGTCGCCAAAGGAGGATCATCAACCTTCTTTTCTTTTGTAGTAGTGGAGGGGGATGCTCTTTTCTCAGACTGACAATGAGTGAATACCATGCATGAGAAACTTGGTGAATCTTCTTCATAACCTACAGAATACTCACAAAACCTTATTTGTGTATCGTTCTCAAACTCATCACTTTCTTGGAAATCACCACCTTCTTGTTCAAGCTCTTCTTCACTTTCTTGAAATCTACAATTTATATTCATGGGTGGGGCCTCCAAGGAAAGTCTTTGGGGTGCTCCTACAATCTGATTTATGTTGCTTCTCTGAGAAGAAACTTGTTCAAATAACTCCCTCTTCAAAGAGGCCATCTCATTTGCCAACTTTTTCAGCGATGGATTAGTTCCCTCATCTTCAGGATGTTGGGCCTTTCCCTTTGATGGATTCTTGATCTTTCAAGAGAGGATGAGATCGTCACTCAATTCAATGGCCCTCATTTGTGCCTCTACAATTTTCCTTGGTTGAACTCTTCATAGGAGAAATCCTACCTTCGGTGATTGAGCATTTATGAAGAATATTTTGATATTATTTTCAGATGGTGAATCCTCTTGGGTATCCTATGCGAGAAACCATTCAAAATGAGCCACGAAGTCTCTCATGGTTTCATTTTCGCTTTATTTATTTGATCCAACCGCACTCAAGAGGTCTTGAAAATCTTGATTGATTTAAATCTCTCTTTGAATGCATCCTTGATGTCATTCCAACCCGTGATGGACTAGGAAGGTAGGAGGTAAAACCATTCTACTAATTTTTCTTGGAGGGACTCCACGAACAATCTTATAGCAACGTCTTCATGTTGGACACCAAGAATTCCACATGATGTCGTGAAAGTAGTGATGTGTTCTTCTGGATGTTGTGTGTTGTCACCTTTGAACTTTGGAAAGTTCTTGCAGGAACCCATTGGTAGATTGTGAAGAGGGGGTTCAAGAGCAAGTGGGCTGTATTCCTTCCCCATGGAACAATGGGTTGAGGTATTTCTTCTTCATCTGCCATTGTTTCTTCTTCTTCTGCTTCAGCTCTTACTTCTACGAATTATTCTTCAAATTCTTCTTCTTATGGGAAGTTGATGTTCAATGGTTGTTGAAAATTTTCAGAATTTGAAGGATTTTGGATAGGATTACCAGGTGAACTTCTTGAAGAGCTAGATGAAGAGGAGGCTTGAGAGAAGAAATATGGATTATCTCTAATTCATTCTTGCAGATTTTGCGAAGCTTCGAAATTGAAATCAGCAACACCTCTCAACCTTCTCAACCTAGTGTATCTTCCTTCAGCCAGCTTTTGGAAGCTTTTACAGTCGGAATACAAAAGGCCACTGTGGAATGTGAAAATTCACGTGTAGAAATCAGCAGTGTATCTTTTGGAAATGGACTTTCTTGAACTCTCTTTTATGATTTTTTCAATATTTGATTTTTTTTTGAATTTTTGGGACCTTGCGGTTGTATTTTGGGTGCAGATGCTGCTAAATCTGCCCCATGGTGGGTGCCAAAAACTTGTTGGCAAGAAAATTTGTCGAGTGGACAAACTTGTGGATTTCTTGCCAACGCTCTAGGAATCTAAGTCCCTCTACTTAACCAGGTATTTGCCGTATGTGCATGCGCATGAAAAGGTGAATTTCTGTGGTGGCCTTTCGACCGGGATCCAACAAGGGCACTCCACCGACCACAGGGAAAATGCTTGCATATACACGAAAGTGATGCCTTTTTCAAGGCGGGAAAGAGAGTGAGAATGGAGGTAGGAGAACTAATGTTGCAGGTAGAAAATCAGATTCCTGCACACACACTAGTTAGAAACTTCATCACATGAATTTATGACAAGAAAAACCCTATAAAAGTCAACAAGACCAAATAGAATTTGATGAGAACAAAGTGTCATGAAATGCCTTGGTCAAAGAAAGCTAGAAACTCCTTGTTTTTTCCTAGTATCCTCCCTCCGAAATTTCGGGCCCACCACTTAATTTTCGGGGAGATTTTAAAGTTTTAATTTTTGGATCTCGACGGTGCTTCCGGCATCGGCAGCCATTAATGGACTTGAAAATTACAGGTCTGGTTTTCTCCTCCATTTACAAATAAATTTATATTTTTGATTTGGGTTTTGTCTTCTGGTGCTTCACGTGTGATCTTACTTCAATCCGGCAACTAGTTTGACATGAAATCTTACTTCTTTATTCGTTGAACAGGAAATGAGATTTCTTCATTGTGGCTGCTCTGTCACATGAGGGGGGAGTTTGAAGGTTTCTTTCTTATGGTCTTAGACAGAGGAATTAACAGCAGAAAAAAAAAATTGTTTCATGCACTGGTTTGCAACATTTCTTTAGATCTTCATTTTTAGGCTATGGGGATTTTCACTGTTCTCTCCTTCTTGCTCTTCATTTCTCCTTCTTGTTTTCATGAAAGATCCTTCTAAGACCTAAAAATCAACATGGGGAGTTTGTTTCAGAGTGCTTGGGTTGATCTGGTCTAAGTATTTGCAATGGCAGAGTGATGGTGGAATGTTGCGAGAGGAATAAATGGAGGAATGGAGTGCACAAAAATGTTTAGAAGTTAGAAATGAAGAAAGCGACACTTGGGAGATTTTTAAAAGGTATGAACAATTAGGGTTAGGGAAAATTTTTCAAAGCTTGATGTTCCTAACCTCAGGGATGTGAGGGACATCAACTTCCACAATGAGCAAGACGGCGACACGTGGCACTAGATCCAACGGCAGGGGATGAAGGAGGAAAAAATTGCTTTAAAGCACTTGGGAGCTGAAATGAGGTCACGTGGTTGTCCAAAAGACTCCCCATAGGGGATGGGAACATTTTCTAAGGCCTGATGTCCCCCACCTCAGGTGAATAAGGTACATAAAATTCCATGGTGGTCCTGGAGCTGACACGTGGCGACCGATCCGATGGTAGGGAATGCATGCTCCAAATAAGCACTTGAGGGCTGAACTGCCAAGTATGGAGGTCATATGAGGGTCCCAAGGGTCACATGAGGGCTGGAAACATTTTCCAAGGGATGATGTACCTGACCTCAGGGACGTGGGGGACATGAAATCCAGCCAGGCTCCTATTGCTGACACGTGTCCTCTCGAAAAAATGACTAAGTCCTGAACTACCTTTGAGAGGGTAACTTGGAATGTAGATAACTTGAGCTTCCAGTGGAATTTCTTGGTGAAATTTTATATGATACTTATTGGAAATGGAATTTTTAATCCAATGATGTGGGTCTAATGTATTTATCCAATCACATGATTCCTGAAAAATCGGATTTTTGATCCGGGACTCCACTTGTACCGAGAAAATTGTCTTCCAATCATATGCACCAAGATGTTGTGAAAAATATTATTTCACCATCATGTAGGTCTTAGCATAATATTTCGAAGATGTTTTTTTTTTACTTCTAAATCCATCCAGAGCTCCTAGAATCTTTGTTTGAAGCCCAACAATTGTTTTAGGCCTATGTACTACCTAGGCTTGTGAACCCTATTTTCACTCAAACTACTCCAAGTCTTTCAGAACTTCTCAAATCCTTCCAAAATAATTTTCTTGATGTTATAAGGTCTTCCATTCACCTCTGTGTTAAATTTTTCCCTTCTTCTCTACTCCGTGGGTTGATCAATCCCGGAAGGCCAACAATAGCCCTTCCCTATACTACCAAAAGATAACATTTTTCGATGAACTCCTAAAATCACCTAGGGGAATGAATGGAATTTCCTAAATAACCTATGATAATATCATGACATTGGTTGGGAATTCATTTGACCGACTAGACAGATCCGGGGTTTCTTATGAATGATAAAACATGAAAATTTTGGCATAGGGGTATAGTTGTCGTGCTCGAAATTGTCAATTTCCTATTGCATATTCCCACGACAACAAAGTGGTATCCGAGCTTGAACTCGGCCAACACTTCATCAAACCCTAATTTTTAAGGTTCGTCCATATCTCAATATCTGTAGTGAATTTTTATGCAAATTTTGTTTTTGGTGTGGCCAAATCGGTCAAGTAAGCTTCCCTATAAATTTTAATAATTTTTGACTTGTTTTGCAAAAGTTATAGTAGTTTTATGTTTTTCATAATTCAGCTACATAGGTGCAATTTGTGGAATTTTTTAAGTTATTTACATTTCTAGAAAGAATATTAAAAATTATTTTGATTTTGTTTTTTGAGTTTTATAAAATTTAGTTGAATTCCTATTGAAATCTGAAACCCTAAATTTCGACCTTGATCCTTAAATCTTACCATTTTGGGGCATCATGGCTGGGCCTTTGATAAGAGGAAAAAATAATCCCACCACTCTGGGTAAAACCACTGATAAGGATGAGATAATAGTTGAGGAGTTAGAGTCAAAAGGGGTATCTACAGAGTCCTCAGGGTTAGGGTTTACTTCAACTGACCATAAGGTCAGCTATCTTGAGTTAGAGTTGCGAAACCTCGAAGGTAGAGTGGCCAACAAAGAAGATGTAGAAAAGATTGGACAACGATTGGAGGATTTCATTCAACAATTTAGCTACAATATCATGGGTCATCATATCATTCCTAATGAGCCACAACTCAATCATACTCATATTAACCATGGTGGATCTTTAGGTCAAAGTAATAAACAAACTAGCCAGGGTGGATCTGTAAACATGACCAATACAAATACAAAAACTCTACAAGCCTATAACATGCTTCCAAAAGTGGAAATGTGTAAGTTTGATGGAAAGGATCCACTCAATTGGATTAACCAGATGGAGAATTTATTTGATCTTCATCAGATTCCATTGGGACAAAAGGTTACCATGGCATCGTTGTATCTTGAACCTGACCAATTCATTTGGTATCGATGGTTATGTGCTCAAAGGAAAAAGAGTGGCCTCAATGTTACATGGACAGTATTCACCGAAGAGTTACAATTGCACTATAGTTCTAGTGTGTCAGAGAATTATTTCATCCAATTAGCAAAGCTCAGACAAACAAGAACAGTCAAAGATTACATCCATCAATTCCAAAACCTTTCCTTACGAGTGGAAAATATTCCTGAAGATAATTTGAATGACTTATTTCTTGGGGTTCTTAAAGAACAAATTGAGACTGAGGTGCGTATGTTTAATCCTCATAAGGTTTCAGACTCTATGATCATGGCACGTAGGGCAGAGGAAAATTTTCTTTCAAGTCGAAACAAATAGTCAGTACTATCAGAGATTATAGCACCCTTCCACCATCATTCCCTCGGCTAGTGAGATTGACACCTCAACAAATTGAAGAAAAGAGAGCCAAAGGGTTATGTTTTAACCGTGACAAAAATTTGGACCAGGACATAAGTGTGCGAAAAGAAGTTATTCTACATTGAGGGACCTACTGAAGAAGAAGAAAATGAAGAAGATGAAGAGGTAGAGCCAAAGGAGGAATTAGGAGATCCCCAACCAACAATATCATGCCATGTAATTTCTGGTATTATCACTCCCCAAATTCTCAAATTAGTTGGATTCTTAATAAAACAACGGGTAGTGTTGATTGATTCGGGAAGTACTCACAATTTCATCAATCATAAGTTAGCGGTACGCTTGAACTGCTTTGTTTATCCAACTCCAGAATGTCAAGTCATGATCGCTAATGGGAAAACTATTAGTTGTTCAGGAAAATGCCATAACATTAATCTCACCATGGGAGATTACTTGCTAACTAGCAATATGTATGCCATTTCCATGGGAGGAGCAGACATTGTGTTAGGAGTTCAATGGCTTACCACCTTGGGAACCATTGAAATGAATTTCCAAGAGTTGTTCATGCAATTTCAGTCAGAAGGGAGGAATTTTAAACTAAAAGGACTAAGATCAAAGTCCCTACAGATGGTAAGTTCTCATCAGATGCAAAAATTTCTTAGAAAGGGTGCAAAAGGGTTTGTAGCACAACTATTTTCATTGGAAGCACATCATTCCAATACATTTATACCTGCAAATATGCAAGCAGTTATAGATGAGAACTCAGGGGTTTTTATAGAAATACCCAAGGGTTTTCCTCCAAAAAGAGACCATGACCATGCCATCCAACTAGTACCAGGGAGTCAACCACCCAACATCAGACCTTATAGGTACCGCTATATGCAAAAGAGTGAGATTGAGAAGATAGTTCAAGATATGTTAGAAGCAAGAATTATTCATCATAGTCAAAGTGCTTACTCTTCTCCTGTAGTGATTGTATGGAAAAAGATGACAATTGGTGCATGTGTCCAAATTACAAGGAACTCAATAAGTACACAGTTAAAGATAAGTTTCCTATTCCTATAATTGATGATTTGCTAGATGAGTTACATGGTGTTGTTTACTTTACAAAACTTGATCTTCGTTCCGATATCATCATATTAGAATCAAGGATGAAGATATTCATAAAACAACCTTCAAGACACATGAAGGACACTATGAGTTCTTGGTAATGCCTTTTGGACTAACAAATGCACCCTCTACATTTCAAAGCTTGATGAATTCCATCTTTAAGCCATTTCTTTGAAAGTTTGTTTTAGTGTTCTTTGATGATATATTAATCTATAGTAAAACATGGGAGGAACATCTGCATCATGTAAATAAGGTGTTGGAAACTCTTGAACAACATCAACATTATGAAAAGCCTTCTAAGTGTTCTTTTGGTGTCAAGAAGGTTAAATATCTGGGTCATATTGTCTCTTATGAAGGTGTTAAAGTGGATCCTAACAAGATAAAAGCCATGCTTGGATGGAAGGTTCTCAAAACCCTAAAAAATCTCTGAGGATTTTTGGGCTTACAGGTTATTATCGTAGATTTATAAGGAATTATGGCAGCATCGCAGCACCACTCATAGCTTTATTGAAGAAGGAATCTTTCCATTGGAACGAGCAAGATACTATGGCCTTTGAGAAGTTGAAGGAGGCCATGTGCACCACTCTAGTTCTAGCCACCCCATATTTTTCAAAAACATTCATTATTGAATGTGATGCTTTAGGGTATGGTATGGAGGTAGTACTCATGCAAAAAGGGTGACCCATTTCCTTCGAGAGCCACCAATTCAAAGGTAAGAATATCTCTAAACCAATTTATGAGAAAGAAATGTTAGCAATACTTTATGCAGTGAAACAATCGAGACCATATCTAATGGGACAACATTTCAAAGTAAAGACAGATCATGATAGTTTGAAATACTTCTTAGAGAAATGTTTATCATCTGAAGAACAACAAAATGGGTCTCAAAAATGTTGGGGTATGATTTTGAGATAATATACAAGAAAGGGAAAGAGAATGTAGTTGTTGATGCTTTATCTTGGAAGGATGAATCGCCAGGCATTTTTGTGTGCCATATCTGTATTACAGGAGGATTGGATAGAGGATGTAAGGTCTAAATGGAAAAATGACCCAGGTACACAAAATATCATTCAGAATATCCAACAAGATCCAAACATGTCAGAAAAATTTTTATGGAAAGGAGATGTTTTATGGTATAAAGATAGATTATATCTATGTAAGAATTAAATCCTTAAAAATAGGGTTCTATCCGAGCTCCACGCTTCTCTAATAGGGGGTCATTTTGGCTTCTTAAAGACTTATCATCGAATCAAGCATGATTTTTTATGGGAAGAGCTAAAAGGAGATGTCCAAAAGTTTGTGGCAGAATGCATGGTTTGTCAGCAAAATAAGGGCGAAACAATTAAGTCCCTAGGTCTTTTACAACCTCTATCTATTCCTAGCCAAAGGTGGGAAGAGGTGTTTATGGACTTCATCACAGGATTTCCTAAATTAGAAGGTAAAAATATGATCATGGTGGTGTTGGATAGACTCACCAAATATGCCCATTTTTTTGCTTTATCACATCCATTTGTTGCGAGTACAGTAGCAACGGCCTTCAGGGATACAATTCAGAAAGCTACATGGGACACCAAAGATTATAGTAAGTGATCGAGACCCTATCTTTACTAGTAATTTTTGGAATGACTTGTTCTCATGCTTGGGCACACAACTAGCTCGTAGTTCCTCTTATCATCCCCAGTTTGATGGGAAAATAGAGGTGGTAAAAAAGTGCTTGGAGGGATATCTTCATTGTTTTACATCAGATAAGAAAGTGAGATGGGTCCAATGGTTACCGCTGGCATAATGGTGGTATAACACCTCCTTTCATACTTCATCTAAAATGTCTCCTTTCTTGGCATTATATGGGTACCATCCACCATCTATCACTTCATCTTTGAGAGTCCAGCCAAAGGTTTGAGTAGTTGAAGAACATATTCAACACCAACAAGAGGTGCTTTCTAGTCTCAAGGAGAATTTGGCCATGTCACAAAACCGCATGAAGCGTGAGAGTGACCAACATCGTAGTGAAATAAATTTTGAAGTCGGTGATTGGGTTTTGTGCGTTCAACCATATAAGAAAATGTCCTTAAAACAACACAAAAATGATAACAAGCTTTCACCTAAGTATTATGGTCCTTATCAAGTATTACAGAAGATTGGCAATGTAGCATACAAACTGGAACTTCCTCCAGCTACTTGAATTCATCCAGTCTTCCATGTATGTTGCCTAAAGAAGGTAATTGGATAGACAATATCAACCCAGACAGTGTTACCCAAGCTTGATGAAGAGAGTAGAATCATCCTGGAACCAGAATGCATCCTTCAAACATGTACTAAGCGGTTGAGGACAAGGGTCATCACTGAGTATTTGATCAAGTGGTAAAATCTAGACAATGAAGATGCAATTTGGGAGGATGCAAATTTCCTACAGCAACATCCAGATCTTCTCAACATTGGGGATGATGTTGCTTCGAAGGGGAGGGGCATGCTACGCCCTTAATCATATATCTTATATTGGATGTATATATCCAACTTGTGGCTATCATAACTTCTTATCATTATGTATCTCTTTCATATATGTTATATTTTCATTAGTGGGTCAGCCTTGGTGTTGGCCATAACATAGGAATAGTATATATAGAGGTTAGTAGGTAGTAGTTTATCATCATTGGAGCATTTGAGTATTATTGTATGGTTTGGAGGTTTCCCCCTCGAAGTGGCAAAGTTATTCTAATTGCATATTGAGATCATTATTTTGGAATATTGTTGGTGTTATATTTCTATTCATGATCTAAATTATACAAGTAATTTCATTACATTACCCCTAGAGACCACATTAGGATGGTTAACCATCCGGACTATGTTTTTTTCATTTGGAGGAGTTGGGTTGTAGTGGCATTTTTTGTTAATTCTTGTTTTTATAAGTAAAAGGATCGGGTTAGTGGGGTCGGGGTTAGAGGAATTTTCGTATGATCCTTCCATAATATCCTTACCACTATTCACCATATTGTCAAGTTTCTTAAATACAAAATCAAGAAGATATTTATGGATTACTAACTCGGGTTCCCCCTTCTAGTGAGGAAAATTATCAAGGATTTTTCGGATCTCGGGTGGAAGATCATATTTTTTTTCAATTTTAATCTCTTCCTCTTCGTCACCTAAGAAATCATTATTTTGGGTGTTATAATTTTTCCTATAAGCTCCTATCACACAAAAATTTGAGAAGAAAGGAAAGTTGTATTATGGATGATTACTTTCTACAAATGAATGTTTATTAAATGGAGTGTTCTTATGATCCGGAAGAAGCTTAGAAAAATAGGATATAGCCACAATTGACCCTATAAAAAGTGTTTCATAGGGGCATAAGTCATATGTGATGAAGTTTGGAAAGAACAGATAGAATTGCCCATGTATAAAAATGACGCAGGGCCAAGGCATTTTTTTAAGTTTAGATACAAAAAATATGATCGACCCTACATAGAAATGAAACAAGGGTCGATGACATCTAAAAAAGTTAGTTGTTTAGGGTTTTTATAAATTTTAAGGACCGAAACAAGATGAAAATGAAAAATGGGTGATTTTTAACGATATTTTCTTGATCAAAAAGTAAAATATAATATTTTACATCATGTTCACCAAGGATGTATAGAGGGCCAAACAGTTTATTGACACCATGCACTCTTATAATTTATTCAACTATGGTATCGAGGCAATGAGTGAGGACACACCAAGACTCACACATACCAATTAAAATTAAAGGGGTTATAGGGACTTCTAAGATCACATACGCTAAGGGAAGTAACCCTTACACTAAGACAACCTAGATCGAAGAGGAAGAAGGAACCCTATGGTTGTATCAGCACTATGGGGTAATGAATGATAAAATGAACATGCAAAACCTATGCTAACTGAAGTAAATCAGGTAACATGAAATAAATAACTAAGATATAATATTCTAACGTATTATGTACATAAAATGATAATCTAACATAAATTAAATAGTTACTATAGGATAAAACTCTATACAAAATGAAAATTTGAGTTAGAGAACTTACTTCTTAGGGACTATCGCTGATGTATTTATCTCCCAAAGGACCCTACACTAAGAGAGAA
The DNA here is from genome assembly GCA_018340775.1 of Taxus wallichiana var. yunnanensis. Classification (NCBI taxonomy): domain Eukaryota; kingdom Viridiplantae; phylum Streptophyta; class Pinopsida; order Cupressales; family Taxaceae; genus Taxus; species Taxus wallichiana. The sequence continues at coordinate 277,024,564 of CM031236.1, read as the reverse complement.
CTAATTTTAAGTGGAGAAGGCGAAACAATCTAGTCATAACTCACTATAGCTGACCCAAAAGTGGAAGTAAAAAAATCTATTTAAGAAGAATCTCTAATCCAAGAGTCAAGATGTAAAAATTCTAAAAGTTTTGTGAGAAAATGCAAGTTGGCACAAGAGAGAAAATCTAGTGGTGAGTTCCTTTTTAATTTGTGATAATTTCGTATGTGAAAAAGTGAGTTGCGGTATTTATACCAATGTCATCTCTCGTGGAAAAATGTGTCACCAAGGATTTGAAACGCAGCGTTATGTGAATAGCTCGCAGGTGATGGTATCAACTAGGGAGGTAAATGTTAAGGGCTATGTCACGATGTGGCATGGGAAACACAGATATTAAAAGAGAAAAATAATGGGGCCATGAGAAATAAATATGTCGAAGACCGTGGAAGAAAAAAAAAGAATATAAGAGTAATATAAAGACATAAATAGGACCAAAATTTATTCTCTCTCCATGTATCATCCCTAACCGAATGGTTAAGTGATTAACCATCTTTGTTATCCTATAGTGAGACCGTTAAGGCAATTGTTTCCAGAGATAGATGCATTAGCGAGCACTAACCTAAAAATATAATTGTTAGTAAAAGGTATGAAAATAGAAACAGTAAATAATTAGGTTTATATATCCTCAATATTTCAAGCCACCCCTTAGGTTATCTCTCATTGGTTCAAGAAGAACCAAAAAGTAGAAGGACAATAGTCACATCCTTAGTCACAATCCTGTTTATCTTTCCCATAAGGCATGGTCACCACAAACACATAGACTCATCCCACGATACAAAACAACATACCTAGAGTTGTATCTTTTTCTTTACCTCCCTCATCATTTCTTGCCTTATCTTGGGTGTTACATTGGGAACCAACACACTTATTTATAGCATTGTCAGAGACGTAAGTGTCTCATTTCATTTCTGATGTGGTTGCTAGTGTAGACACCCAAAATCGACTATGTAGTGTTAATACTAAAATTTCACTAATTATACTCTTTCCCATCATTTTTTTAATTAATATTTTTTCCACTAATTAGCTAACATTCCCTTTGTTTCACTCAATTAATGACAATTTGTTAATTAACTAGATTTCCCCTTCATCCTAGATTCCAATTAACATCGCTTAATTAGTTAAAATCCTCTTTTAATTAACTAATTAACCATTATTCATTAATTAATCCTTTTAATCTCGTATATAAACATAAACCTTATGATTGGTAAAATCCCCTTTCAAACCCTTCAAATTCGACTAATTTCCTTCCAAATCATCTCCAAATTTCTTCTCAAGCTTATTTTGGCCTATTAATTAATCCTAGTCGATTAATTAAATAACCTTCAACTCCCATGAGTTTATAGTATCTAATTAATCTCTTCTAAATATGTTTATCCTTATTTAAATCTACATTCCCTTTATCCCACATTCACTAGGTTGCAAAGCTTCTCCCAAATCAAAAATCTATATAAGAAACATAATACCTTCCTACCAATATTACACCTACATGTCCTTGCAAGACGCTTACACTTGATAAGATCATTTCCATGTTATTCCTTGATCTTGCTTGGTTGCATTCGGTTCACAAAGGAGATATCTACAATTTTGAATTACATCCAACCAACAAAGGAGTTTTGCATTTCTCATTGAATTTAGTGTTTGATGCACATTAGTTTAAATATGTCCTTTCATTATTGATCATGGTGTTTTATTTATATTAACTAAATCATGAGCTTAATAGGTGTGTGGTTGATTTCATTAGCTTAAATTAGTATAAATAGTAGCATAATTATGGCACACCTGTGGGACACCTCTTTGTCTCATGCACCTTCATTTATTTATTTTTAGTTTAGACTTCACTTTTATATGCTCTTCATGTCCATTGTTAAAATTCTTTTATTTTTAGCATGTTTATTGATGTTTTATAGTGTTGAGTGTTCTGTATGGATACTTACGAGGTTAAATGTTGTCAAATTTAAGTCTTGATGAAAAAAATATTAGATTTGTGATGTTTTTGGTCCTGATTTGATGTTTTTTCTATGCGGACATGTTCTTTGCATTTACGTGCAATTGTCTTCTCTAATGTAAGAAATTCATCATGTTAACATGCATATGTATGTACCTTCGTTCATTTTCATGCACATGTGTCTCATTGTTACACTATAATTATGCCTACACATGCCTATGTTCTCTATCTACACTACCATTTTCTACATGGTTTCTGTCTTACTATGCATTCTACTATTCATGTGCACATGTCTACATTCAACTATATGTGTTTCGTAACATTAAACATGCTAGCATTCCATTGAATTTTTCTTATATGTGTTAGAATTTATCTGTACACATTTATGTTCACTTTCACATGCTAGTTTTCTCTTTTACATTTCTACTATCTCGAGCTAGTGTTTAACTTCTTGCACTAGCGTTCATGTGTATGCGTTAGTGTGCTTTTTGGCTTTTCTTGTAATTTTTCTCAAATTTTCCAAAAGTGTCAAAGCTAATATTTGATTTCATACAATTTTATATGTGTTTTTCATACTATTATCAAGGTTTTTATTATCTAAATTAATGCTAACATTTTGATTATCTGTTAGAAATATCCTTTTGGCTATAACCTCATTGAAACTACGTATGCTCTTCTCTTGCACTTTCAAGCGATCTTGAGGATAAGAAACACAAGATATTTGGATACTTTTCTAATGTTATGATTTTCATTTGGAAATATGGGTAACACTTGATATCATGGTCAATATTTGCCATGTTGGTTTAAATATGATAAAACACCACTTATGCTCTTCTTTTGTGCTTCTAAGTGACCTTGACAAAAAAGCGCTATGATCTTCCATAATTTATTATCATTATGCTTAGATGGAAACCTACTATTTTTTTGCATGTAGGGCCTTTATGCTTTTTAAAAACTGAAAAAAAATAAAAAATTATAACGTCTTCTATAGTTTTCCTTGGTCAAAGAATGATGTATTTAAGAGAAACACATTTTAAATCAAATTAGGAAAGAACAACTCACATTGTATTAGCGAGGTTCGAATAAGTGTTAAACCCATTTACTTTAAACTATGGGAAGTAATTTGGCTTAACCCGTAAAAATCATTATGAGGACTACCACATGAACCCCAAAGTAGTTGGTACATTGAGATAACTCATGAATGAAATGAGAAGTTCCCCAGAACCTACTTGAATAGAAAAACTCATGAGGAGTACTAAAAGTTGTTTGTATGAGGCCTCTTTCATTAGTTTTATTTTGGGGTAATGGTCCTTTATTTATAATTTATTCTAAAAAAGTATACCTCTCTTATAAAATATATTGGCGAGTGTTGACAAAAAAATACTAGGAATTCATTTGGCATCAGGGCCAACTTGACCATATCCATTGTCATTGATATTGAATTATTTACTAAAAAAATATTTGTCTTAGTTTCTACCTTGTTTTAGAACAAGGATAAAATTTGCCAAAGTTATGTCCATTTTATTGAGTTTGAAACATTTTTAACAAATCCACTTTCACATTTTTGGAACGCCCTTTATCAAAAGAGCACTATCCAAAGTGTTGCCCAAATTATACTAACCATTTTTGGATACTTAAATTTTTTTATTAAAACTTGATTTGAGTGTTGAAAGTACATTGTTACGCTGCCCAAATTGTATCAATCCCTTTTGATACTTAAATATTGTTTTTTTAACTTGATTTAAATATTGAAATCATATTCTTATGCTTCTCACATTATATCAAATAGTTGTGATACTTAAACGTTGTTTTCTTAAAAATTTCTTTAAGTGTTGAAAGTATGTTGTTACACTACTCGCCATGTGACAATCCCTTTTTGATACTTAAATATTTTTCTATTAATATTGATTTAAGTTTTGAAATTATATTGTTACATTTCTCTCATTGTATCAACCGTTTTGATACTTAAACCTTGTTTTTCTTAAACTTTATTCAAGTGTGTAAATTTGCAATGTTACATTTTCAAAATCATATTAACCCCTTTGTAATACTTAGATCTTGTTTTCTTACAACTTGATTTAAACATTGAAATTATGTAGCTACCTTAAAACATTTTTTGGCATTCACATCCTTGTAAAAAAATTCACTTTTTGTTGTTATGTTTCTAGTATTTTCCTAGATTCATTGTGACACTTGCCCACATTTTCATATATTTGTAAAAAAATTCCCATCATGGAACCTATTAAAATATTGACACAAATAAGGATAGAATCTAATCCTTTCCTCCGTACCACTTTGGACCCATTATCTAAAGAGGAAAAAATGGTTGACCATAGTAGAGATGAGGAAAAACTCCTCATGATACCTATGAGTATAAAATTTCCCACATAGATAATTTCCTCTTCCAAAATAGAGATCAAGTTTTAGAATTAGTGGTAGAGCTAGGGGCAAATTACCACCTAAATTCTATCCTACAATCCTTACAAACATGATTCATGGAGAAAAAATAACAGAATATTCTTATTTCATAGTTAAGGATATCTTAAATCATGGAAAAATTCTACCACTACCCAATCTGGAGGAAATAATGAGGAAGTATAAGCCTCTAAGACTACAAATAGTTATTGCATATCGTTTATTTTAACTAACCACAAAAATGGAATAGACGGTGAATAACATGAATAAAACCACCCACACAAACCCCAAAATGAAGAGGTATTCGTACAAAAATAGTTAAAAACTCTTAGCCACCAATTGGTAAACCTAGTTTTACATATCTATTGGGACACAAGTAGACATATACACACCGATAAACCTAAGGTGACTTATGCGAAAATTACACTCAAAATCATGGATGAAAAACATCACTATCTAACAACATGTACATATGTGCCACACACTCGCATAGAAAAATATATTGGTAGAAGTGGCATTCCATGAAAAAAATATTTATTGGTCTTCAAGAAAATAACCTTGGACGTAATAAGAAATATCAATTTGAAGAAATATGTCCATACCCCTTCGATCGGGAGATGTTTTGTACTCCCTTTCCAGCTATCTTTGATTTCCATTAATATTATAAATATAGGGAAAATTTGATCCTTGTGATCATGTTAAATACTTCTTCATGGTTCGCCAAGAAGTTCCCTATAGTGATAATTACCTCATTCACTTATTTCCACAAAGTATTAGAAGCTAGGAACTTGAATGGTATCTTCATCTACCCAAAGGGTCTTTATGCATGTTTGCATACTTAGATAAGACTTTTATTCACTAATTTTAATTCAACATGGAAAATTATATTACTATGATAGAATTTTGTAATGTAAAATAACACAACATCAAATAGTTTGTTGGTTTCTTACAATTATGGTGAGGGTTAGCTAGTCACTTCCATTGCTATATTCTCGAAGAAATAACTTGCTAGTATCTTTGTATCTAGCTTTCATCCCGAGATAGAATTTCAATAAAAAATTCATTGCATAACCACCTTCAAAGAATTTATTGAGAAAGGAAGCCATGGTGAAAAGTAGTTTCTTGCGAAAGGGATTTTAAAACCCTTTCAAAAGACAACCATGAATAAAAACTTATAGACAAGTCCATTTTTTCAACAAAAATAAAAAAAAATCGGTGATGAATCAATGATTCCAAACACATCTAGGTGGTCCATAACAATCCTCATTTGAAAATTTTACAAGGATCACTCAAATCTGGATTTAAATGATGAGATTTTACTCTCTTTTACGAAGTCTTTTTCATCAATTATGAAATAGTTGGATGAGATCAACATGGTCAAATTACCCACTACTACTCCCTTTGTCGAAGATGTACCAAATCCATCATGGTATAAATATTATGAATATTGTGAATACCATAATATCAAAGGCCATCCTACAAATAAATGTCACAAATTCAAACATTTTATTCAGCACCTCATAGATAGAGGAGACATTGAGCTAGGTTCATAAGAACCTAACAAAACGTGTAAATAATAGTTGGAAATTTATAAAGAACCATTCCCTAACCATAAACAGAAAGACAAAAATTCGAATCGAGGTCAATCCTCAAAAATTAAAAGTTCCAATCACATTATTTCCTAAACAATCAATCCATTTTATTTACTCATTTTTATGTCCATCCCATTCTAGAGCATATACCTACAATCGAATAAAATCACAAGGGTGTGTCATGGAAACCAGACACGCTCGCGTTATCATCCTAGAACATCCTCTTCCTACTCCTTTGGTTATTCGTTACGATCTCCTTCAATAAATTTAAAATATAACTACCAAGATCTCTATCTTAGATCTTCTCTAAATATCTATTATTGATAAGGATATCCCATATAAAACTTTTCAGGGGTTAGGATTTTCCACAAACATTTATGCCTTGCACTTCCAACCCTCGGTTGCTGCATAACTTTATCCATCTAAAAATCACATTTATCCAAAATGAGATTCAAACAAATGACCAAAAACACAACCTCCTTTTTGTATATTGAAGTGATCGTTACTACGCAAAAAATATCAAAAGGGTTCTTGTGGACAACGAATTAGTCCTTAACTTATGTACCAAAGCTCCTAAATCAATTGGGATGCACTAACACTGAAATAGAGCCTAATGTGATAATGGTTAAGGATTATGATAATGCAAAGAGGAAGTCAATAGGAATGATTACTTTACCAAAGGAATTGAAGCCATTACACTTGATATCCGAGTTCCATGTCATTGACTTTGAACTACCCTATAATATTCTCCTTAGTCACCCATGGATCCATGTCATGTAGGTTGTTCCTTGAATTTCCACTAATGTATCAAGGTCTATCATCAATGATAAGTACTTACCATTCTTGGGGACCCACAAACATTTCCCATTGTAGATTTTTATCTGTCATTACCGCAAAACATATGAATTTCCTTATATATAAATAGATATCAAGCTTCAATCACATGTCATTACCTCTCATATCAATTTTGATAAATCGTCCACATGAAAGTGGTTCCTCCACATCCATATCCCTATTTTCTACATGATAAATGAAATTCCTTACCACTAGTTGTGGGGAATACAACCTCCAACAGTCCTCCTTGTTTCAAATATTCCTCTATCACCTAGAACACAAGGTAGGCCAAATTATTGGCTATAAAAACCGAGGTACCTTGCAATATCAAAAATTCATCCTTAGTGGTTTCCTGGAAGATGAGAAAATGCATAAAACTTATACATCCCAATCCCTTCACGAAATGATGTTTTCATGCTATCTATCTCCGTAAATGTGTCATCCCTAATAACATGATGTAAGATATGGTATACAAAGGATATGGGTATGCCATAAATGAACAAGGTGTGCGGAACCTCTTCCAGGACATGAAAAAATGGATAGATACAAGATTTGTATTCGGCACTACGTATCGCATCTACAGAATTTGAGGCCACATCGTCGAATGTGAGGATATATCTTTAGGTTATGATAGAAAACCAGATTTCCTTTGTAGATTTTATGAAGACCGTGTTTCAACCTATTTATTTTTTGACAAAACTATTTAACCATGTCCCCTTTCACTCTTGAATTAGACATTTTACATCATTCCCTTATAGAACTTGGACCAAAAATGCAATATACCAATTAATTTATTTTAAAATGATAAAGAAATTGGTGAATTCATGGGGTTGCATGACGATGTTCCTATTCAGGACTGTAAAAAGGGATTTTATTTCAACCTTGATCCATACACGTATTTAGGTCGGAGGTTTAGTTTTATGGTTAGCAAAATAAGAAAGAGAATGATGGAAAAATATATTCCAAAAATCCTCTCCAAAATAAAATATACAGTGCCATAGTGAAAACCTATTTCGGCACTTATGGTAAAATAAATGCAAAAATAAAAAGGATATAAAACGTGACCAACCTATGGGTGAAAATATCATTGAGACAACCATAAAACAAGAAATAAATCTTCCTCCTTATCGTACACATATGAAGGATGGATATAAATTAATTATGGAGGATATTATTGTTATCAACATTAGTATGGAAGATGAGCCTAAAATTTTCAAACTTGGGGCTTCTCTTTCAACACACAAACAAAAAGATTTTGTTATGCTCCTTAGAGAATTTTAGGATGTATTTTCTTGGTCCTATGTAGACATGCCAAGCTTGGATCCTTATTTAGTAGTGCATAACCTAGTTTTTCATGAATCAATGAAGCCAATCAATAAAAACTACACAAAATGCATCTGTGTGGCTCTTTTGGTCAAAGAGGAGCTAGAAAAGTTATAAGAAGTGGGAATGGGATTCATAAGACCTATTGATTTTTCTGAATGGATATCTAACGTAGTGCATGCTCAGAAGAAACATGTAGGTATAAGTATTTTCACATATTTCAGGGACATAAAAAAGGCATGTCATAAAGATGAATTTCTTCTTCTAAACATCAAAATGGTTGTGAATTCTACCACTCGCCATAAAATTCTATCCCTCAGGGATGGATTCTTGGGATATAATAATATTAATATTATGGAAGAGGACCAACAACAAACCACCTTTACTACTCCTTGGGGAGCCTTTTCCTATCATGTCATTCCCTTTGGCCTCAAGAATGCATGCACAATGTATCCTAGAAAAATGAATGTTATATTGAATGACATGTTACATGATAATGTGGAGAATTATTTTGACAATGTCCTATGAAAATCTAAGATCAGAGAATAAAACCTAGCAATCCTTTGTCATATCTTTGAACAAAATCAGGATTACAAGGTCTATTGGAATCGAAGAATTGTGTCTTCAAAGTCATCTCGGTAAATTATTGTTCTTTATTGTGTCTCACTGTGGAATTTAATTCAATCCCACAAAATTCACCATTATCACCGAGATGCCTCCTCCGAGGTCCTCAAACAACTATGCATCCTCTAAGCTAAAATTTAGGCTATCCTAAGATTCATTTCGTATCTTGAAGACAAGCTCCATTCCTTCACCCATTTGTTAAAGAAATATATTCATTTCCATTGGAGCCCACATTTCTAATAAGAGTTTGGTCAACTTTAACAATATTTGGCAAATCCACCTATTATTGTACCAAATACCCCAAGTGAACCTCAACCATATACATATCTTATACCTAATTTTCTATAGGATCCCTCTTGGCATAGTACAAATCCCAACACAAAGAGAGATCCATCTATTACCTTATTTGTACCTTAATTACATATGAGCTCAACTACCGGCATATTGAAAAGTAATGTCTTGTTGTTGTCTTTGCTTTTCAATAACTCCACCATTACCTTTTGAATCAACACACCAAGCTAATATCTAAACTTCACCATCTCAAATACCTTTTGCCAAAACCTACAATTACAGAAAGCATTATCAATTTTTTTCCCTCTTGGACAAAAATTAACAACGGTGGTAAATCACACCTTGGTACTCAAAATTCCTTCCTGAAGCAATTCATGAAGTTGGTTCATTGAATGACCTCGTAATTTTGAATCCATTATGACCTATAAGTTCAAGAAATCAAGTTAAAACAATAATTATTTATTCATAACATCAAATGGTTCAGAGACGAGGTCGTAGAGAAAGATGTAGCATATTTTGCACAATTTGACGAAGAAACCAATATAAGAGGTTGCTTGGCACTATTCGGGTATACCCCTCAACTATGTTATATTTGCAGAAATTTGCAAAGGGAAACATAGCAAAAAAAGGTAAATTGATTGAGGTGGATGATGTTCAGAACTTGATTGAAGAAAGACTTGATGAATTGATCAATCCAGTTGGAGGTTTTGATCTAATGATAGGTGGAAGCTCCATGTATTCCTAAGATCAAAATTGGCCTCGGAGGGCGCATTTCGCGTCAACATAGGCAAAAGTGATTAAAATTTGATAAATCATGTTAAGAGCTCTTATGATACTTCCATGATCTTATGGTTTCAGGAAGAGGCTAAATAAAGTCAAATTTAGGGCAAAATCTGTTTTAAAGGGGCCTAAATAGCTTTAAGCTTCAAAACAGCTCGCCAGTCAACTCGGCGAGCTGCTCATCAAGATTGCACAACTTATAAGGAGAGTGACCTTAAAAATATCTTGGTGGAGATAAATAGAGGTAAGGCGAGCTATTTTGTCAACTCGGCGAGCTCATGGATGCCAGAAACAAGCTAGTATGAGTTGACCTCTTCGGATGCAAGATTGGCAAAGTATTATTCAATGTCACGTCGAGCTGGTAGGAAGGTATTGATAGATTATAACATTGGCAATGGTTGAAAGACCAATGTAACTAAGCTGAGTTATATTGATAGCTTGACATGAGCTCATTCATCGAGAAGTCTATTGGAGACATTGATGCGAATGGCTCAAGTTGTGGGTTCGAGGCAAGGCACGTTGCACAGTGAAGAAGCAAAGCGGAAACTCAGAGTCGAGGCAATAAGAATGTCGCCCCAGTTGGGTGGAGGCCGATTCGGTAAAGAATGAGAGTCGAGTTGTATTGAGAGATCGACTTGGGCTAATCGTTGGCCATTTTGACCGAGGCATGTATTAAGGAAAGGAAGATCGGGTTACGTCGAGCTAATGCGCGATGATGTTTATAAGGTGAAAATAGACTCGTGTAGGGCTCCGTATGGCTATGCGTAGTTAAGGAGGGTTCGATTTTGGAGTCATGCAAGTAATAGGTTTGACATCAGTTGGAGTGGCGAGTTACAGAAGGACTCGGTTGAGTTTGTAAGGGCGGCCATGCATCTCCGAAAGATGAGATACTCGTTTAGTGAGTTGATAGGGAGCCCAAATGATAGATTTGTGGAGATCGGTATGTGATCCACGTTGGGAGAGACAAGTCTTGTAATGACTTGGAGAGACAATTTGAGGAATTAAAGTTTGGTTTGGATCCACCGCAGAGAGAAAAGAGACGAGCTTATCAAGTTCACACAGGTGTGCAAGGTTAGTGGAGTAAGTGACAAGGAGCTCGTTGGGTCACGAAGCTGAACAACTTGGTGGAACAATGAAGTCGAAGGCCCAGTTTCAGGACTTATCACGAGCCCATAACAAAGATCAGGGACCAAGCTAAACCTGTTCAGAGCTCGACACGGGATAAAGGAGCTCGTTGGAGCTTTAATGGAAACTTCCCATATTGGTATGTAAGGTAGCTCGCAGTTCTGTAGCTCGAAAGTTAGTTCGATAACACGGAGATGTCATAGCTCGAAACGTGGGATTCGGCAGAAGGCCGACTCGGCAGGACCAAGTTACTCGTCGGTGGCAGGCTTGGATTTTGCAAGGCGTTTAGACGTTTTTAGTCATTTTAGATGTCAAAATACAGCCACTTTTAAAATATGACCATCATGATTGACATGCAAAAATATAATTTAAACGTCAAAATGACATGTATATTACAAATTTAACCGTCAGTGTATATATATATATATAATTTATAATAATTAAGAAAGTTAATAAATTAAATATTAATTCTTTTTGAGATTCATGAAAAATACAATATAAATAAAAATAGAAATTTTCAGATATAAAGAAAATAAAAATAATAAAATCTTAATATCTTATTAATGATTATGAAATAGAAACATCTATTAATTTTGACTTTCAATTAGTTTTGTTTGATTTCTTTTTTAGTTTTATTTGATTTTTTGTTTAGCTTTTTCTATTAATTTTTATTTGTAATTGTTTGTTTTATTGTTATTTGTTTGATTTTTTACAAATAAAGATTGGAAACTGCAATTATTGCAATAAATGTGAAATTTGAGAACATGGATGTAAGAAGATATCACTCATTTTATAATTATTTATTTCAATTTAATTTTAGAAAGTCATATAAATTTATTGTTTGAATCTTGTGGATGTAAAATTTTACTCAATTTTTGTATTTTATAATAGTTGTTATAAAAATAAATTTGAAGTGCATATTATATTTTGAACGTCAAATGACATCCATATACTTTTTTAGACCGTCAAAGAAAATTATTGTGACATGTAACATTGAACATCAAAATCCAAAGACCTGGCTCGGTGGGCATGGGTGAGTCAATAAACTTCTTGGTGAAGCGAAAATGGCTCGATACAGAGCATAAAGGTGACCATTTTTGCTCGACGGTGTATGAAATGTATCTCGGCTTAATGAAGATGGTTGGCTCAATGAAATCAAGGATATAAGCAACTCGGCATGACGTTATAAATTGATTTGTGCACATTTTATGTTTAATGGCATGATGGAATTTCGATCGTAGCTCAATACATGAGCTCATCATGGTGGTAAGGAGTAACTTAGCACGCCAAAGGCATAAGTTATCTGAATTGGTTCGACGGAGGATGCACGATGGCTCAAGCATGGCCGAGCTATTTAGCGAAACCAACTCGTGTATGGAGAAGAGCGAAATGATTGGTGGCTTTGTCATCAAGGCCAGGTAGTAAGGCATTGGACGATGGGGGCTCGTTGTGGTTTCGAAAAGCTTGGAAATTGTAGGTAGGGAGTAGAGGAAACATTGCAAGAGGAGTGGAAAATCCAAAGACTTGGCGAGTTTTGGAGAACCGACAACGATGAAACCTTGGAGCCGAATCCATAATAGCTCACCTAAACACGAACCAATCCGGTGAAGTTGGAAGAGCTTTAATCCAAGCCAAGTCGGCAGTCCACGGATGGAGAGACAAGTTTAAAATGGCTCGAATGGGATGTAGAAAGTGAAGCTTGAGGTTTTCATAGGGATGAAGCTCTATGTGAAGTTTAAAATTGAGGTGTTTGAGTAGGAGCTCTTGGTATACGTAGTCGTTAAAAAATCGACGTAACGAAGATAGTGCAGAGCCGAAGATTATCTCGCATCGTGCATTGATGCGGCCGTAAACTTTACGCATGATAGTGGGCTTGACTCAAGAAAGTTGAAGAGGCCGAGTGAAGATAAGTTCGCAGCAGTTTTGAGCCTGAAGGGACATGGTGACTTCGGGTTTCACGGTGATTCTTTCAGATTTTGGGGTCTAAACTAGGCCTGGAATTTGACGGTCACCCCTGCCTGTCAAAAGGAAATTTCATGACGGTTTCGTGATATAGTTACCTTTCAATTTACGTTTTTAGTAAAATTTTAAATTGTCAAAAAATCTTAATTTTAAATTTACATTATTCAAAATAATAATCATGTACTTGTGTATTAATGTCTCGTATCTCAAGTTTCTTCTTGATGTTTGTAACAAGATTCCTTAAATTTTCCTACAACAATAAAAATTTGAATTGAAACTTGCATAAAAGTTAAATTGAAACTTGTAGATTGCAATTGGTAATGACAAAATGAAAATAAATACAGTCACAATATCATTGAAATTAGAAACTTATATGTTTTTAGAAAAAAGCAAAGACAACATGTGAACTCTGAGTTTAATAAATTCATTATTCACATAAACTTATTTTAGTTTCTAAATTTAAATTGGGAATTATTAAAAATCATTATCAATATGATTTATAGAATATTTGTAAAATGAATAAAATCCAATCGGATTTCATATATATATATAGTAATATACCTTATATATTATATTTGACTATTATGAAATTTTACGGTTTTTAAATAATATAAACTTGCTGAAATACAGTTTTATTAAAAAATTACCTGGCTAAATTGACGGGTTTGTTTTTTATTAAATTGTAATTTACGGTTAAAATACCAAAAAACGGTCTACAGACCATCAAATTCCAGCCCTGGTCTAAACGCTTCAGATTCGAAGAAGTTAGGGTGGCGAATTATTTTATTCATAGCTCAAATCCGAGATCCGAAGTCCGCAGACTTGAGACTTCGAGGTTCGAAGCGATTTGGAATTTTTGGGGTGTCAAACGAGCTAAATGTCTCAAACAACTAACATCCAAACTCGAAGTGGTAGATGAGTGCAAATCGACTACCGAGTTGTATGAAGAAGAGCACGACGAGTGGAAAATAATCTTGGCTAACATTGCAATGTAAGGAGCTCAAACGAGCTATTTTAGAGGTTCCTCATCTAAATAACTAGAAATGAAATATCACGCTCATGATAGCTCCACCAAAGGAATATTTGAAATCATTTAAAAATATTAAATATATTTTTATTTAAATGGAGGAAAATTATTAAAATACCATTTTTAATGGATAAATTCGAATTTGTGAATTTATGAGATCTGATGGAGCACGCATTGCCTGGGTGCCCGAAAGGTAAATTTTATTCAGAGACTACAACTTCTTCCCAAATTGTCCTTTGTCCACAAAATTATAGTTGTTGGAATCAGGAGAGAAATAACTACACAATGGAATTATCATAAATGGATTTTCGTCGTCAAGTGTTACAAAATTTTGAGACTTCCTCGTTCTATGAATAGTTCCTCGAATGTTGGATATGCAATTAATGAGGCAAGCATAACCAACAAAACTGATTAATCATCTATTACATTCGCCTAGATTTTAGGGTTTCTTCCTTCTTTCTCTCAACAAATGATAATTTTCTATAAATCTAAAAGGGGTGCTTATTCCAAAAAAAAAAGGCTAGAAATTTTCCAAGCTTTCCTTTCTTCGAAGTTGAGTCATTGTGAATTTGCATGATTTCAATCCTTTCTTCTCAAAATTGTAATGGCAACATATGCCTTTCCCTGTTGTAATGATGCAATCGTGTAAGTTATTGGATTAATGAAAATTATGTTTTGTGATCAATTATATATCCTTACATCATTTTTTTCTTCTATTTACCTCTCTCATGTTTGCAGGTGAACTGTGCAACTAGTGTTTCCTTTACACTTTTGGAAGTCATTGTGTTTATCAAGGAATGAAGTACTATATGTAAATTGAGTATAAGATGTATCTTCGTCCATCTCATGATCATCTCTCTTCATTGGAAAGACAGAATTTTGTCTAGAAAACCCCTTTCTTGGTGCATCACCACTTATAGTTTAGGTTTTATTTCTTGCAAATCTCTCTCTCTCTAATACTCTTGAAATATTATTCTAGGTCTAGGTAGTTTTCTTATTGCATTAGGAGTAGTTTAGTGATTAGTTTAGGAAGAGGAAGTTGGGATTCTACGGAGGTTCACCTCAATCCCAAGTCCCATATCTTGAGAAGTGATCCCATGTTATACAATCACACCGAATGTCATGTTTACCTTCGTGCTATTTGGGGGTGTCATGATTTAGTGATAACAGCTTTGGCACACCCAAAGGGGGAACACAAAAGTCATATCTTTCACAAGCATGTGTATTGTGTTCATTTTATTTCATTAAGTTGTTGTGCTTTTAGTGATATGTCGGCCTTAGGAGGTATACCTAAAGCATAACTAGTGACTCCATTGTTCTAAGTAACCCACTCTATGAGTCACGAGAATTTTATTTTTACCCATTTCCATCTAGTTTTAATCCACATATTTCAATTTTTCTTCCATTCATGAAGTTGTGCAATCATGGTTTCATTTCCATGGTTAAGTTTCCACTTACAACAACATCAGTACTTTCCATCTTCAAGCTATTTTAACTCACCTCCAATTCCATTTTATGGTGAAAATCAGCTGCATGCATAGCTCTATAAGAAGAGCCATGATCAATGTGCTCATGTTTTAGTAACTAAGCTATAAATTGAAACTAATATCTACATAGCTTCAAAATCAAATGCTAATTAAACAATGAAAAATCAAGATAAGAGCTTGAAGGAAATGCTTCTTCAATGCATAAATGAAACTACATGCTAAGTTATTTCCCACTCTCTATGATTACTAACTTAAACTATGAACCTATGAAGAACATAAGCAATCAAAGTGGATTATCGCTTGATCTCAAGGATTGAGAATGGAATCTCACCGAGAATGGCTACAAGGCCATTTTGGATCATCCCATATTACTCAATTTTGAGTGAAAGGATGCAAGATGGAGAACCTATTTCCAACAATGGAGAATGGCTCAAGATCAAAATGCTTATAGTCTTTCACTATTCAAAACATGGTGTAAGAAGAAAGGTAAGAAGGAGGGTTCTTTATATATCTTTCCTAAAGAGGAAAGGCTAGCAAATTGATGAATGTGGGATAAAGGTAAAACAAGATTAGGAATGGATAAGGTTTCTTTATAAAAGGTAATCTTGATTTAGAAGAGTTTAATTTGTCATTAGTAAGTCATGGGAGTTGGGGATGTTTTAATTAATCAAAGGTGATTAATTAATAGGTAGATGTAAGCTTATAGAAGCTAATTAGAGGAAAATTAATATGATTTGTGGGATGTAAGAGAGGAATTTGATCTAATAAATGGTAATTTATTGATTTAGAGTTGTGAGTGTAATTAATTAATAATAATTAATTAACCTAAGCAGAAGTGGATATTAATTAACGAAAGTTCATTAATTGATATCTTTAATGATAGGAAGGCTAATTAATTAACAAAAGGTTGTTAATTAATGAATATGAAGAGGAATGTTATCTAATTAGCAGAAAAGTGCTAATTATTACAGAAATGACAAGAAAGAGGATAATTAGTGTAATCTTAGCATTAAAGGTTACGTAAGCGGATTTTAGGTGTCTACATTTGCCCTCTTTGGGGTGGTGTAAGTGATGCCACTTCAAAGATAGTAGACAAGTACAAACAAATAATGTTTTTGAAGAGATAGAAGAAAAATTAATAGAATGAAGGATGCCCCCTCAAGTGTCGATGGGGTGATGAAAGAGGGTGATTGATAATTGAAAATATGAAAGAATATAATAGAAGAAGTAGAAGAATTTATCCCTATTACCCCAAGTTGATTTTGAAGAAAAGTGTTGATAGAAGGAGAGTGATATGGAAGAAAAATGAAGATGAAAAGAGATGGATATAGCTATCATCTTGCTGATGTAAAAACCAACTTTATTTCATCATTTTTCTTATGATCGATGTCATCGGTCCTTATTAAAAAGAATGAATAGAAGTGTAGTATGACATGAAAATCCATATATAAACAAATGTCCATAGCTAAAAACACCAACTCCATGTAACATACAAAATGCAATGCAATACGAGAAAGTAAAAGATGCCTAACTCCCTGCAACATACATAATGTAATGTAATATGAGAAAGTAAACAAGATAACCTCGACAGAGAAACATAATACAATGTTTTTGTTATCAAGCTTTGATTCCAACCTGTGTGAATTAATGAAAAGGGTTAAAAGATGGTGCCCCAAGCAAGGATACATGTAAGGGGAATAACGGAGGACACTTGGGTCCTATGAAAAGAAGTGCACTATGAAACAATACCAAGCAACTCATTGTGCCCCAGAGTACAAACATAGTAAGAAAACCAGCTTTGTTAATGGAGGTAGATAGAGATGATCCGCGAGTCATGCACAAGAACAGGTGAGAACCAAAGAGTGACATTTTGTAGGATGATTTTTATTGTTTTTAATTTTTGAGAAACATATTTGAATGTTTTTTATTTTTATAAGTTTTCTGAAGCTATGTACAGGAAGACAAAGCAACGTGGATGCCCCCAGTGATAGATGGGATGTACAAGGGAAAAATTCCATGCATACAAGAAAGTGAAGATGTGACATGCCCCAATGATTAGGTGGGAGTATTCAAAGATAAACTCTTCACACGTAGAAGGGGGATCAAGGACAATATAAAATAGGTTCAATCATGAGGGAGCAAGGGTGCCCATAGCGTAAGCTGGCCAAGAAACACATGATAGAAAGGAAGTGGGCGATTGATTTATTAAAGGGGGACAGTTCTTGCAAACATGGCAAAGAGGACATCTGATACACATGGATGTTCTAAATGATTTTCAAGAACAGAGGATGTTATGAAAGTATTGAGAAGGTGGTCGATGAAAAAGTGATTAGCCCAAGGCACAAATCATGAGACAAGACATGTGCTAAAGAAAGATTTTGAACAAGGTCCAAAAAGCAACACTTGGTAACATACTAATCCTATTTACTCATCGAGATCTCGTGTGTGCATGTGGAAATGAATTACCTCTTGAAGGAAAGAGTTGATAGATAGCAAGTGAAGACACTAGCCAATGTGTAGGAATGATTTAGTTTGAAAGGTGATTTGTGAATGGATTATGGAAGGAGAGCCATACATTGCTCTGCTACCAGCCAGTGTCCATAGCCCTAATGGAGATGCATTTGATTCTAATCAAAACATTTCTCTATTGCCATTCAGGCTTCCATAGCCCCGTAGAGATTATTGGAAATACCCTAAGAGAGAGTTATATATCAATTTGCTTTTGCTTTTAGCTTTTACTTTTTGATTGATTGATTTTGATTATTTTTCTTTCTAAAAACTTATTTTAGCTCTCTTGTTTGACAAGGGGTTAAGAACCACTGATGGCTTGATGGAAGGATATGAATGTGATCGTGATGATGACATTGGATAGTGTTAACAAATACACCAAAAATTTCTTCACAACAAGTTTATTAGATGAGAATAGTGATAGGAATCTCTAAGAGGTTAGTCGTTCTTTAATTTACCAAGGTTATGAAAGACCAAGGTCAAATGGATACCATAGAGATAAATGTCACAAAATGTGTGTGAATAGGCTAACCACAATAACATCAAAGGGATGAAAATGGTGGATGAATTGTAGATGAATATGAAAGAAAGGGAAGAAAGAACATCCATGTGTACACAATACTTGATTGTAATGTTTGATCTTTGTACCTTTGATTTTTTTTGTAATGTTTTAATGTTTTCTCATTTTGTTTGTATTTTTGAACTATTTTATGATTTTTTGATTTTTTGTAAAGTTGGGACCAGCAATGTCAATCTACATGATAGGATCCAACAATGATGTGTGTGACTTCCTTGATAAGGGAGACTAAGTGCGTTTGTTTATCAAGAGTGATATTATCCCCAATCTCGATGATCGTGGTGAGTTCACACTCAAAAAATGACTGTGATTTATCTTGAAACATGGGTTTCATATGTAGGAGTTTGAGTTTCATATCCATAGGTTTTTGCACTTTGCACCATACTTTATGGGTACATTGGTGTGCATTCTAGAATCATGTTTGATTTTGAGTTTTATAATCATTTGAGTTGTTGGGAGCTTTAGATCTCTTCGGAGTTTTGATATTAGCTTTATAAAGAGCATGTCTTGATTTCCTATAAGCTAATGCTTGACTTGTCTGATCCCGAGAATTGAGAGAAGAACGTGGATGTTTAGAATTGATGAGAGGAAAGGCGGTGGGCTTTCCACAATCTTTGGTAGAAGAATAATGTGATGGATTAAAAGGATATGGTCCAAGGATTAAAGAAGATGGGCTACTGGGAGGTGAGCCATAGACAAAATATGAAGGGCTAATAGGATGTAGCCCAAGAATAGAAGAAGCAGGGCTACTAGGACATGACCCATAGAT
Source organism: Taxus wallichiana var. yunnanensis (assembly GCA_018340775.1). Lineage (NCBI taxonomy): Eukaryota > Viridiplantae > Streptophyta > Pinopsida > Cupressales > Taxaceae > Taxus > Taxus wallichiana. The sequence goes on along the minus strand of CM031236.1, from coordinate 277,005,266 downwards.
GTAAGATGATGGGCTACTAGGATGTGGTCCAAGAATAAAAGATGATGGAATACCATGGGGTGATCCATACATAGAAAACAAGGGGATAGTGGGACATGTCCCAAGAATAGAAGATAGTGGACTACTCAAAAATATCCCACAAATAGCAGAGGGAGGGCTACTAGAAGGTGACCCACAGCTAAACAAAGATGAAGGGCTACTTGGTGTTGACCTCATAAAAGGTTTTGATTAAGGAAGAGTGTTTGGGTGATGAGAAGATAGGCCGTGGATTAATGCAAGACCTAGGATTTTCCTCACGTAATGAAGAATGTGAAGATGGAAGAATAAGAGGAGGATCAAGTTGCATGATTTGAGGCTCTTCCTCTATTTCTTGATAAAAGGAATCAACCTTTTCCTCACAATATGTAGACGCATCGAAGTCTAAAGATAATCCTTGTTCGTAATCTTCTAAAGGAATATCTTCATGTGCCCCTATAAATGCCCTGATTTTTTCTTCATTCTGAAAGAGGTCAATCGGTATGAGTTGTTGATTAACCACCAAGGGTTGATTGGAAGAAAGAGATCCAATTGGTGTGGAAGACTTAGAAGATGTTTGATGATGATTGATAGAAGAAGATGACGTGAGGGACAAAGAAGATGTGGAGCTAGATGTCTCAAGAGTAGAAGAAGGTGGTGTGGACCTACCTATACAATGGTATATCATCTAGTAAACTAGTAGGATTAAGTCCAAAGTTTGTAGATTGTGACACATGGGTCGATTCAGACGTTTGACTAGAAGGACTTTGAGTCACACAAATCTTCAAAGAAGGAAGAATTAGTGGGGGTGATTGATGAAGAAGGTCTTGTGAAGAAGGGGAGGACCGTGATTCAAGAATCACATTGGATGAATAATAACAAGGGTCCTGCAAAGAAAGAGAGGACCATGATTCAAGAATTGTATTAGATGTTTGATTGGAGGGATTTGGAGTCACGCGTATCTTCAAAGGAAGAAGATGTTGTTGAGGTAAATAATAAAAGGGGTCTTGTGAAGAAAGGGAGGACCGTGATGTAGGAGTCATATTAAATGTATGATGAAGAGGGTCCTATGAAGATAGGGAGGACCATGACATAGTGTTACGCCCTTAACCTATTGCTTGTATTAGGATATGAGTAACCTACTTGTGGCTTACCATATCATTTTATTATATCATTTATACTTTATCATGCTTAATAGGTTAGACTTGGAGATGGCCATAGCATATAAATAGTATATATAGGGAATTGTAGGTAGTAGCTCATCATTTGAGCATTTAAGTATTATTATATAGTTTGGAGGTTGCCCCTCGAAGTGGCGAAGCTATTATAATTGCATATTGACATCATTATTCTGAATTTTTGTTATTTGGTGTTATATTGCTTCTCATAATCTAAATTGTACTATTAATTTCATTACAAGTGGTATCAGAGCTGCGATCTGGGCCAAAATTAGGGTAAAAACCCTAATTTTTTGTTTCCAAAATATATTTTGAACCAGAGAAAATTGGTGGGAGATAGTTTTACCAGAGTTGTGAAACATTTCAAGAAAGGTTCCCTGAAAATTGTAGATTTTTTTGATTTTTTTGCATAAGTTATTATAAATTTAGGGTTTTTCATAAAGTCACTCCCTAGGGTGCATATTATGGAATTTTTCAAGTTCTTTACATTTTTGGAAATTTCTAACAAAACTAGTATTAGTATCTTCTCTATGTTTTTTCTTGTTCACCAAATTTGTATCGAAACCCTAAACCCTAAGGTTTGATATCATGGCGGGGCCTTCCACAAGAGAAAAAAAGAATTCGGTTACTCTGGGTAAAACCCTAGATAAATATGGGATAATGATTGAAGAGATGGAGTTAGAAGGGGTAAATACATATTCCTCTACACTATGTTTTACCTCAGTTGATCATAAGGTGATCCAACTTGAGTATGAGCTATGAAATGTACAATATGAGATGGCCTCTAAAGGAGACATAGCCCAAATCAATCATCGGTTGGATGATATCATGCAAAATGTAAAGGGTAAACAATATGGCCCAAATCCAGCCCATATCAACCAAGGAGGATCTTCATTTCAAAATCATGGACAAAATAACCATGTTGGATCACTTTTCCAGCCCAATCAGAATCCAACTTATTCGCAACCACGGAACATGATGCCAAAAGTGGATATGCACAAATTTGATGGTAAAGATCCCCTAAATTGGATAAATCAAATGGAGAACTTCTTTGAGCTACATCAAACACTATTAGGACAAAAGGTGACATTGGAATCCCTATATCTTGAACTAGACTAATTCATTTGGTATCGATGGTTATGTGCTCAGAGGAAGAAGAATGGTCTCGGTGTCACTTAGACAATTTTTACCAAGGAGTTACAATTTCACTATAGTTACATTGTTTTAGAGAACCACTTTAGTCAATTAGCAAAGTTACGACAAACATGAACATTCAAAGATTATGTGCATCAATTCCAGAACCTATCCTTAAGGGTGGAGAATATACCAGAAGAGAATCTGAATGACCTATTTCTTAGGGGTCTTAAGGACCACATCAAGCATGAGTTACGTATGTTTAATCCACTCAAGCATTCTGATTCTATAATCATGTCACGTCGAGCAGAGGAAAAAGTTCTTTGTAGTAGGAGGCCACCTTTCATTAACACCAGAGACCGTAGTATCTCTTCCCCTTCATTTTCTAGGCCAATTAGACTGAATCCTCAACAAATGGAAGAAAAGAGAGCAAAAGGATTATGTTTTAATTGTGATATAAAATATGGACTGGGACACAAATGTGCTAAGAAGAAGTTTTTCTATATTGACGGAGGTAATGAGGATGATGAGGATGCTGAAATTATAGGAGAGGCTGAGGAACCAGTAGAAGATGAAGTAGAGGATCACCAACCTACAATTTCTTACCATGTATTATTAGGTATTAGTACTCCTCAAACACTCAAAGTTATTGGCTATCTCAAAAATATAAGGTGAGAGTGTTGATTGACTCGGGCAAAGACTCATAACTTCATAAATAGTAAGTTAGCTACCCGTCTCAATTATTTTATTTACCCAACTCCGAGAAATACAAGTTATGATTGTGGATGGTGGGATAGTCAAGTGCACAGTAAAGTGCTATAGTATCAATATTTATATGGGAGACTACACGTAGACTCACCTATGTTTTATATTTCTATGGGAGGGGTAGATATTGTTTTGGGTGTCCAATGGCTCACAACCTTAGGTACTATAGAGATGAATTTCCAAGAATTGTTCATGCGATTTCATTCGATGGAAGGACAATACAATTGAATGGGATGGTAGCTAAGTCTCCATAGATTATTATCTCTCATCGATGCAAAAGGTTCTCGAAAAAGGAGTAGATGGATTTATCACAAAGTTATTTTCCATAGAAGTAAAAGATACATATTCTTCAATGCCACCACCGATCTTGAAGATTGTTGATGCTCACTCATCTATTTTTGATGAAATTCCAAAGGGACTACCACCACTTAGGGATCATGATCATGCCATTTAGTTGATTCCAGGGAGCCAAACACCTAACATCAGACCATACAGATACCCATATTCCCAGAAAAGTGAGATCGAGAAAATGGTTCAGAAATGTTGAAGGCAAGTATCATCAAGCTAGCTGAGTGCATATTCTTCACCAAAGGGCCATGGTACGTAAGAAGGATGAAACATGGAGGATGTGTCTAGATTACCAAGAACTCAACAAGTACACCATCAAAGATAAGTTTCCTATTCTAGTAATTGATGATTTACTTGATGAATTGCATGGTGCTATTTATTTCACAAAATTAGATCTTCGTTCGGGGTACCATCAAATTAGAATAAAAGAGGAAGATGTTCATAAAACAGATTTTAGGACTCATGAGGGCCATTATGAGTTGTTGGTAATGCCTTTTGGTCTTACAAATGTGCCTTCAACCTTTAAAATCTTGATGAACACTATTTTCAGGCCATTTTAAAGGAAATTTGTATTAGTTTTCTTTGATGACAATGAGTTATAGTAAGACATGGGAAGAAAACTTACAACATGTAAATAAAGTGTTGAAATTTTTGGAGAAACATACTCTCTATGCAAAGCCATCCAAATGTTATTTTGGTATACAAGAGGTAGAGTAATTGGGTTAAATTTTATCCCATGAAGGCGTCAAAGTTGATCCTCAGAAGATCAAAGCTATGGTGCAATGGCCAAGGCCCAAAACTCTCAAAAATCTTCATGGGTTCCTAGGACTAACAGGGTACTACAGAAGATTTGTGTGGGGATATGGTATAATAGAAACCCCACTCACTACATTACTAAAGAAGGATGCCTTCCATTGGACAGACTTATCCACTAAATCCTTTGAGCAAAAAAAGAATCCTTGTGCAGCCTCCCAATTTTGGTTACTCCCAACTTCTCAAAAACCTTCATTGTTGAATGTGATGCTTCAAGATCAGGATTGGGAGCAGTTCTAATGCAAGAAGGAAGACCAATTTCATTTGAGATTCACAAATTCAAAGGAAAAGATCTACTCAAACCTATCTATGAGAAAGAAATGACGGTTATTCTTCATGCGGTCAAGCAATAGACGCCCTATCTCATGGGTAGACACTTCAAGTTAAAAATGATCATGATAGTCTCAAATAATTTTTGGAGAAAAGGTTATCATCTAAAGAACAACAAAAGTGGGTAACAAAATTTTGGGTTATGATTTCAAATCATATACGAAAAGGGTAAATAAAATGTAGTAGCCGATGCGTTGTCTAGAAGGGATACATGCACGGATGCCTTACTATGTGGAATGTCCATGTTGACGGATGATTGGGTGGATGAAGAAAGATTAGAATGGGATCAAGACAAGGAATATCAAGTAAGGATCTATGACATCTAACAAATTTGAGTGGAAAGGTAATGCCCTATGGTTCAAGGATAGGTTATACTTGAGTAAATATTCTGAGTTGAAGCATAACATTCTTGCAGAGTTACATGCCTCGCGTGTTGGAGGACACTCTAGGTTTTTGAAGACATATCATAGAATAAAAAGAGAATTATTTTGGGAAGGAATCAAGGGGGATGTACAAATTTTTGTATCAGAGTGTTTAGTGTGCCAACAGAACAAAGGGGAAATAATTAAGACACCGGGTTTGTTGCAACCCTTACCAATTCCTAGCCAGAGATGGGAGGAGGTCTCCATGGATTTCATCATTGGATTACCTTGTTCAAAGGGTAAGAATTTTATTTTCATGATTGTGGATAGGCTAACAAAATATGCCCATTTTTGTTCCCTATCACATCCATTTGTAGATAGTACAGTCGCAACTATTTTTTTGGAGATAGTTCAAAGGCTACATGGAACCCCAAAGATAATTGTAAATGATTGTGATCCTATTTTCAAAAGTAATTTTTGGATGGAATTATTTTCATGTTTGGGTACTCAAATAGCTCACGCTTCATCTTATCATCCAAAAACTAATGGGCAAAACAGTATGGTCAACAAATGCTTAGAGGGTTATCTACATTTTTTTGTATTAGATAAGTAAGAAAGGTGGATTAAATGGCTACCACTTGTAGAATGGTGGTATAACACATATTTTCATACTTCTTCTCAAATGACCTCATTTTTAGCATTATATGGTTATTATCCACCTTCTATCACTTCCTCCTTGAGGGTGCAAACTAAGGTCAAAGATGTTGAGGAACACATTCAACATCAACAACAGTTTTGGCTAATTTGAAGGAGAATTTAACATTAGCACAAACCATGATGAAAAAAAAATAGATCAACACCGTAGTGAAAGACATTTTGAAATTGGTGACCGGGTTTTTTACGTCTCCAACATTACAAATAGATGTCTCTAAAGAAAAATAAAAAGAGCAAAAATTGCTCCTAAATATTATGGCCCTTATCAAGTTCTACGTAAAATTGGCGGTGTTGCTTGTAAACTAGAGTTGCCTCCATCTTCACACATACACCTAGTATTCCATGTTTCATGCCTAAAGAAGGTTATTGGATAGAAATTTGAATCCTAGAAAGAGTTACTTAACTTGATGAGGAAGGAAGAATCATTTTGGAGCCAAATAAGTGTTATCCCAAATGTGCCCCCTGCTCATTTTGTGGCTAACTCCTTTACATCTTTCCTTCTCTTGTGCCTCAATCAGAATATTTTTTTTTCCAGGCACTCAAAACCTTTTGGAAATGGCACCATTGGATAGAGCTCTCTCTCAGCTTTCCAGAAAGGTAAAGTTTTCCTCCTAACTCCTCATATTTTTCAAGTTATGGCTCGATGGAGTTTTTGTGGGAAATTTTCCCTAAAAGGGCCTGCAACTAATCAAAACGTGCCACGTGGCACCTAGAGTGGCAGAACGTGGAGAAAATTTGAATTTTTTTCCAAAGACCAAATGGGTAAAAATTCAAACTTTTTGCCCGCCGATCCGATTTTGGCCTGTTTTTGCCCTAAATTTTCAAATCGCCATATCTTTCGATCCAGAGCTCAGATTTTCACGTTCTTTATATAAATGGAAAGCTGGTAAAATTCTCTACATGATTATGGGGTCAATTTTTAATTTTGGTTCAGTTTGGAGAGATAAAATCAAGAAACATCTCTGGCACGTGGTAATGGCCAGAAATGACGTTTCAACAACTAGTTTTAATGCAAAATGGGTCGCATTCTTCTTCAGCATGGCCAAAAATGTCAGGGCATGGGTCTATAAGGACACCCATGCTATTTTAATGCATCTTCATTCAATGGGAATGGCTCCCATGTTTTTTACACGTTTTCTCTCTCCTGGGCTCGACCCATGCGTTGTAAAAGCCAGATTTGGCTCATTTTTGAGGGTTGAACATTTTTTTGGACAACAAGCTTCTTCTTTCACCTTCAACAAGTGATTTTTACAAGTATCGACCTTCTTCATGATTGTAACAGGTTTCTACCTCTTTTATGTTGCAAATGCAAGGATTTTGATAGTGAAAATGATAGTGCAGACTCTATGATCAATTTTCAGTCCTTTGTTTGTATTGTCTTGTTTCATTTCAGACCTCTAATTGCATCTTATCAGCTTGTGTATGATCTTTCATGTTTCATTTCATGAAATTGTGTCAATTTGCATGAATAAGAAGTGTTCACCACTCCTTTGGTGTATCACCTATTAGTTTAGTTTCAATTTTGCAGTTTCTATCTTTGTTTCCTTGAAATTTAGAGTAGGATTAGGATTCAAACCTTTGCGATTGTGAAAATAATAGATCTGATCGAGAGGAGTTTGAGGAACCACCTCTAATCTAGAGATTCCTCTCTCATTTTACAAGTGCCACACTTGGAGAGAGGTTTCAATGTTGTGTAATCACACTGGATGGCTGAAACATCAACTTAGAAACCTGATTTGCATCTAGGAGTGCTGCTGATTTGCAACAAAAATTTTGGCACGCCCGGTGGGACCTTAGAGGTCTCATTTTCATTGCAGCAAAGTTGATGTGCATCTGCTGCAATTTTCTTGCTTAAAAGAGCTATAAATTACACATCTGGTGACTCCAAGGAAGAAGAATCAGCTGGTTTTAGCAGTGCAGACCTGAAAACTCATGAGAAGAATCACTACAAGGTCAAGAACTGGAGAAGAATATGCACTATTTGAATATCTGCAGTTATCTCCAAGAATAAGGCAAAGTGGGAGGAGAATCCAAAGGTCTCCATCTCCACCAAACATAACTCTCTCAACTCCTCCACCTGGTAGGCCTTTCATTCAATCAACAAGGGTTCTAAGGCCAATTAGAATGGCACAAAACAACCCCTATGTCAATTTCACTGGCAGCAACCCACTTGCTCTCAATGCACAAAATCCAATCCCAGTTACAGCATTGAAGAACATTCCATACTTCACTGGAGAAAATTAGACCTCACCTGGTGATCATGTTAAGGATATTGCTAACATTTGTGCAATCCATGAGATCAATGAGATGCAAGTTGTTGTCAAACTACTGGCATCTTCATTCAAAGGGAAATATTTGCAATGGTTCAGGAGTCTTGCCTCAGGTTCTATTCAAAATTGGAATCAGCTATGTATAGCCCTCCATGAGTAGTTTGGGGAAAAGGAGACAATTTGTCCCTTTTGGAGCAGTGGCAACTATCAAAAGAGATCCCAATGAGTAATGACTGATTTTAATTTCAGATTTCAAAGGACTTGGGAGAGAATTCCAGGGCAAATGTCGTCAACAAATGAGAAGGTGCTTTTCTTTACTATCTCAAAGCTCTAAATTCTGATATTTCTATGTTAATTCAGTCCATGGGAGGCACAACTATCCCCATTGCTTATAGCATTGCCATTAGAGCTGAAAATTATTTGATCCAAGCTGGCAAACTAGCCCCTAGACCTCCCATGCCATTGTTTCCAAGTTTAGAGAGCCCAAACACTAATCAAGCACCTAATTTGGCTCCTTCTCCCACTCCTAGAAATTAGAATTCAAGTGAAGCTTCCACTTCATCTTCTAGTGCCTCAAATGAACTTCAAGAAGTCATGAAGCAATTGTAAAATTTAGGTAATGAGCTAGTTACTCTCAAGAGGCAACAAGCCCAAAGTTTTAGACCTTCCTTCTAGCCTCAAGCTCAGCCTAACAGGTAGCCATATCAACCTCATAGACCACCCAATCCAGCTACAAATCTAAATCAAGCAAGGCCTCCTGCCAACAAACCATTTCAGCCCTATAATCCAAATGCTATATCTGCCTCTAAGGCATTGGTGCCAACACAAAACAACATTGCTCAGGAGTATGATTGGTGTTTTCCATGCAATGAACCTCACAACCAATCTATGTGTTTCAACGGTGCCTTGAATCAAGCATTAATGGTGACAACTACTGGTGTGGAGGGTGAGGGCAGTTAAGGAAACAACCAACAACAAGAAACATTCCAACAACAATCAGCTCCAAATGACACCACACTTGTGAACTGACAGGAAGAGGATTTTTGTGGCATAAATCAAACAGTCTCTCAAGGTGTTGCAGCCAACACAAGGTCAAAAAGAAGGAATTTGGGTGAAGAACAACCATTAGCTCCAACCAATCCACAACCTTTTATGGCTCCACAAATGGTTGGCAAACAAAATCCAGTTGTAAATGCACAAGGGCAGCCAAGAATAGCTCCTAGACCAACTCAAATACCAGTTGTTGCTACCCACGTGCAAGGGATGAATATGAAAACCAAGGGACATCAAAGAGATCCTTCATCACCATTTAGTATCATTGATCAGATGAAGAAGACAAATGTAAATATATCAATGTGGGAATCCCTATCTATCCCAAGCTAGAGAGATTTACTACAAGCTGCCATGAAGGACTCCAACTTCGAATCAGCAAGTCCAAATGCAAGAGAAAGTGCTCACAAATGCTGCCCACTGAAGGGGAATCATGGAGGATAGCAAGGTAAAATGTTGAAGCCCCCTCCTTTTTATGTCTCATTAATCATTGGAAACCAATTGATTCACAATTACATGATTGATTCCGGGAAAGTAGCTCGGTGATGCCCAAGAAAATAGCTGATCAGCTAAGACTTCAATATGAAACCATATCCAAAGGAGTAGTGTAGTTGGATGGGACAGCAGTAACAATAGTTGGGGTGATTAGAAACTTGAGTCTTACCTTGCATGCATGTCCAAATGTTGTTGTTTTACAAGATGTATCAGTTATAGACCTTCCACCACTCTTTGCCCTATGTTTGTCAAGAGATTTCACAGCCAAGATTGGAGGATATTTGTCTGCTGATTGGTCACACATGCTATTCAAAATGAGGTATGGAACCAAAGCTACAATCAAGTCTGAACCTATTGCAAACTTCCACATTGAGCCCTACACTCCAAGTCAGATCAATGCCAATTGTTCGGCATTTGATCAAGAATATCACCCAAGCACTGATGAAGCTGACACCAAGGTTGGAAGCATCCCGGATATAACTCTTGATGAATGGGCAAACAAGGTGCATGCTTTTGATCCTTATCAAGAAGCAGAAGAATCTGAGCTAGGGGTCTATTACATACATCAAGAAGATCAGCCCATTCCTAGCATCACCAAGCCAAACCACAAGGATGACAATGAGGTATGGCAGCTATTTTTTGATGGATCAAGGAGTAGACAAGGTGCAAGAGGTGGAGCTATGCTTATTTCACCTCAAGGAGTAAAGTACTATTCAGCTTTTAGATTTCAGTTTGCATGCTCCAATAACACTGCTGAATATGAAGCCTTGGTGCAAGGGATGCATTGGGCAATAAAGAGAGGAATAAAGAACTTGCAAGTCTTCGGTGACAGTGAGTTGATTGTCAACCAGGTCAAGGGGCAGCATGCTGTCAAGAATGATCTACTCAAGTGCTACAAGAACAAGGTGTGGGACCTCATTGAAGATTTTGAGGGTTTTGGCATCAAATCAATTCCTAGGAAAGAGAACCAAGCTGCTGACAGGCTTGCAGCAGTTGGGGCAGCCTTTGACGTTGTGGAGAGCATTCAAAAAGATAAGGTACAACCAAACATCCATGTGATTATGAGGCCTTCAGTGCCGGATAACAATGTAAGTTGGCAAGTGTTTGAGAATGACCAGAAAATCATCCATTTCTTACAAGAAGAAGCTGAGTTTTCACTAAAAATCGGAAAAATTGGAACAAGAAGATGGTGACCAAGTGGTACAGTGAGAACTAACAATCTACCCAAGGGACTTATCACTTTGGAGTCCATTTTTAACCCCAATGATCATTTTAGGAAAGAGAAAGCAAACATTCGGTCAAGAGAGAAGATTCAAGATCCATCTTGGTAGAAGAGAAAAACCATTGCAAATTGGAAAGATGACAACTGAACAAGAAAGGTATGAGTTCATACAGCTGTGTCAAGAGTTCCTTGATGTGTTTGCTTAGAGCTATGAAGATTTGAAAGGTTTCAATCCCAAGTTAGCTCAGCACACCATTGAGTTGGACCCAAATACTAAGCCCATCAGGTAGAAACAAAGGCCAGTCAATCCACACATGGAACCTCTCATGAGGAAGGAATTGAACAAGTTGATTGAGTCAAGAATCATATTCCCAATCAAGCATTCTAGTTGGGTTGCCAACTTAGTTCCAGTTAGAAAGAAGAGTGGAGAGATCAGATTGTGTGTTGACTTCAAAGACTTGAATAGAGCATCTCTCAAGGACCATTACCCACTCCCTTCTATGGAGAAAATTTTTCAAGTTATGGCTGGCTCCGAGAGGTTTTCACTACTTGATGGCTACTCAGGCTATAATCAGATTATGGTGAAGGAAGAAGATCAATTCAAGACAGCCTTCATAACCAAATGGGGAACTTATGCATACAGGAAAATGCCATTTGGGCTGTCCAACACTGGAGCTACCTTCCAAAGAGAAATGGACATGGCATTCAAAGGTTTGATTAACAACGTGGTGCTGATATACCTTGATGATATCACTATTTTTTCAAATAATGCAGCAGACCACCTCTCTCATTTGAGACAAGTCTTCTAAAGGTGTAGGAGATTTGGAGTGTCTTTGAATCCTAAGAAGTGTATCTTCCTAGCACATGAAGGAAAGCTCCTTGGCCATATTGTCTCCAAAGAAGGATTAGCAATTGATCCAGAGAGGGTTGAAGCCATAAGAGCACTACCATTGCCAAGCCACAAGAAGGCCCTTCGAGTTTCTTGGGAGAATAAAATTTGTTCGGAGGTTTGTCCCAGATTTTACAAAATTCTTGTCAAACCTATCACCAAAATGTTAAAGAAAAGCATGGCTTTCAAGTGGACAGTAGAAGGTAAGGAGAGTTTTGAAGCAATCAAAGAAGCCATCTCTCAAGCACCAACTCTCATCAACCCGGACTTCTCCAAGGATTTCATCCTCCATGCATTTGGAGGTAATGATACTATTTCTCATTTTGGTATAGTGGAACAAGGACAATGATGAGCAGCCAATTGCTTTCTTCACCAAAGCCTAGATGAATATGAGGTGAGATATTCTTTTATTAAGAAGCATGTACTTGCAGTGTCGAAGCTTGAAGAAATTCAAGCATCTAGTCTCAAACAACAAGGTTCGGTTGTTGGTCTCTCATGCGGGAGTAAAGGACTTCCTCCTCAACAAGGATTTGAATGAGAAAAGGGCAGGTTGGATCACTCGTGTCATGGAGTATCACATTGAGATCAAGTTCACCAAGATGGTAAGAGGAAAACGCGATTGTGTGAGCAAATGATTAAGGGCAAGCAAAAAGGAGTATGCAATAAAGAAGAGGCTGTTTTGACAGCTTCAAGACAGCCATGTGCAAGGCAAAGACTCAAGAAGAGGATAATGTTGTCCCCACTCCTTGCTGGACCCAAGGTATAATGCATTTCCTAAGCATAAACCTATGCCCTCTCTAGAGATGAACAAAACCCAAATAAGACACTTCAGATTGTAGGCTGTCCCATATGCCATAGTAGATGGTGTTTTGTTCAAAAAGATGTGAATGGAGTCTTTCTTGAGATGCATTAGCACAAATCGATTCATAGGGTGTTGGAAGAGTTCCATGGTGGACCAGCTAGTGGTCATTTTGCACTAAGAGTGATAGCTCTAAAAATCATGAAGGCTGGTTATTATTGCCCCAATATTTTCAAAGTGATTGCTTTGCGTGGATCAAAAGGTGCAAGAATTGTGCATTCTTCACGGGTAAAGAGAGGCTTGCTACCCTTCCATTGCATCCAATTTCAGTTGACCAGCCATTCATGTAATGGGGTTTGGACTTCATTGGAGTCATTAATCCCAATTCAAGCCAAGGCATAAATGGATTTTGACACCACAGACTACTTCACCAAGTGGATTGAAGCAGTAGCACTCAAGGAAGAAAATGAGTCTAGCATCTTAGACTTCTATGAGGGGATAATAACTAGATTTGGCATACCTGCTACAATAATCTCAAATAGTGCATTAGCATTCATTGGATCCAAGGTGACTGAGTGGGCTGTCAAGAATGGGATCTACCTAAGTACTTCATCAAACTACTACCCTCAGGGTAATGGCCAGGATGAATCTACAAACAAGAATTTGTTGAGGATCATTAGGAGGACTCTTGATGAGAATCAGAGGTCTTGGCATACCAAACTGAAATCAGCCTTATGGGCTGATAGGATAACTCCCAAGAGATCCACAGGTAACTCTCCATTCAGGCTTGTTTATGGAAGAGAGGCAATCTTGCCCATGTCACTTGAGTTGCCAACATTGGAACTCATCAAGCAGTTAGAGTTGCTAGAGTTTGGGCCCATGGAGGTGAGATATGCAGAGTTGATGGAGCTCCAAGAGATTAGAGATCAGGCATCCCAAGCAATGGAGAAGGATCAAGCTTTGATTAAGAAGACCTTTGATAGGAAGGCCAAGAGTAGATCTTTCCAAGTTGGAGATCTAGTGTTAAAATGGGATGCAGATAGAGAAAAACCAGAAGGCATTCAAAATTTGATGCCATTTGGAGTGGCCCATACATGGTCACAAAGTGTAAGGATAACAATGCCTTCCAATGTCTTCATTGGATGGTGAAGAACTATAGATTCCATCAATGGAATCTATCTAAAGCATTATTCTACTAGAGAGAAATTCTCCACCTTGTAAATATTAGCTTAGGTTTTCATTCCTCTAAGTGCTTGTGCACATTGTTTTGTTGTAGGTTGTTTTGCTTTCCCTAAGTGCTTTGGCACAGCTTGTTGTTCCTAGGAATGTGTTTGCAGGCCTTGCTCCATCAGGTGATTTTCCATGTTCCTCTTTGTAATGTTCTAGTCAGTTGGGGTATTAAACAAAGAATCAAGTGACTCCATGCCCAATGCATTGCTTGATACAACTGGTAACTTCATCCAGTAGGTAGATGACCCCTCTGAGTCGCCAAAATTGTTATCCCAAATGTGCCCCCTGCTCATTTTGTGGCTAACTCCTTTATATATTTCCTTCTCTTGTGCCTCAGTCAAAATATTTTGTTTTCTAGGCACTCAAAACCTTCTGGAAATGGCACCATTGGATAGAGCTCTCTCTCAGCTTTCTAGAAAGGTAAATTTTTCCTCCTAACTCCTCATATTTTTCAAGTTATGGCTCAGCAGAGTTTTTGTGGGAAATTTTCCCTTAGAGGGCCCACAACCAATCAGAACGTGCCACGTGGCACCTAGAGTGGCGGAGCGCGGGGAAAATTTGAAATTTTTTTCCAAAGACCAAACGGGTAAAAATTCAAACTTTTTGCCCGCCGATCCGATTTTGGCCTGTTTTTGCCCTAAATTTTCAAATCGCCATATCTTTCGATCCAGAGCTCGATTTTCACGTTCTTTATATCAATGGAAAGCTGGTGAAATTATCTACATGATTCCAAGGTCAATTTTTAATTTTGGTTCAGTTTGGAGAGATAAAATCAAGAAACGTCTCTGGCACGTGGTAATGGCTAGAAATGACGTTTCAACAACCAGTTTTAATGCAAAATGGGTCGCATTCTTCTTCAGCATGGCCAAAAATATTAGGGCATGGGTCTGTAAGGACACCCATGCTGTTTTAATGCATCTTCATTTAATGGGGAATGGCTCCCACATTTTTTACACATTTTCTCTCTCCTAGGCTCGACCCATGCGTTGTAAAAGCTAGATTTGGCTCATTTTTGAGGGTTGAACATTTTTTTGGGACAGCAAGCTTCTTCTTTCACCTTCAACAAGTGATTTTTACAAGTATCAGACCTTCTTCATGATTGTAACAGGTTTCTACCTCTTTGATGTTGCAAATGCAAGGATTTTGACAGTGAAAATGATAGTGCAGACTCTGTGATCAATTTTCAGTCCTTTGTTTGTATTGTCTTGTTTCATTTCAGACCTCTAATTGCATCTTATCAGCCTATGTATGATGTTTCATGTTGCATTTCATGAAATTGTGTCAATTTGCATGAACAAGAAGTGTTCACCACTCCTTTGGTGTATCACCTATTAGTTTAGTTTCAATTTTTGCAGTTTCTATCTCTGTCTCCTTGGAATTTAGAGTAAGATTAGGATTCAAACCTATGCAATTGTGCAAATAACAGATATGATCATAGGAGTTTGAGGAACCAGCCTCTAATCTAGAGATTCCTCTCTCATTTTACAAGTCCCACACTTGGAGAGAGGTTTCAATGTTGTGTAATCACATTGGATGCCTGAAACATCAACTTAGAAACCTGATTTGCATCCAGGTGTGCTGCTGATTTGCAACAACAAGAAGATTCTGCAAACATGTACTAAGAGGTTGAGAACCAAAGACATTAAGGAATATCTGATCAAGTGGAATAATTTGAACATAGAAGATGTAACCTAGGAGGATGAAGGTTTTATGCAGCAACATCCAAGATTATTCAACATTTAGGACAACATTGGTTTTAAGGGGAAGGGCATGCTACACCCTTAACCTATTGCTTGTATTAAGATATAAGTAGCTAACTTGTGTCTTACCATATCATTTTATTATATCATTTATAATTTATGATGCTTAATAGGTCGGCCTTGGTGATGGCCATAACATATGAATAGTATATATATGGGATTGTAGGTAGTAGTTCATTATCATTTAAGCATTTGAGTATTATTATATGGTTTGGATGTTTCCCCCTCGAAGTGGCGAAGCTATTATAATTTCATATTGAGATCATTATTATGAATTTTGTGTTATGTGGTGTTCTATTGCTGCTCATAATCTAAATTATACTAGTAATTTCATTACACATACAAGTTGCATTAGATGACTTAGGAGTTGAATTAGATGAATCCTGATAGTAGTTTGGATCTCGAATCATCGAAGAGTTAGAGGAAATATTTGGATTAGAATCCTCAAAAGAAGAGGAAATTTTTGGATTGGAATCCTCGGAAGAATAAGAAATGTTTGGATTAGAGTTAGAAGAAATGTGGGGGAACATGGATAATAATTTGGATCGAAGTGTCCAAACCATACCACCAACTATGAGATGAAGGTGGGGAACAGGTTACCCAAATGGGTTCTCTAGCCCAAAGAACCAATCGAGGTTTGGTCATGATGGACGTATTTTGATGTGAACACTGAAACTTTTCTTTCCTTATTATTGCATGTATAAGTTACCTTACGATAATCACTCATTATTGGCACATGTTGGGTTCAAAGGTCTAAACCTAGATTGTATGATCAAACTTTTTCAAAGTGAAGAAGGTTTCATGTTGATTTGGGCAGCATAATGAAAACCAACTAGACATTTCATAAATATGGGGATGCTTGTATGATTTTCCAAAAGGGAAGTTAAGGAAAACATACATCGTGATGAATCAAGACTGATAATCCAACAAGGGATGAAGACATAAATGTCAAAGGATTGATCAAAATTTTAGCAACATAAAGGATACAAAGGGAATATTTCCAATGTTTGATTGGTGTAAAATTTTCTTGATAGGAAATTTTTTTGCTAAGGTTTGAAAGATATGTTCAAAAATGACCATAGAATTAGGAAAAAACAAGAAGATCAAGAGGATCAAAGACCCAAAGGATTGTCCTAAAAACAAGTTTATAAGATGGATAAACACAAGGAACAATCACACAAGTTCAAAACACAAATCTGAATTAATGAAAAATAATAATGAATGATAAAGAATCAATGGATCAAAGTGATTGTCCTAAATGGGTAAGTCAATATGACAAATGAGACACAACCACACAAAGTTGTTTGTTTTAAACCAATCAATCATCGAATTACTTCTCAAGTCTATTTCCAAATGATAGTTGGTGTTGTATGATGATTAAAAAAATGTCCCTACTTATGTCGAGTTCAAAGAAATGAACAAGGTGTAAGTAATAACAAGAATTTAATGCAATCTCCAAACAAAGTATACTAGAAGCAAGCCCAAATT
Organism: Taxus wallichiana var. yunnanensis; assembly: GCA_018340775.1. Classification (NCBI taxonomy): domain Eukaryota; kingdom Viridiplantae; phylum Streptophyta; class Pinopsida; order Cupressales; family Taxaceae; genus Taxus; species Taxus wallichiana. The sequence goes on along the minus strand of CM031236.1, from coordinate 276,988,404 downwards.
CAATTAAGACCTATATTCCAAAAGGTGTCAGTTATGATTGTGAGTGACACAAAAATTTCACCAAGATATGTTAACCAAACTTTGCGAGAAAGTAAGGTATTGATATCAAGATGATATTGATATAACACACACAAGTGGTAACACTCAACACTTTTCAAAATCGAGGTAATAATTGAAATCAAACTAAAGCTATAGTATACCTAGGAATTGTTAAAGTGTATATAGCATAACCTTACAATATAGGTATTTAGGTCAAGTTTACAAGAAACAAGATGTAAATACCAAAATTGTAGTGACACGATATAAACAAGATAACTGTTCAAAGGAGAATCAAAGTGATGAACCAAGCCTAACTACGATGACAATCTTGACTTGGGTATCAAGATCAAAAAGGCTACCAATGATATAAAAATGTCTCCACACACTTTAGACATTTAACAACCCAACCGCAAACATGGATGGGCATAAACGGACACAAAAGTGGTGAAAACAATCAATTGATAATGCAAAGGTAGTCACTCTTCTTTTGATCAACAAAGTGTCAAAAGAAAGTGAAGGAAGTAGATCAATTGGGGTTGAAAAATGTTGGCCTCACTTTGGCAGAGTTTTGCCTCGCCTTAGGGAAAGTGAAAAACTAAGAAAAATTAACACTTTACATGTTTCATGATGAACAATAGCTCTTAACTCAAAATTTTCTTTGATGTGGTCCAAGTGGGCTCCTGGTCAAAGATATCTTCCTAGGTGGTTCTCTCAACTAGGTGTTACAAAGCTATCTTAAGCGAGCTCGATTTACCCAAAAAGTCACAATGACTAATTTGGGAGTATCTTAGCTTTACTTTACCCCCTTCAAGCATAGTGGGAAACTAGTGCGTCCATGTGTACTATCACTGGGGTCTCCATATGAACAATTGGTAATGCTAACTCACAAGGAACAACTAGTCAAGTTGGTTATGTGAAGAACTTCCCATTTTATCCACAAGTTTCCCTCTTGTGTGGACTACTTTGGGGTTCTTAGGACCACCTCCATTGTTATAGCTTAAGGCTTATGCCAAAGGGATTATGTCCTAGTTTTAAGTGGACGGGACGTACCCTTATCCGAACCTGAAAATACAGTGTTTTGAATGTGGTGTGATTTTTATCTTGTTTAATTTGGTGTAGTTTTCTTGAACTCCTTTTAGAAACTTGCATGAAAACTATTTGAGTAGTTTAATTTTGTTTCAAACTCCTTTCTTTGACAAGTTTTTTAGGTCCCACTCTCATCAAGTGTTAGTAGTTCTCCAAGAAGATCACATTATTTAAAAGAGGATTAAAAGTTTATTTTGATTCTCAATATCATCCAAGGATGTAAGATAAGATAATACATAACAAATAATCCAACTAAAAGTAGAGAAATTTTTTTTAATCAATGAAACATACAAAAATCTTGATAAATGTTCATTCCCTTAAACCAAAAGCGATAGATGAAGTTTCCAATTTACCAAATGTTATAAAATGAAGACTAAAGTTGCTTTTGAGTCTCAAAATCACCCTAAGGTGCAAGAGAATAGCATACACAAAATTTAGCCCAACTATATAGAAATGGAAAACTTCAAATAAAATGACCATTGAAAAATGCTTTGTAAAAGGTTTATTCCCTTAAGTAAAATGAATAATCAAAATTTCAAGTTTAATCCCAATGTTAAAAAAAATAGAGATCAAAGTTGTTTTTGATTTTTTCAAGATCACCAAAAGGTGCAAGAGAAGAGAATGCACATGCTCAAGAAAAGCATAGAAATAGAACATTCATCAAAACATTAGACATGTTAGAAAATGACCATTTTAAACTAATAGAAACCTGAAATTTTTGTAAGTATAAATCCCAAATTTATGTTTTCATTGCATATTTAACTTCAATACCTTTGCAACGCAAAAAAATGGATTCATTTCAATTTCGGGAGTAAAATATATGGCCTTCGAGAAGATGGGTTATGCATATGCTCTTATGCTCACGGGTATGCACTTGACATGCACTCAAAAATGTCGAGAAAAACATCCCTTAATCTGTAAAATGGTCAAATTTTTCCAAACAATATTCAATTTTAACAACAACCCATCACATTAATATATGAATAGAATAATCAACGCTATCAAACATTAACATACATGCTCGAGAATTTAAGATTTTCAAGAAATTGGCAAAACTAACTTGTAGAATGATGAAAAAGTAAGCTCTAAAAATGAAAAACATGATGAAGTCTTGAAATTTTCTCACCAAGATTTAATTTTGACAGAAACCCACCACATTAATATGTAAATATAAGACTCAACACTATCAAACACTAACCTACATGCTCAAGAATTTAAGATTTTCAAGAAATTGACAAAACTAGCATGTAGAATGTTGAAAAAGTAAGCTCTAAAAATGAAAAAATGAAGAAATCTTGAAACTTTCCCATCAATTCCAATTTTGAAGGCACCTCACCTCCATTATACCTACAAGGAAGACTCAACACATGTAAAATCAACAAAACAAGTTAAGAAAAACAAGTTAGATCAACATGTGTAAAAGAGGGTTAGTAACCAAAAATGAAACTTCACTACAAAAACTTGAAATTAAGTGCAAAGGACAATAGAGTAAGTCCCACTAGGTGTGCCAAATGTGCTCATGTTTTATTAACTAAGCTATAAATTGAAACTAATATCTACATAGCTTTAAAATCAAATGCTAATTAAACAATAAACCATCAAGATAAGAGCTTAAAGGAAATGCTTCTTCAATGCATAAATGAAACTACATGCTAAGCTATTTCATACTCTCTATGATTGCTAACTTAAACTATGAACCTATGAAGAACATAAGCAATAAAAGTGGATTATAGCTTGATCTCAAGGATTGATAATGGAATCTCACCAAGAATGGCTACAAGGCCATTTTGGATCTTCCCATATTACTCAATTTTGAGTGAAAGGATGTAAGATGGAGAAGCTATTTCCAACAATGGAAAATGGCTTAAGATCAAAATGATTATAGTATTTTACTATTCAAAGCATGGTGTAGGAAGAAAGGCAAGAAGGAGGGTTCTTTATTTATCTTTCCTAAAGAGGAAAGGCTAGAAATTGATGAATGTGGGATAATGGTAAAAAAAGATTAGGAATGGATAAGGTTGCTTTATAAAAGGTAATTTTGATTTAGAAGAGTTTAATTTTTCATTAGTAAGTCATGGGAGTTGGGGATGTTTTAATTAAGAAAAGGTGATTAATTAATAAGTATATGTAAGCTTATAGAAGATAATTAGAGGAAAATTAGTATAATTTGTGGGATGTAAGAGAGGAATTTGATCCAATAAATGGTAATTTATTGATTTAGAGTTGTGAGTGTAATTAAGTGGATATTAATTAATGAAAGGTCATTAATTGACATCTTTAATGATAGGAAGGCTAATTAATTAACAAAAGGTTGTTAATTGTGTGATAGAATTTTGATGGTGGATCAATACATGAGCTCATCACGGTGGTAAGGAGTAATTTGGACTGCCAAAGGCATAAGATATCTGAATTGGTTTTATGGAGGATGCACGATGGATTGGGCATGGCTGAGCTATTTAGCGGAAATAACCTCATGCATGGAGAAGAGCAAAATGAGTGGTGGATTTTTCGTCAAGTCCGGTAGTAAGACATTGGATGATGGGGGCTCGTTATGGTTTTGAAAATATTTGAAATTGTAGGTACGGAGTAGAGGAAAAATTACAAGAGGAGTAGAAAATCCAAAGACTTGGCAAGTTTTGGAGAACTAATAATGATAAAACCTTGGAGCCGATTCGATAATAGCTAACCCAAACACGAACTAGGTCACGCTTAAGCTAGAAGAGCTTTAAGCCAAGCCAAGTTGGTAGTCCACGGGTGGTGAGACAAGTTGAAAACACTTAGTCGGAGACAAAGAAAAATAATCTCGAGGTTTTCATAGGGATGAAGCTTTGTATGAAGTTGAACACCGAGGTGCTTGAGTAGAAGCTCTTGGTATACGTAGTAGTTGAAAACTTGGTGTAAACAAGATAGGTGCGAGCCAAAAGATTATCTCGGAATTCAGGGCATTGATGCCGGCCAAAAATTTAGGAATGACAAGGGCTTGAGTCAAGCAAGTTGGAAGAGGCCAAGTAAAGAACAAGTTCAAAGTTTTGAAGCACGAAGGGACACGGTGATTTCGGGTTTCAAGGTGATTCTTTCAGATTTCGGCATCTACACGATTCAGATTCGAGAGAAGTTACGGTGACGAATTGTTTTAGTGCTAACTCAAACTAAAAAATATGAAGTCTGAAATTTAGACTTCGAACTTCAAGGTTTGAGTGAATTAGAAAGTTTTGGGGGTGCTTGGTGAGCTAAATGTCCAAAACAACTAATGTCTAAACTCCGAATGGGTAGGTGAGTCACTGCTTTGGTTTTCGAAGTGAGATGGTTGGAAGATTAAAAGGAAAACATGGCTTATAGCAGTTGTGCCGAGTGGATGGGTGAGTCAACCTAGTGTCGAGTTGGCTGATAGTGCAAGGACTAAGGCATGGGGTTCGGCGGGAATAATGTTAAAGTTGTGAGGTGTCAAACAAATGTTAGCTTGATGTAAAATCCAATGCCATAGGCTCACAAAGACTACGACGTGGGCTCAAGCAAAGCATTCAATGTAAAATGAGTGCAAATCGACCGCCAAGTTGTATGAAGATCCCGACGAGTGGAAATTAATCTCGGCTATCATGGCAATGTAAGGAGCTCGAAGAAGATATTTTAGATGTTGCTCATCTAAATAACCCGAAATGCAATATTACACTCATGATAGATCCACCAAAGGGATAGTTGAAATCATTTAAAAATATTAAATTTATTTTTATTTAAATGGAGGAAAATTATTAAAATACCATTTTTAATGGAAAAATTCAAATTTGTCAATTTATGAGATCTAATGGAGCATTGTGCCCTGGTGCACGAAAGGTAAATTTTTCTCGGAGACCACAAATTCCTCTTAGAATTTATTTTTACACAAAATTATATTCATTGGAATCGAGAGAACAAGAAATACACAATGGAATTATTAGAAAAATGGATTTTCAGATTTTGGTGTTCCAAGATTGTGAAACTTACTCATTCCATGAATAGTGCCTCAATGGTAGAGTTGTAATTAATGAGGCAAACATGGCCAAGAATAATTATTAATCATCTACTACATTATGTCCTAGATTCTAGGGTTTCTTCCTTATTTCTCTCAACAACTCATAATTTTCTATAGATCTAAAAGGGGTGCTTATTAAAAAAAAAGTTAGAAAATTTCCAAGCTTCCCCTTTCTTCACAAGTTGAGCTATTGTGAATTTGCAGGCTTTCAAGCCTTTCTTCTCAAAATTGTAATGGTATCCTATGCCTTTTCCTACTGTAATGATGCACTTTGTGTAAGTGCTTGGAGTAATGGAAATTATGTTTTGTGATCAATTATATGTCCTTACATCATTTTTCTTCTCTATTTTTCTCTCTCATGTTTGTAGGTGAACTGTGCAACTGTGTTTCCTTTACAAGTTTTGGAGGTCATTGTGCTTATCAAGGAATGAAGTACTATATGTAAATTGAGTATGTGATGTATCTTCATCATCCTCATGATCATCTCTATTCATTGGCAAGCCATAATTTCATCTAGAAAACCCCTTTCTTGGTGCATCACCACTTCTAATTTAGGTTTTGTTTCTTGAAAATATCTCTCCCTAATCCTCTTGAAATGTTAGTATAGGTCTAGGTAACTATTTTTATTGCATTAGGAGTAGTGTAGTGCTTAGTTTAGGAAGAGGAAGTTGGCATTCTTTGGAGTTTCACCTCGAGCCCAAGTGCCACAACTTAAGAGGTGATCCCATGTTATGCAATCACATCGAATGTCATGTTCACCTTCAGGTCATTTAGGGGGTGTAGTGATTTGGTGATAACATGAAGGATGGCCAACTTGATTATTTTACTTGATCGATTTTAACATTGATTGTTAACATAAAATTAGAAAAACAACAAGTTATTGCTAACAAAATTACCACAACACCACTTCCACAAATTGAATGCTTAATTCTAGATCTAGAAGATGATTTTGTTTTTATGTATTGAAGAATAATCAACTTGAAAGGTATATTTTTATTGTTCATTCACATGTATTGGCTAAGGAGTAGGAAAAGTCTCTATTACTCCAACGAGAGATATCATCCCATAATATTTCGGACTTGGATTCCCATGTATAAATAACATTATTGAATATGAGGCCCTCACTTTGTAGGACTTAAATTCACTATCAAATAGAACATCAAACAAGTTGTGGTTATAGGTGACTCCCAACATATCATCAAACGAGTTAATGTAAAATAATAAGTCAAAGATGAAACACTTATCCCATATAAATACATGGTGTACACCCTAAAAGTGTGTTTTGTTAAGATTTATTTCCATCAAGTGCCACGTATACATAACTAATCAATGGATGTTATGACTACAATCTGATTATTCCTACATTTATCACCGGATACCAAAGATTTTTAATTTCTTATCAATTTTCTAATGATAAAGGCCTATGACATGCCAAAATCATGTTTGGTATGTGAAGTTATTGGTCCCTTCTACCACCGGTACATTGATATTTATAACTACCTATAGGATGGTACCTTCACACATGACCTTTCCCACTCCTAAAAGAGAACACTTATCCAATGTATATCCCGTTACACCCTAAGTATGGGCATTCTCTTTCTTTGATGTTACAATGGGAATATTTTATGTTGCATTAATAATGAAGAATATATCCATGAAACTAAAGAGTTTCACGAAGGCTTTTGTGAAGCTCATATAAGTTGAATGATTCTTGTGAATAAAATCCTATGTGTCGGATACTACTACGGCCTACTATGGAAATAGAATTTTTCTAGTATGTGAAGAAGTGCTTCTTATGTCAAAAGCATGAAAATTTTATTCATGTGCCATCTTATTCATTGCGATCTATCACAACACCAGTCCGTTTAGAAAATGAGGACTCAATCTTATAGGAAATCTCAGCCCCACCTCATCTAACGAGCACAAACACCTAATAAGTGTTAGTAATTACTTTACCAAATGGGTGGAGGATGTTCCTCTAACTTATGTTACATGTTCTCATATTTTCAAGTTCATCATGAACCATACCATTTTATATGAGAATGGAAAATCATTCAAGAACAAGCAAGTGAAGGCTCTCTAACAACACTTTACCAAAAAAATTCTACATCTTATTAACCTCAAGTTAATGGGAAATTTGAGGCCAACAACAACACACTCATTCAGATAACGTAGAAAATGGTTAGTAAAACATGTCATAATTGGCATATCCAAATCCATCCTTCCGTCTAGGCTTATCACACTTCCATTCACACACATACAAGTGCAACCCATTATTCCTTGGTATTTGGAACTAAATCTAACAACCCTAGATATAAATTTTCCTATTTGAGAATATCCTTGATGATTATCTAGATACATATGAGAATTATACAAGAGTCACTTAACAAAGCTTAAATTACTTGATGAAAAACTCCTTTATGTCCTGGACCATCTTAAAGTGTATCAAAATTGAATCTATGCAAGCTACAATAAATGTACCATCCCTTTATAATTTGAAGTAGGAGATATTATGCTTGATTAAAACCTATTTAACACCACCAAAAATCGTGAAAAGATAGGAAAAATTTGTGCTTATTAGTTAATGCCATAAATTGTGGTGCCTAGATTTGGTTCCAAGGCCTATAAACTTGTACATCCTAGTTGTGAGGACCTCCAAGAAACTATGAACATCATTCCTATAAATATCTTCTATTCTTGATCTTTGAAGCATTAAAAAAATCTTACAAACCAAAAAAAACAAAAAAATCTAAAAAATAAAAAATAACAATAATATAAAAAATATTAAAAATATCAAAGAAATCAAAGAAATCAAAGAAATTAAAAAAATAACAAAAAGTCTCCAATGATTCTTATTGTAATGGGAAAGGGACCCCTTAACCCTCTTTCACCCTTAATAATAATAAAAACAAAAACAAAAACATCAAAAACATTAAACAAAACAAATTCGTTCTCAAATGTGAAAATCACACAATTGTGGCACTTCGGGTAAGTCTTTTGGTGATAAATGATTTTTGGAACCACGAGAGGATTCTTTGTTCATAAGCATCTCACACTTGTGGCTGTGATCACTTCTTCCTAGTTATTCCTTTGTCTTTTTTTGAAATATTTTTGAGCCTATCCTGTTAGCATTAGGTTAGGTTAATACAGTTGTTTGTTAGTGGACAGCTATACGCTTATACTATTCCTCTCTTCCTCCCTCTAATTCGTAACCTATATATGGATTTTTATTTTGTTTACTCACACATGGAATAAACATTCAGTCATTCTTTCCTGAGCCACCATTGGTATCGAGCCATCCCATTCCTCTACCTGCATGGAGAGTAAAGAGATCTGGAGACTTGGCCTGGCATGGAGTGTTAAGCCGTGAGCAGCGACCAGCGACCAAGGGAGAGAAGCAACCAATAGGGACCAACGACTAAGGGAGAGAAGAGACCAGTTAGCAGACCTAAGGCAGGTCGATGTGTTTTGGTGTATCCTTGGTGTTAGACATCATAGCATTGCAAGTAGTTGCAGAGGAACCAGACTTTGTACGTAAACTACATTTACTTTTTCCAGTCCACGGTTTTGCTTGCCATATTGTGGAAATGTTGAATCTGTAGATATACCTGCACCTATTTTGGGTATAGGTTGTTCATAAAAATTATGACCGGTTACCACAGACTCTGAGTTGTGAATAGGAAAGTCATTAGAAACTCTAGAAGAAACAAGTTCAGAAGTCCCATCAAAACACTATGAGGAAGAATTTTGTTGTTGCTCAAATCATTGTCTAGAAGCCACACACTTCGATGATGAAAAAATTTTGTATTTCTTTGTTCCATCAGTGTGTGTTGTGCGTGGAGGAGGTGAGCTTTTGGTCTTGTATTTCTACCCACCACGAGCACTCGAGTTTCAATAGAGCCACGTTTGACGATTTCCTGTGTATACATGTCGCACATTTCGATCTTTGAGAGTGTTATGAGAAACCCTTCTGCTAGGTCACCTCTGAGAGCCCAAGAGGACACCACCAACATCTATTTTTCCTTGCTCAATGAATTACTGAATACCGACAATGTCTTATTTGATGAATTGGTGTGTCAAGGATTGTTTGACTATTTCTGGTTTGACGTATGTTGTCAAGCACACCAAATCCATGAAGAATTGGAGTGTGGATATGATGCAGATGATGAACGTGAAGTAGAATGCCCACAGAAGCATCCACGTCTCACTACACGAGCTTATAGAGCCCATCTTCGTGATAGGTTCCTTTAGTAAGAATTTGTAACCATTTTTGAACAATCAATAAATAAAATACAATTTTGAGTTTTTGAAAATGTTTGCACCTTACATTTTGTTGTCGGATGCCCAGTTGCTAAAAGGGCCAAATTTCACCGCATGGAAAACCAAGATGTGGACGATTATTCAATTTGAATATCTTTGGGGGATCATTTCTGGCATGGACACCCCTCCCACAGACACTGATCTGTTGGCTAAGTATGAAAATCCCGACGTAAAAGCACTAATGCTTATCACTCTGAGCCTTTCTAATGAGGTTCAACCTCACATTCGGGAAGCAACCACTTCCTCTAAGGCATGGGCTATGTTGTGTACCATCTATGAAGCCAAGAATCTAACAATGATGCTTTGCATCTTTAGACAAAGCTTCACACATTGAGTATGCATGATGGTGAATTAGTAGAAGCCTTCTTGCGATGTGGCGAGTTATACAAAAACTTTCTGCTCTTGGTGAACTGGTGGATGACAAGTTGCTAGTCCCGCTCACCTTACGAGCTCTTCCTTCCTAGTTTCAAACACTGATCACCACGTTGACCATCACTCAATAGGAGGTGAGTTTTGTCAAACTGGTGAATTATCTCCAGTAGGAAGAAGCCATTCAGAATGTTCAAGAAGCCTTCGAAGACAAGGCTCTCATCATAAGGAAAAATCATAGCAACAAGCCTCGAAAGGGCAGTCAACCCCCCAGAATCAGAAGCAACATCCACAATAGCAACCTTCTCAAAGCCACCACCACAAAGAACCACCCCGGAAGTAGTAGAACAACAAGGTAGATCGATGGTGCCACATTTTCTCCATGGATACGCACACAACTATGAACTATTATTACAACAGTCACAAGTATGGAAAATATGGCGAAGAGAGCACTTCTAGCCAAGGATATTCCAAGAAATCTCAATGGCATGCTTGTAATCAGAGGCAGAAGGGTCATATTGCTGCTCAATAGGATGCCACCTCTGATGAAGAGGTTCCAGACACAACTCATCCGGACATTTTCCTAGTCTCATAGACTTTGCAGCCATCAGAAAGTGTCTAGTTGATTGATTCGGGTGCCAACAAACACATGACTAGAAATAAGAAGTTGTTCCATACCCTGAGTGACCGGCCCACTGGAGATCAAATCACCATCGCAGATAATCAGGAGTATATTGTGGTGGGGATTGGTGATGTCATCATTCCTCTTGGGACACGAAGATGTACACTCACAAAGGTGCTATATGTTCCAAGTTTGACCTCAAATCTCTTGTCTGTGAGTCAGCTTCTTAATCATTAAATGCGGGTTGAATTCTTTGTTGAGAAAGGGGTCAAGTCCTACATCATTTCCCAGGGAGACTCAGTAATTGCTCGAGCATTTATGAAGGGCCATCTATTTACACTGGATGTAGTCACTTCATCTAACATTGCTCTCTCTGCTTCAATGGTAGAGTCCACTACACTATGGCACTTTTGATATGGTCATCTTTCTGCTGCGGGGCTCTGTATAAGTTCATTGCCAAGGAAATGGTAAGAGGGCTTCCTCCACTCTCCCATTCCTTACCTATTTTCTTGGGATGTCTTGTGGGCAAACAACATAGAGGTCCATTCAAATAGAGCTCTTATCATTCCATGGATCATCTTCAGGTTGTACACACCGATCTGTGTGGATCCCTATCAGCTAGCTTTCAAGGTTTTGAATACTTCTAGCTCATCATTGATGATTACTCACAGAAAATGTGGGTATATTTTCTCTAGAAGAAGAGTGAGGAATTTGCATATTTCTAGACCTTTTACCAGCCAAGCCACCAAGCAGCCTCTCCTTCTCCTCCACTCAAATCAAGGGGGAATTTGTATTGAAGAAGTTCTTAGCATACCTAAAGCAACATGGAATTTAGCAACATCTGACTGCACCCTATACGCCCCAATAGAATGGGATTTTTGAGTGACACAACAGGACTATCATGGAGATGGCTCATTGTATGCTCTCCACTGCCAAGTTGGAGGATCAGTTTTGGGCAAAAGCAGTCCAGACAGCAGTGTATCTACTCAACCAGGCACCCATGAAGATCTTGCAGAACAGGACACCGAAGAGGTATGGACTGGTCATAAACCTTCTATCCATCATTTGAGAGTTTTTGATTGTACTGCATATATGCATGTTCTAGATGAGAAAAGGAAGAAGATCAATCCAAAGACACTACCATGTCTTTCCTTGGGGTATAGTACTACCTCAAAGGCATATCATCTCATGGATCCTGAGATGAAGAAGATCTACAAGAGTCGAGATGTGGTGTGTGATGAGTCATCGTTTGACTCCCTACCACACAATGGAGATCCAAAGATCAACCTTGTCACATAGATTGATTACACATCCAGATGATGGGAAAGATGATTCTTCTTAGAGAGAAGAAGAGTTGAGTGGAGATTTGTTCGTTGATCTAGGCACACTGGAAAACACATCTTCACATCAACAATAGTAGCACCAATGTCTGAAATGGGTCTAGAATAATATTAGGGATGCACACCTGAACTCACTTCCAAGCACTTCTACGGGATTCAAAACACGAAGTCAAGCTAGACATGAGGTAAATTTTACACTCATAAGTTCAGTTTTTGATAGCACTGAACCTGATACTGTTCATGAGGCATTAGACCAACCACAGTGGAAATAGGATATGATTGCTTGAATATGATTCCCTACTTCAGAATCAGATGTGGGAACTTTTCGATCTACCTCTAGGTAAGAAATCCATTGGCTGCAAATGGATTTTCAAAACAAAATATAAGGTAGATGGTTCAATCGACAAACACAAAGCATGACTTGTTGCAAAGGGTTTTCCTCAACAAGAAGGAATTGACTATGAAGAGACCTTTGCACCCACTGCGAAGATCAAAACCATCGAGTTGTCTCAGTGTACTAGTAGCAAAAAATGGATGGAAACTTCAGCAGATGGATGTCAAGAGTGATTTTTTGAATGGTGATCTCAAAGAAGAAGTATACATGACCTAACTCAAAGGGTTTGTAGACGAACCTCAACCACACAAGGTATGTCATCGATAAAGTAATTTTATGGACTTAAACAAGCACCTAGGGCATGGTATATTAAAATATATGATCACCTATTACAACATGGATTCACTCGTAGCCCCTTAGATACAAATTTGTATATCAAGAAGGTAGGAACAAAGATTGTTATTTTGGTTTTGTACATAGATGATCTTGTGATCACAGGAAGTTTTGACAATCTTGTGGATGATGTAAAAAGGATCTGAAGTAATCCTTCAACATGACTAATTTGGGGCTACTTCACTACTGTGCGTCTTGGCTTAGAGATATGGCGAGAAGAAGAATCCTATCTTCATCTCCCAGATGAAATATGCCAAGAATCTCTTGGAGAAGTTTGGAATGTTAGATTGTAAACCAATGTCCACACCTATGGAAAAAGGTTTACAATTATCTAGATTCCAGGATTCACCACAGGTAGATGGCACTCACTACAGGAAGCTTATGGGGAGTCTCATTTACTTGACTTATACCAGGCCAGATCTTTACTTTGCAGTGAGCTATCTTGCCAAATTTATGTAAGAGACGAAGAAATGTCATTGGATAGTAGCAAAGCATGTGTTGAGATATGTCCGAGGTACAGTTGACTTTGGTCTGGAGTATCAAAAGAACACTCAGTTCTTCTTATAGGGATATATAGACTCGGACTATGCAGGATCTGTTGATGACAGGAAATCCACTTCAGGATATGTTTTTCATCTTGGATCTGGACCTATCTTGTGGATTAGCAAGAAGCAAACTGTTGTTTCTCTCTCATCCATTGAGGCTAAATACCACACCACATGAGGAGCTATGTGTGAAGTGATTTGGTTATGTCGCATTCTTGCAGATATAGGGATTCTTGAAGAAAAACCTCCCATCATTCACTGCGACAATCAAGGTGTGTTGAAGCTTGTGAAGAATCCTGTTTTTCATGAATGAACAAAGCATATTGAGGTCGAATGTCACTACATTCGTGAACAAGTCTTGAACCACCAAATTCAGCTCCAGTACTACCCTACTGATTTTCAGGTTGTAGATATTCTCACCAAGCCTCTTGGTAAGGTGAAGTTTGATTTGTTTAGGGGGTACATATGTAAAAACAATGTATTAAGGGGGGGAATGTTAGCATTAGGTTAGGTTAATACAGTTGTTTGTTAGTGGACAGTTATACAATTATAATCTGTTCCTCTCTTCCTCTCTCGATCCGCATCCTATATATGGATTTTCTATTTTGTTTTACTCATGCATTGAATAAACATTCAGTCATTCTTTCTGAGCCATCATATCCTTCGCGCCTTGATTCGGGTGATTCTATTCTTATATATATATGCGGATGTTTCCTTTGTATATTCTCATCTCTCACTAGGGGCATCTTTGCATCTTCATTTTCCTGTACATAGCTTGAAAAACTATAAAAGATCCCTAAAATATGTAAAATCCTAGAAAATTCAAAAAAATTGGGAAAACATTCAAAAATCCAAAAGCATTAGTAAAACATCAAAAATCTAAAACATTGGTAAATTCCTTTAATATCTTAAACATTCACAAAACAAAAAATCCTAAAAATTAAAATCTATCCTAAAAAACCTCACACTTTAGTACTTCCTTGTTCTTGGGCATGAAATGTGAATCATATTGTGATCTTCCTTAATCAACAAAGCTAGTTTTATTGTTGTGTATGTCTTCGCGGTATATATCATGCATCGGGAAATTACATAGTGCATGTTTCTTTTCATGGGAATTATATATCCTCCATCCATTCCCTTGCATGTATCATTTATTGGGGCATCATTTTAACCATTCTTGTATAACTCAAACATTCGGGAAGTAAATCTAGATTTACAAAAACATTGGAATAACTTTCTTGAACATTGTTTATTTGAGTACGTTTTTTTTTTCTTCGTTGTCTACATTCCTTCTTGTTTAATTTCTTGTATTTCATTTCATTATGTATTTCACTTTGAATAATTCCTTTAACAATGAAAAAAATCAGTATTATGGATCTTCATGTCATTTTATCCTTTTTGTATACTTATATCAAATAAAAAGTTATTTCCAAACCAATATGGTACTTATACTATGTCACGATCTTCTTTTTATCATCTATTTTATCTTCAATTCTAACTAACTTTCTACCCATCATTTTCCTATTCCTTTAAGACACGATTATTAGAGTAAATCATTTCTTCCCTCCCCTCGCTTGCTTCTTGCACTTGAGGAATATGATCTATTTCTTTTTATCTATTCAAACAATGGCCAACCAAACCAAGTTTTATTCCCTTCCATCTCTATGAGTTTTTATTCCACAAGATATGTTAAGAAAAGAATATCTTGCTTTCGTGATCAAATTTCCTTCTCTCGTGATTGTTATTTTATTTTTCTAATTGTTAATTGACCTCTTCTATAACCCCATCGGCGGTTGCACAGGAAACATCACCCATCCTACTAATTTTTCTTCTACTCCCTAAATTTTTGAAAATTATCTACTATCTTTGAAATGGTGTCATTTGCGCTAAATTACATCAAAGAGGGAAAAGGTAGACACCCAAATTTAATTACATAGTTTTAATACTAAAATTTCACTAATTATCCTCTTTCCCATCATTTTGTTATAATTATTGGTTTTTTTGCTAATTAGTAAACATTCCCCTTCCTCTCGGTCAATTAATGATACTTTGTTAATTAAATAGCTTTCCTCTTCATCACGAATGTCAATTGACAATGCTCGATTAGTTATAGTCGTCTTTTAATTAATTAACCATTATTAATTAATTAAGCCTTTTAATATCATATTTAATCAATAAACCTTATTATTGGTTAAATCCCCCATTCAAACTCTTCAAATTCTACTAATTTCCTTCTAAATCATCTCCAACTATCTTCCCAAGCTTAATTTGTCCTATTAAATAATGTTAGTTGATTAATTAAATCACATAAAACTCCCATGAGTCGTTAATGTCTAATTAATATCTTCTAATCATACTTATCCCTTTATAATTCTACATACCCTTTATCCCACATTCACTAGGTTGCAAGATTCTCCCAAATTAGAAAGATATATAAGAAACGTAGTACCTTCCTACCAATCTTATACCTTGATATCCCTCTAAGCATTTTACACTTGTTAGGATCATTTTTGATGTTATATATAAACATTGATTCAAAACCATTTTCTAATTAGTAAATAGTAGTAAGAGAAGAACTAAAATGGATATTAATCCATATTGGTGAGATCTCTTCTTCGTCCTTGAAAAATGCCTTGATCGTGCTTGTTTGCACTCAGTTCGCAAAGGAGATATCTAAAATTTTGAAGCACATGTAACCAACAAATGAGGTTTGCATTTCCCATTTTTTAAGGTTTCATGAACATTATTTTAAATATTTATTTTTGTGATTCATCATGATGTTTTTTTAGATTAAATAATTACTAAGTGGTAGGTTCATTTCCTTAGTTTAAATTAGTCTAAATCATAACATAAAACTAGGATTTTAATCAAGAATTATCCTTGGTACTATTAATTGATGGTCATCTTGCATGTTCCATTTACCCATAAACGCACTAATGGTGACATTTTCGTGGACTTGATTCATAAAATTAAGGTTTATATGAGAATATTTAAGGTATACTTAAGATTCCCAAAATTTTATGAGTTAAATGGTTCTAACATGACCTATTTTCTCATCAATAACACCATTTTCAGGTGAATCCATTGGATATTTGAGTACAATGTTTTAGAAGGGTGTATTTGTTTCGTGTTTTCCTAGTCTCAAATTTTAATGGTACTTATTTGAATATACGTGGGGTTTTAAGGGTTTATCAAGAATCATCTATTTTCTAGTATTCGAGTAGTATTCAATGCTTTCTTAAGCTTGATTTACCATTTAAAGTGTAAGTATCTAATGGTGACCTCATCCTAAGTTATGGGTCGACTAGTGGTGTATTATTTTTTTATGTTTTGGTATTCATACATTTACAACACTTGAAGGACTAAGGTTGTAATTAAAGTCATATCCTACTAAGAAACTTTGTCCCGAGTTAAAGGCCTTATAAAGAAGAAGTAAACAAGTGTAGAAGATAATAAGAGGTTGGAGTACAAAAGTTAATAACAATCATTCTTAAGAGTTTCATGATTCCCCTTTAATTGAGGATTATTCTAGTTCTTATAATAGTTCGAACCAAATATCCTAGAATACCACCATCACTCATTATTTAAACTAGGATCTACTCCTAAATCTACTAAGAGTTGTCTTGAGCCTACCCATTTTCTCAAAAGTGAGAATAGAAATTGTTGTTTTGAAATTGTTCCTCCAAAAAACCTCTTTAACAATGACCATACTCCCTTAGTTCACAAACCACTTGTTCAAAACCTAATTAATCTTCCTCTATAATATATTTTTGATAAAAATTTGCATCATCCCCTTCCTCGTTCTCTTTTTAGAGTTAATTATTTCAGACCTATAAATTTTCAAGGTATGGTTGGGTATTCAAATGAGGTGCCCAATGAAATCAAGAATAGGTTTCCTAAATTTCAAGGTAATATTGCTATTAATGATGATTAGGACCTTAAGTTTTTTCATAATATCATGGATGAATATGAAATGGAATATGAGTATGTTTATTTATTTTTTTGTACACTCTTTGGAAGAGGATGCTAGAAAATTTTTACTGCATTACGTAGCGGGTCAATTGACTCTTTAGATGAAATTAAGAATGCCTTTAGGATTCAATATGGGGATAGAACTTACCCTAGGTTCCTTTTTATGAATTTGAAAATATAAAGAAAACGCGCCAATGAGTATGTGTAATATTTAAACACAATATTCAATAAGACTTTGACAAGGTTTTCAACTAGTTTGAGACCCAATGACGACTCATGTTTAATCAAATATTCTAAAGAATTTGACAAGAAAGAAACCTATTATTTGAGAGATAAGAATCATTTTAGTTTTAGACAAGTGTTTCCTATGGATAAACAAATTTAAAATAACATCAAGGCTACTTGGTAAAAACCCAAAAAAAGAAGGGGTAAAAAATTTCAATCTGAGAAACCACGAGAAAGTAAATCTACCGATTTGGAAGAGATGGTCAAAAATTTGGCAGGGATATAAAGGAGATTTCCTATAAGTTGGAAAGCTATGAGATAGGATTTTCCTCTACCCCTAACATAAAAATTAAAATAGAATTAGAGGAGATCATATAAATTATGATAGAAGAAAACAACCCATGGGTCATAATGATAAGAAAAATGAATTCAAAGACAATATAGTAGTTACTGATAAATTAGAGGAAAAAATTGCAACATTTTAAGAAGAATCCATCATTCATTGTTGTGATAAACGTTTTTTTGCTCCATGTTCATTGTGAACATCATGTCTTGACTGAAGATGCTACTATATCAGACTTTTATGATGCATGTGTACTTAAACATAAAGTAAAATTTAAATAAGGTACCACCTCTACGATATCATGTGTGCTAAAAATGCAAATGATTTTTATTCATGTGTGAAGAGGTGTGTTATATTCCTCTAAAAGTTAATGTTGAGATTGATATGGATTAGTATTTTCATTTTTGTAATCATGATTTTGAGCATCTTAGAGATCTTATGATTAAAATGCATGATGGAGAAGTCCCTTCTAAATATGATAAGGAGTTAACAATACATGCTGTTGTTTCTCGGGAATAGGAGTATAATCCGAGGAGTATGTAAGTTAAAAGTATTTCCCAAAGATATCCAGTTTGGGAGAGATATAATGAGTAATTGGTTACAAGATTTTTTCATTTTATTTTCCCTCTCATATACATGTTAAAATTATTATGTTTTATTATCTTACTTCTTGAAGTGACAAGATGCGTAAATAGATTCTCTAGATCGGTGTTTAAGGTATATAAGCATAATTTTTTTCTAAATGTACATTGGCATTATTTCCTTCTATTTGAAAATGTGTTCGTGATATATGTGTAGTGATTTAAATGCATGCTTGTAAGACCCTATATTGGGAAATGTTTGTATTTGAAGAGTATTAAAAAATCATTGTTTATTTGTAATTTATAATAAGACCCCATTGAAAGGAAAATTGTACAATTATATTTCATTGATAAGAAGGATGTTAACATACATTCATCAAGAAAATATTTTTATCACCATGTCTTGTTTTTCATTTGTTAATAAAAATGTACAATAATGAGATTATAAGAATGCTTTCTAGCCTCTAGAATTGTAGTGTCTAAGATAAAACATCACCAGAAGAGATGGAGACATCATGATTGTAGAGGATCGGATGGTAGAAATAGTAGGGGTTTTTGAAACTTATTCATCACCTAGTTTCAAGTTCTAGTTTGGGAAATTTTGATTCCAAAAAAATGAGCGATAGAATAA
This sequence comes from Taxus wallichiana var. yunnanensis, assembly GCA_018340775.1. Classification (NCBI taxonomy): domain Eukaryota; kingdom Viridiplantae; phylum Streptophyta; class Pinopsida; order Cupressales; family Taxaceae; genus Taxus; species Taxus wallichiana. Next base: position 276,969,595 of record CM031236.1, on the reverse strand, counting down.
TTTTTGGTACATTCCATGATACATCCCCTATTGGGAGAGAAAATTGATAAAAGGTATAAATAACCCCATTAGGAGAGATAGCTCCATAAAATGAAGAAATAACCCCATTCGAGATACATCTACTGTGAAGGAAATATAGCCCCATTTGGAAAAACAACCTCATACAAAGATAGATAGCTGGAAATTGTAGTGCCCACTTCCCTTTGACACTGTTTAGATACTGATCTTGATATTGTTGATCTCATTTTGGACATTATTATGTTTTGATTTAGTATGATGTGTAGATGTTAGATCATGGATTATTATGGACCTTGATTCAGTTAGCATGCATGATGATTATTAGAGACATTATTATATATGGATGATGATATACTGTTGACATGGATATAGTATTGATGTTGATTTTAGACACGTGACATTTGATATTAAGAGTAGCTCTAGTATAGAGATTCATTGGATGATGATATAGTTACAAATTGAATTTAAATGATGATGTTGAATTCTTGATGTTGTTGTGATTTGGATTTGATCTTTATATGTTGTTTATATCATTTTGGATGTTCTGATATGGCCATGAGGCCAAAGGAGGTATTGTTATTTTGTAGGTTAAAATATCACAACAATGTCGGGGACCTGAGACTAACCATATTAGAATTCTGGATGAATTCAATGAGGTCACCATGACAACTGTAATTTTTTGTATGTTGTGTTTGTTAGGGATTCCCATGGGGGAATCACCTTTAAAATGTGACCAAGGGATTTCATGTATTACTTTAATGTGTTTCTTTTTGTAATGTTTGCATGAATTTTATTTGTAATATGTTACCCCTTTCATTAGTTGTTAATTAATTTGGGTTTATGTTATGTATAACCATATGTTAAATAAATAAATCATTATGTCAAAAGAATGTAATAAATGAAGTCATAGATATTAATGCATGTTGTAAGAATGTGTAAGAGGATGTAAGAGATGTGTAAGTTGTGTAAGTCAGATTTTGGAGTGTAGAACACTCCATCCTCAAAGGAATTCGAAATTGTCCTTGAGGGCTGCATTTTGAGGCTTGTGGGACAAGTTAAACTTGTCCCACACCTCTTAAAACCACCCACCAACCATACCTATGGTTTGGGAGTCAAAATTAGACCTTTTAATTGTATTTTGAAATGACTATGTGTAAGTTTTTATTGCACTTTCCTTACAAGCTTTTAATTCAGTCCTTGTTAAAGTATGGGTTAATTTTGAGTGTGTAAGTTGATTGTCATCTCCATTTAATGTGATTAGTTGTGAAGTTGACTTTCTCTTTTTGGGGTTGAGTAAGAATGATGTGGCATCCCACTTGGAATCCACATCATCCTCTCCTCTCCTCTCCTTTAAAATTTGAATTCTTCCCTTGTTTATGGTTGTTGAAACTTTTCTCTTTCTTCTTTGGGTCAAATTTTATTGTTGTGGGAGTCTTGCTTGTGGAGAGAGTTGAAAATTCATTTGCATGCTTGGTGTTGCTATTCTTGGACTAATTTTTGGTCATTGAAGAGCTTGCTATGTTGGACTATATTTTTGAGCATTGAAGGAGCTTGCTGTTTTGGAAACAAACTCCATTATGGAGAGGTAGGATCTTGCCCTTTTAAAATGTTTTTTTCTCTTTCCTTGTATGAGATAATGCTGAGTGTGTTGTTTGTTATTGGCTGGTTGGGTAGAATGCTTAGGGAAGGTGTAGGAGAAGGCTATGGGGATTTCATATGGGGGCATAAGGGATTGCCAATGGCACTTTTTCTATTTTGGAGGGAGTTTTGGATTGGGATCCACCTAGGAAAAGAAACTACTTGCATTTCTTACTATTGGGGGGCATAAGGGAGAAACTTTGGGGGGGCATAAGGAGGGGTTGGGAGATATAAGGTTTATGGGATTTGATATGTTTATTGGCGGTATGATTTAGGTGGATGCCCAATTCCAAATAGGGAGGCATAAGTAGTTTCCCCATAGTTCTTGCTCTTGATGGCTTGCTTGATCAAGCCCATGTGTTGTGTGTATGATTCTTATTGTAGTTGTGAACTACTATCTTTGTTTGGACTATGTATTTTTTTGTATTATACATGTGAAAAGAATGTTGTTTGTTGTGATAGAAGCCTTGTTGCCATGTGTTGATGTTCATACTCTATTTCAATATGGTTGGGGCTCGGGGCCAATGGGGAAGGATGGCTTCTCCTTTCCCATTGGATGTCTTGGTTGGGTGGAGAGTGTTTCCTTTCCCCCTTCCTTGTTGTGATCAAGATGAAAAGGTGAAGAAATCAACATGCTACTATTTTGGAGCTTGAAGAAAATATAGTTTGATAGTCCCTTCCTTTGAGAAAAATTATTGTAACCTTCCCACTTTGAAGTGGATGATTGTATTATTGTTTGTAATGAGAAGGCACCTTGTAATGCAAAGGAAAAGATAGAGATTCATTTGTGAAATGCAAAGAGTTATTATTTCATACTCTGTCTTGTTAATAACGTGAAAGGATGAGATATGTTTTGTATTTTGTTAATTGAAAGTCAAGGAAAGGATGAAGTTGTAATGTTGTTGTGTGAAATCAATAAAAGAAATACATTCCTTTCTCAAATTTGTATTGTTGTATTGAATTGGAGTTACTGTTTTGAAATGATATCTCTGTGTGAAAAGAAAATGCGTATGGGAGGAAAAGACAACATTTTGTTCCTTGTATTTATTTAAAATTTGAGATATCAAATTGTGCCTTGTTGCTCTTGAATGATAAGATAGATCAATTGAATGTCTTAGATCAGATTTGAGAATGCTTTCCCACATTTGGAAGTTGCAAATTGATTATAAATTTGTTAGTAAATGATCTCTATTTCATTCCAAATATGGCATTTAAAGTTATCTAATAAATGTACAGTTTGGATTTACAACTTAAATTAAGAAATGAAACAATGCAATTTAGATGTAATAAGTCCTAATGAACTTAATGGGAACTCAACATTTAAGAATGACCATCAAGAACTTCAGCAAAACCAATTTCAAACTTGCTTAACCAATTTTCTGTCATAAGTTGGAAAATTATAAAATCACACTCAATTAAAAAATTGAACCTTGAAAACACTCCTAAAATTACCCAAGATCAAGTCTCCATGTTCAATTGACATGTTGAGAAGAAGAAAATAAAAATTTGATCAAAAACTTACAAGTTGGAAAATTGCTAGTTTTATATTGTAAAGCTTACAGATCGTTTTTACAAAATTGACCCTCAAAATTTCATCAAAATAAAAAATTTATGATTTCTGTGCAAAGAGGACTCTGAGAGCTTTCTGAAAGTCCTTGTTTTCCCAAAATTTACTTTTCTATCAAAAGTTATGGCCATTTGAAGTTTTACTTCAAAATGACCATCCAAAAATTAATCTAACTATATAAAAATTAAAATTTAACCTTTGGAAAAATTTCCCCAAAAATTCCATGGCCCCATAACCCTCGCAACCAATCAGATGTTTCCATGTGGCACTTCGGAGAGTGGACTCATTTAGAAACTTAAATTTTTAAAAATTTGACCTTGGGAAAATTTTCCCATTTTTCCCGCAACCTCGCATCCTCTGAACCAATCACGTGCGCACACGTGGCTTGGAGGGCACGCGGAATAAATTTTAAAACTTAACCATTTAACTCCTTTGGAAAAATTTCACTTTTTCCTCCATGGCCCCGCACCTCCATAGCATATGAGGTGCTGACACATGTCCTAGCGAACACGCGGGCCCACGCAAGTTCTTTTGACTTTAAAACTCTTTTGGCACAAAACCTTAAATCGCTCCACCACTCCGCTGACCCGCATCTAATCACAGGATGCCACGTGGCCTTTTGAGTGAGGTTGGAGGTATGAAGGAAAATTTTCCTTCGGGAAATTTGGTTTTTGACCTTGGGAAAAATTCCCAATTTTTCCTCGTGACTACGCCGCCCCGTCCCCGTAATCACGTGGCAAATTAGACATCACCGGGAGCACAGAGATATTTTCTCCTTTGAGATTTTAACTCATAAAATCTCAATTTCCCCTTTTTCCCCATTGGTCTGTGATTCCCTTGTGACCAATAGGTGCTTGACATGTGGCATGGGTTTCTCCTTGGCGGAGGCGTGCATCCATTTCCACCCTTGGGCTTTTGGCCTAAAATCTCCAAAACCTAAAGTGCCCCACCGCTCCGCATTTCTCGCGCTAATCGGGGAGTGACTCATGTCTTCCCTATCACACCCATGAGCACACGAAGGCATTTTGCACTCTTGCACTCAAGGAGGGAAAATTCTCAATTTTCCTCCCCACTCCGCCGACCCGCTCAAGGGAAATTTTTCTCCCTAAGCCCGCGGACTCCCAAGGGAAAATTTCTCCCCAAAACTCCACCGGGCCATAACTTGAGATTTATAAGGAGTTAGGAGGACTTCTTTATATGGTTGGAAAGGTGAGAAAATTTCCTATCCAATGGGCATGATTTAGGAAAGTTTTTATGACTCTAAGTATGTGAAAATCAAGTTGAACCCTGTAAGCCTATTAGGGTAGAGATAAGTGAGAAATTACTCTCCTAACCTAAGTGATGAATTTAACCTCTTGTTGTTAATGGATGTTAGAAGTACTTGTTGCAAGTCAGTCTTGATTGTTAATATAAATCTAGTTTGTGCTAACTGTGATCTTGCAACCCTCTTTTGCAAACACCGTTAATAAAAATAAATATTCCATAATTTTCCTAACTAATCCTAGTTAGTTTCTTGGTCTCACATGGTATTTTGAAGCTAGCATTACAGAAATGATAGTAAATTAGGGTGAGAAGTAAAATTTTCCTTTTGATGATGCGTTTCTCTTGAGTAACTAACAAGTTTCGAAAAGATATTCTACTTAAAAGAAAATATGGGAAAGCCACAATATGAAGGAATTATACATTCAGAGATTCTTTGAGAGTGGAAATTTTTTTGTGGTAATAAAACATTTTCAATGAGTAGGTGTGATCTAAAGGATATTCATAGTTCTAATTTTCCCAAAATTTCACAACACAAATTACTTATAGAATAATTCATCCAAATCTTTCAAGACTCTTTTGAATGAGAAAAATAGAGTTTGTATGGGGAAAATATCATCCACTAAAGCTCTTTTCTAACTAGAAAACATTAGGCACATTTTACATAGTGTTGATGCAGTAGAATGATAATTTTCTATGTGGAGAATGTTAGAGTGACAAACGTCATAATTTTTCAAGAAAAAATATTTTTACAAACTTTAGTATTTGTGACCAGGTGGGTACCACATATTATATTGATTAGGGTGTAACAACAAGTGATGTCTAATCATGTTTGTGAGGGGGCCATCCCACCTTACTTCACATCATATTGTATGTGATTTTTCATATATGCCTCATTGAGTTCCACAATCTAGTTCATGTGGGACTAAACGACAATTATTTCTAAATGGTTCCAACCAACTCATTGAGCTGGAGAGTGAGCTAGAGGGTCAAGTTGAAGGGTGATTCATCACCATGTTATTAATATAAAATTCACACCAAGTCACATTACTAGCTCTTTAAGAAAACAAGTTACATTTCTAGCTCTTCATTCATTCCAATACCATAACCTAGCTAAGCGAGATAAACAATCATTCCAAAAATATGGGAAGGGATCAAGCTGGCTTATCAACACTTATAAGTGTTCTGAAGAAATGGATAAACCACCATGTCTATGTCTCATTTTGGGCTTAACAAAATAGAGGATGACTTGGCCAAACATATGAATAAGTAGTAAAAGTTAAGGCTATTAAAACTTTAAAAATACCTCATCATGCTCTATGTGTGTGATTAATATCCCAATACAAAAGTAAAGTTCCTCAAGCCAATCATGATCTTGTTATTAGATCCTAGAGACTCGACACTTTAATCACCTTCATGTGACCAATGGAGTCAATCCATTAGGCTAAATTCCTAACAATAACCCATATGGTTAAGGCTATAAAAATTTTATAAAGACTATTTTGTAGGATAACACAAGAAAAATGATGTTTTTTGGTAGGAATTCAAGCCCTACTCGCTTGGGGAAAGGCTACGAGACCTGATCATCATACCACAAGGACATAAACATTATAAAATGTGGATATTTTCATTTGAAGTAGACATGTTATAGGAATGTGTAAGACTTAGGCCCTTTGATGGAGAAATAACCAATATAAATTGACAGGAAGGCCTTTTATCAAAATTTTATGTAGGAATGATGCTATAAGAAGGTAATTGAGATATATATTCCCAATTTGGATACTTTTTTCCTCCTTTTGCAGAGGAAATTCCTTTTGAGAGTGATAAAATACATGTGGATAATATTTTGTACAATAAGACAATATTGTAACACCAAGATCTAGTCGTGGAGTATTTCTAGAGGTGGTATGCGATGCTTGCAATTAGTATTTTCCTATTTCTATGGATGGGTGTGAGAATTTTGTGTTTATTTTTACATCATTAATAGGATCGATCATCGTATTGGTGAACCCAAAGACATAGTACCTCATGGAAAAACTTTTTTATTAACTATGGAGTATTTGTCTCATATTTCCTTCATTTAATACAAATTTTAATCAATTCTCGATATATGTTTTAAGAATATATTCCAATTTTAACATAATTACACGTTTTATTAGAAATTGAGAAATGAAAATGGTGGATGTTTAATTAGGTGTATGGTTTAAATTTGATGATTACACTACAATTTCAGATTTTTACATATTAATTTTAATGTAGTACGTTAATTTGAGAAAATTTAATAAGTTTCCACAAAAATGGAAAAAATGGGTCGAGTTAAATTTCAGCATTATCGATCAATCTATAGCATATTTCATTATCTAGATATAGTTCGAATATTTTAGTGTGATAGATATATATGTATTAAAACCCAATGAATGCACCTCTTTTTATGTGAGTGAGATATGAGAATGCTTGGCTCAAAATAAATAATGTGTATTTATCTTTGGACGTATCCAATTTTCAAAATTGGATCAGCTCTAAGAATGTTGTAAGTAGACAGTATAAAGATACTTTTTATACAAGGGTGTGCATAGTAGAAATCATGTAACAAAAAAAAATCAAATACAAAACAAACACATAAGAAATCATGTATATAATTAAATAAGAGAGGAAATCAGTCATACAAGTACACAAGTAATGTCACATATGAACTAGTCATAACAAAGGAAAATATCTTCAAACAAGGGATGCCAAAGTGTTACACACATAATAAGCATATGTAATAGGCTATAAAAGCCAAAAAATATTACAAATTTTTTTCTAAAAGACACATATAGTAGTGAACATAGGCCACATACATGGAAGTAAGCATACAATCACATAAGAAAGTGAATACAATAGATGGCCATATCCTAGAGGAACATAGAGTAAGATAGGATAGGACTACATAAAACATGTATTAGTTATATTAAATTGAAAAATATTATATTTACACTGTAAAACATTAAGCATAATGAAGAAATATAAGTATCTATATTGAAACAAGATTACCTAGATAGTGTATGAGATTCCCGTAGATTAGGAAGGACACTAGGATGGACTTAGGCCACAACTTTTCATCATATATAATCATGTGTGTACATCAAACTCAAGATACCTATTGAACATACATGTGTAAAATGATACAAAAATATGATATTCATCAAACAATATGAAACATAACATATATAAAGTGAAAATATATTAAATCAATTCATAAGTAAGTCCTATTTTTGTATTTTGACAATATTTGAATTTTTGTGCTTGTTGAATTATTTTAATGTTTTTTATATTTTATATAAACATAAGATAAAAAACGAAGAGACACCTATGAGAGTTTTAAGAATGATTCAAAAATGAATCTACAAGTACCCAATTATATGTATTATCCTATTTGAATCTTGTGGTGCATACCCTCATCATGTTCATTTTTCTCGGAAATGGTTAAGCCAGGTGACGGTGATGTGGACAACTTAGAATGACGAAAAAGGAAACTGATATTTTTATTTATGTGATAACCGTATGGTAGTCATATAAAAGATGTGATAGTTGTGGAACCTCCACTCTTCATAGAGTAACGGTTTCAGGAACATTACCTAAAGGCACTGGTGGTTGCACAAATGCCACATTTCTTACGTAATCACTGCTGCAAACAATGGTGGTTTTACACCGATGACGCAAAATGGGGAAGCACAACAACCGAAAATGTTTGGAATTCCCAATTTGATTCTTTTCTCCTTTCCTTCCATCCTGGGAAGATCAACCTTGAATTCAATAACTTTCATTCATCTAGGTAAGTGATTTGGAGTGAATTCAAGTGTGAGAAAATAAAGAAATTCTAAATTTTTCTTATTTTGTTCAAGATAGTTGAGTTATTAATCGTTGATGATTGCGAAGCAAGTAATACAAGTAGAATGATCTTGAATCCTTATTGAATACAATATATTGGAAGTGAACTTATGTTCTATTCAAGATTTAAATAGTGAAGGGATTCACTTTTTTACCCGATTATATTTTTTCCCGTATTGGGTTTCTCCATGATAAAATTCTTGTCTCCTTTTCTTCCATCTACGAGTTTCAGTATTAGGTGAATGTTTCTTACATAACATACTTTATAAAAAGAATTTGGTTTAATTTTTTCATTCATTATCACTAAGATAAGATATGTTTGTTGTATAAATAAGGCATTTTAGGGATTAGTTTGATATCAGAAAAGTTAACATTAATTGTTTGTGTGTGGTTTAAATTATTTTGACATTTTCACTTAGATGCCCCTCACCTAAAAGGGTAGTGAAAGTAGTGAAGGTATTCTAAATTCCTTTTGAAACAAATATTTACACCAAGAAGTGCAAAAAAGTAATTTGAAGCCTCATACTTGAGATGCACGTGAGATTGAAGAACATTTCTACAAGTTGGATGTGGATGAGGTAATTTTTTCAAAAGATGTGGGAAAAATTTCTTTTCTATGGGAAATATGGAGTCCATCATGGGATTTCTCATGGAAAATCTTTTTATTCCAAAAGAGGAATTAAGAGACCATAAATAAGACACTCATGAGTATGAGGAAGATTACTTGTGATGCCCACATCAAACTATCACTTGAGACCAAGAAACAAACTAGGTTTAGCTGGGAAAAATTATGGAATAATTTTTTTTTTTTTTTTTTAAAGGTGTCGAAAAAGAAGGTTTCAAGATCATAGTTAGTGAAAACCAGATAAGGATTATCAATTATTACTAACTTGCAACAAGTAATCCAAGAAACAAACAAAAACAAGGCACAAGGGTCAACAAGAAGTTAAATTCATCTCTTAGGTTAGGAGAGTGAAATCCCTCAATTTTTCCCAAACAGATTACGAGGTTCAGGCTCGATTTTCTTCTCACTTAGAATCATAAAAACTTTCCTAAATCATGCTCATTGGATAGAAATTTCTTCACCTTTCCAACCATATAAATAAGTCCTTCGAACTCCTTGTAAAACTCAATTTATGGGCCGGCGGAGTTTTGGGGTGAAGTTTTCCCTCTTGAGCACAAAAGTGCAAATCTCCTCCACGCGCCCGCGAGTCCGGTTGGGAGGACACGTGGTGCCTCTCGGTTGGCATGGGGAAGAGTGGAGTAGTGGAACATTTAATAATTTGGAGAATCTATGCCAAAATCCTAAAGGAAAAGTTGGACGCACGCCTCCGCCAAGGAATCCCCATGCCACGTGTCGAGAGCCCATTGGCGGCGGGGAAAAATTGGGATTTTTTCCCAAATCCAAACCTAAATTTTTACAAAGGAAAAATTTTCTTTCCTCCTCAACCATATCCAAAATTCCATGTAGCATCCTATGATTGGATGCGGGTCGGCGGAGTGGCAGAGGGAATTAAAATTTTACGCCAAAAATGGTTAAAAAACCAAAGAACTTGCGCGGACCCGAGCATCCACCGAGACACGTGTCAGCACCTAATTCGTTGAGGGGGTGCGGAGGAAAAGTGAATTTTTTTCCCAAAAGGCTAAAAGTTAAGTTTTCAAATTTTCTTTCGCATGCATGCCATGCCACGTGTCAGCACATGATTGGCTGCGGGGCCGCGGAGTTGCGGAGAAAATTGGGAAAATTTTCCCAAAGGCAATTTTTTCAAAAGTTAAGTTTTCAAGATGAGTCCAAGCTCCGAAGTTCCATGTGGTAACTTCCTATTGGTTAAAGGGTTTGCGGCGGCAGAATTTTTGGGGAAATTTTTCCAAAGTTCAAATTTTGATTTTAATATAGTTAGATTTATTTTTGGTTGGCCATTTTGAAGTAAAAACTTCAAATGGCCATAACTTTTGATAGGGAACTCCATTTTGGGAAAAAAAGGACTTTCCAGAAATCTCTCAAAGTCCTCTTTGCACAGAAATCATTAATTTTAGATTTTGATGAAGTTTTGGGGGTCAATTTTAAGAAATTGATCTGTAGGGTTTCACATTTAAAACTGACAATTTTTCCACTTGTAAGATTTTATCCAATTTTGATTTTTCTTCTTCTCAACACGTAAAATGAACATGAAGAAATGGTCTTGGATAAGTATTAAGGTTACTTTCAAGTTCAATTGGTGGATTGAGTTGCAATTTGTATGTTTTACATCTTTTAACAGAAAATGATTGAGTAAGTTCATAAATTGATTGTGTTGGAATTTTAAAGTGTCTTTCTTAAATGTGAAAGTCAAATTGAGTTCATTAGGAATTATTACATCTAAATTGTATTGTTTCCTTTCTCAATTTGAGTTGTAGTTCAGAACTATACATTTATTAGATAAAATTCAAATGCCAGAATTATAAAAAGAAACAAAGTTCATTCATTGACAGTTTTAATAATCCATTTGCCACTTCCAAACATGGAAAGCTTATCAGATCTGGCCTAAACAATTAATTGATTCATCTGATCATTTCAAGAGCACAACTACAATTTATATTTCAAATTTTAAATAAATGCAAAGAACAAATTGCTAACTTTTCCTTCCATACGCATTTTCTTTTCCACAGAGATATCTTTTCAGACAGTAACTCCAATATAATACAACACTACAATTGAATCTAAATCAAACACTACAATTGAGGAAGGAATGTATCTCTTTCATTGATTTCCAACAATGCTTATAGATTATTTCTTCATTTGGATTTCAATATTTAATCTACAACTGTATAACAGTCTTTTCCAATACAGAGAATAGAATATTTCATCTTTACATTTCTCAATTAAATTTCAGACTTCCATTTACAATACAATGGCTTCACATTACAACATTACACAACTCATCCACGCGAAGTGGGAAGGGATTACAAGAATTTTCTCAAGAGAAAAGATCACAAAACTGTATTCTTCTTTCTCCAAATAGTAGCATGCTGATTTCTTCTCTGCAAATTTGATCACAACAAGGAAGGGGGAAGGCAATGCTCTCCACTTAACCAAGACATCGAATGGGAAAGGAGAAACCATCCTTCCCCATTGGCCCCGAGTCCCAACCATATTGAAATGGAGAATGAGCATCAACACATGGTAACAAGTCTTCTTTCATAACAAACAACACTCCTTTCTCATGCATAAAACAACAAATACACAATTCAAAACAAGACAGAAGTTCCCAACTACATTTAAACATTTCAAACAACACAAATACTTCTTCAAGCAAGCCAAACAAGAGCAAGAGCTATGGGGATCTCCTTATGCCTCCAAAGTTGGAATTTGTCATCCACCAAAATCATACCACCATAAAAATACAAAAACCCATAAACCTTATATCTCGCAACCCCTCCTTATGCCCCCAAGAGTAAGAAATGCAAGAAATTTATTTTCCTAGGTGGATCCCAAGCCAAAACTCCTCAAAAAGAATAAGTGCCATTGGAAATCCCTTATGCCCCCCATATGAAATCCCCATAGTCTTCTCCTACACCTTTCCCTAAGCAATCTACCCAACCAGCCATGAACTCACAACACAATCACCATATCATTCATGCAAGAAAAGGGAAAAACAACATATAAAAATGATAGAATCCTACCTCTCCATAGTGGAGATTGTTTCCCAAGACAAAAATTATCCAATGCTCAAATATTTTGTCCAAAACAACAAGGTATATGCATGCAAGAGAATTTTTAAATCCTTCTTCAAAGCAAACTCCAACAACAATCAAAAATTTGACCCAAGCATGAGATAACAAGGTTTCAACAACCACAAAAAGAGAAGAAAATTGAATTTTGAAGGAGAGGGAGGGAGAGGATGATGTGGATTCCAAATGGGATGCCACACCATTCTTACTCAACCTCAAAGAGAGAAAATTAGTTTACCAATAAATCACAATAAATGTAAATGAAAATCAACTTACACACTCAAAATTAATCCATACTTGAAAAAAGAATGCATTAAAAGTATGTAAGTGGAAGTACAATTAAATATTACACATAATCAAATCAAAATACAATAAAAAGATTAATTTAGACTCCAAAACCATAGGTATGGTTGGTGGCAGATTTTAAGAGGTGTGGGACAAGTTTAACTTGTCCCAAAAGCCTCCAATTTTGGCTTCCAAGATCAAATCCGAATTTCAAAGAGGATGGAGTGTTATACACTCCAAAATTTGACTTACTCAACCTACACATCACTTACACATCTCTTACATCCTCTTACACATTCTTACAACATGCATTAATACCTATGACTCCATTTATTACATACTTTTTGGACATAATGATTTATTTATTTAACATATGGTTATACATAATATAAATCCAATTTAATTAGTAACCAAGGAAACACCTTATTATTTACATTCCACATCCCAATTAAATTTAGGTAAAGTTTAACTATGTGGCTAACACATATAAATTAAATAATAAAAAGAACACATTACAAATAAAAATACATATAGCACTAATAGGGAGGAACACATAAATACAACATATATATCCCATGGTCACAATAATGGAAATCCCCAATGGGAAATCCTAACATAACACATCACACAAAAATTATAGCTGCCATGGTGACCCCATTGAGTTCATCCGAATTTCAATATGGTTAGTCTCTGGAGTCCCTTGACATTGTTGTGATACTTTAACCTGCAAAATAACAATACCTCCTTCAGCCTTGTGGCCATATCGAACATCCAAAATGATATAAGAAACATATAAATATCATATCCAAATCACAACAATATCAAGAATTCAACATTTTCATTTTAAATTCAATTTTTCCACTATATCATCACCCAATGAATCTCTATACTAGAGCTACTCATAATATCAAATGTCACATGTCTAAAATCAACATCAATAACCTGTCCATATAAAGTAGTATATCATCATCCATAATGTCTCCAATAATCATCATGCATGCTAACTGAATCAAGGTCCATAGTAATCCATGATCTAACATATACACATCATACTAAGTCAAAACATAATAATGTCCCAAAATGAGATTTAACAGTAGCAAGATCAGTATCTAAATAGTGTCAAAGGGAAGTGGACACTACATCCCCTCCCCTTAGACTTGACTTCCTCCTAGAAGTCACTGGAACAAATGTGGAAACTACACTCGTAATACTGTGGCATCCTCCCAAGTGGCTGCAGTCTCATCATATCTGTCCCACTGCACCCGTACCTAATCAATCTCTCTGCCTCAAAGGCCCAGGGTCCTATGATCTATGATACGGATGGGCTCCATCGTCACCGCCCTTGATCTTGCCCTGAAATGATGTCTAGTCCAACAGATGAGAAGGATCTCGTAATGTACCTCCTAAGGATAGATGCATGAAACACATCATGTACATGAGACAAGCTGGGTGGCAATGCTAGACGGTAGGCCAAATGGCTGATACGCTCCAAGATCTCAAAAGGACCAATGAATCTAAAATCTAACTTAGAACCTTTTCCATAGCAGATAGGGCTCTTATGTGGTCTAACATGACGGAAAACCTTCATGCCCACATCAAAGCTATGATCAATCCTATCTTTGATCCACATACATCTTCTACCCGTCCCGTGCCTCCTGCAATCTCTGCCTAATCAACACTACCTACTACTCCATGTCAAGCAAAAGAGCTGGCCCAAGAGATACTCTATCCTCCAACCTATCCTAACTAAGGGGTGTCCTACACTCCCTACCATACAATGCCTGAAAAGGTGCCATGCCTATAGAACTCTGAAAACTATTATTGTAGGAAAACTCCACTAAGTATAGGTACTCCTCCCACTTAGACTGCTGATCCATCACGTACATCTTGAGCATATCCTCTAAAATATGATTTAATCACTCGGTCTATCCATCTGTCTCAGGATGATAGGCTGTGCTGAAATTAATCCTCATCCCGAGGACATACTGCATGGTAGTCCGTAAGTGTGATGTGTATAAAGGATCGCAGTCACAAATGATCTTCCGCAGAATCCCATGTAACCTTGACGATCTTGTCCAAATATACTCACACCACTTCTCTAGTTGTAAAAGTGGTCTTCACCAGTGAAAAGTGAGCCACTTTTGTCAATTTATCAAATGTGACCATAATGACATCGTGGTGATATCTCGACATAGGTAGCCTAGTAATGAAATCCATGGAAATGGTGTCCCACTTCCATTTCGGTATGGCATGAGGATAAAGAAGGCATGTTGGATGCTCATGCTCGGCCTTAACCCTCTGGAACTCTAAGAATCTTGACACAAAATGAGCTATATATCGACAAAGTCCTCTCCAGGATACAACCGCCGCAAAGTGGCATGAATATTCTTCACTCCAAGATGGATCAATAGGGTGCACGATGTGCCTCTATCAAGATGTCCCGCCTCAATCCTCCATCTCTAGGAACATATATTCTACCTCTATGTCCGAGAAGACCATATGCCTCTAAGGTAAAACCATCAAAATTCCCCTCATGGGGTCTCGTGACTCTATCTCTTCTCGTACTATCATGTAGAAGCTATCAAGAGGAAGTCTGCCAAAGAATCCTACTCTAAAAATCTATACTCACTATAGCAAAATCACAGCACCCCCCTGGATGTTGATTAGATTTTTAGGTTGATAATAATAGCATCTAGTGTGATTGCACAACATTAAAACCTCTCTCCAAGTGTGGGACTTACAAAATGAGAGAGGAATCTCCAGTTATTAGAGGCTGGTTCCTCAAAATCCTCTCGATTAGATCTGTTATTTGCACAATTATAGAGGTTTGAATCCTAATCCTACTCTAAATTTCAAAGAGATAGAGATAGAAAGTGCAAAAATGAAAAGTTAAACTAACAGTGATACACCAAAGGAGGAGTGGTGAACACTTCTTATTCTACGATAGACACAGATCATAAAATGCAACATAAAACATCATACGAAGAGGTTGATAAGATGTAATCAGAGGTCTGAAATGAAACAAGCAACACAAACAGAGGACTGAAAACTGGTCACAGAGCTTGCATTGTCATTTCCATTGTCAAAATCCCTTCATTACAACATCAAAGAGGTAGAAAACCTGTTACAATTTTAGAAGAGGTCTGATACTTGCAAAAATCACCTATGAAGGTGAAAGAAGAAGCTTTCTATCCAAAGAAATGTTCCCCCTAGAGAATGAGCCAAATCGGCTATTTACAATGCATGGGTCGAGCCCAGGAGAGAGAAAACATGAAAAAAAGTGGGAGCCTTTCCTCATTGAATGTAGATGCATTAAAATAGCATGGGAATCCTTAAAAACCCATGCCCTGACATTTTTGGCCATGCTGGAGAAGAATGCGACCCATTTTACATTAACACTGGTTGTTGAAACGTCAGTTCTAGCCATTACCACACGCTAGAGACATTTCTTGGTTTTATCTCTCCAAAATGAACCAAAATGCAAGATTGACCTTGGAATCATGTAGAGAATTTCACCAGATTTCCATTGATATAAAGAACGTGAAAATACGAGCTCTGGATCGAAAGTTATGGTGATCTGAAGATTTAGGGCAAAAACAGGCCAAAACGGATCAGCGAGAAAATATTTGAATTTTTTTCCCGCGTTCTACCACTTGGATGACACGTGTCAGGCTCTAATTCATCCATGGGTTCATCCTCTGAAAATTCCATTCATGCCCTTAAACTTGGACACGTGACACTATTTTATTGGTTTGGGCTTGAGGGGCACATTTTTACCTTGTGCCAAACACTTAGCAACTTTTCAACCTTCTGACACATGGCACGTTCTCGATTCGTCTGCGGGCCTCTTTGTTTATTTTTGGCCATTTCACCTCTTCGCATCCCATGCGTCTCTCACATACCTTTGGCCTCGGGTGTCTCGAATGAAAATCTCCCGCTTCGGTCGATTCGGGCTTCCTTTTTCCTGTTTGAGGTGAAGACACATGGCGAGATTCCATTCGTTGTCGGCTCTTTTGGCTTTTTGCATCCCATGCGTCCCTCGCGTACCTTTGGCCCGGATGTCCCGAACTGTCTGGGACAAATATCTCCAAACCACCCGAAATGGATCTGTCTTGTGCCAAATCGGTCGATTTGCGTGCAAGCAGTACCTTTGTCCCAGGATTGTCCCGAACCGCGCAAAACAAAAGACTTTGGTAATTTTTTCCCTCTTTCGCTGATTTGGCTTTTCGCGTCCCACGTGTCCCGACGTCCCAACTATCCTCCGCACCACCTCGACTAGGACTTAGCCAATTTTCTTCATGTTTTCGGCCCTAAGCTTGGTACAACAAACCTCGATACGACCCGAACCCTTAAGACCCGAAATGCCTTAACACAGATCCCGTAACCTTATTTTTTTGCATTTCTTCCATTTTCTCAACCTGTTGGGATTTCTTCTTGGGTGGGGGAGTTAGAGAGAAGCCGAGGGACCCCAAAAACATGATTTTTTTGCCTCAATCAATCTTATTTGCTTGGGACCAAATAATATGATGCATGTTATCAAAATTACCCTGGGGTGAATTTTGGATAACAATTTGGTGATTCAAATGGGTCATCTTCCTAGTAGATGAAGTTACCATTTGCTCAAGCATCCATTAGGCATGGAGTCATGAGTTGTAGCCTGCAAACTGATCTGAACTTTGAAAACCTCCTCTCTGAGCCACTTGGAAACCCACTGAAATGGACTGTGCAAGAGCAAGACCAGCACTACAAAAACTATGTACAAAACTGAAAATCATACATGCTCCAAATGGAACATGCGAGTGTGCACAAGCACTTCTTTTACTGAAATCAAACCTACCTACTCTATTCTAACTGGAAGCAAAGGTAAGCTAAACAAACCTGCGCAACCGGTTGTGCAAAATAGCTTCCTTTCTTCAAAATTGGCAACCATGCAACTGATTTGGCATCAACATGGCTGATTGGATGAATGGAAAATCAACAAGAAGCTGGTCTTCCACCCAAATAATCAAGGTATCACCAAGGAAAATTCAATACCTCTTTTAGTTGTTCTCGCATTTGGATTGAGGGTATGACAACCGATCCTTGGTTCTTTGTAGCTCATCCTCATTCTCAGAAGAAAGCATGACTGGTTGTGACTTCTCCTTTAGCTCTAATGAAGGCAAATACCTAGTTAGGTAAGGTCTGATCCATTTGATATGCCCATAATTCTGATATTCAACTCCAGGAATGGAGTTCTCTTGTAGATCTTCTTGGGTGGGTGATGTGGAAGCAATGGTAGAACCCTTATGCCCTTTCTCTTCCTCCAATGAAGAACATGGAAGATTTAAATCTTCTAATCTTGATCCCAAAGAGCTGCTATAAGATGCAGGATACTGCAAATGAATGCTCTCCTCCATGACAGCAGGCTCTTGTGTTTGGAACGTGGATGATGAAAGAGAGAATGGTGGAAACTCAACCAGTTCTTCTTCATCAAAACAGTCTTCCAAATCAGATAGGTAAACTACCTCATTGTTGTCCTACTGCAAATGCTTAACCTCTCCCATGGTGTTCTCTTTCTCTGCAACTTGATCACCATGGTTTCTTTCATCCTTCAACATTGAGTTTGAGAGATAAAACTCTTCTTCAATACTAGAACTTGAGAGAGATGAAGTAGAAAGAAGAACTGAAGGTTCTTCTATAGCCTGCTTTGTGCTCAAAGCCCTTGGATCTGCACTTTTCTCCTCCACAACTAGAATGTGCTCCTCTTCTTTTGGATTTGGAGCAACTTCTCCTTCCTCTAATGTTTGAAGACAATCTTGCTCTTGATTGAACTCTTCCTCCAGCATGAAGTTTGTCAAGTCAAACTCTTCGATCTGCTGCTCTAGAGGACAAGTTGGGACTGCAAGATCTTCTTCTTCTGCAACAAAATCAGTCCTGACCACCATTTGTTCTCCAACTCCAACCTCTTCTAAAGGCTTAACCATCAAGGGGATCTTTGTCATCCCAAATTTAAGAGCCCAACTCTTCAGACTTTGAATTTCTTCATCTTTGTTTGGCTTCTCTTTTTGTTGTTGTTTTCCTTGACTGGCATTCTGATTTTTATCCTCCCAACATGGATTTGGGAATGCAAGAGGAGAAGTGGATTGTAACTCAAATGGCTTGGCAATTTTTCATGGTGGTGGAGGTAGAAACTCTTGTTTCTTTGGAGGAGAGGGTATTTCTGTTAGCTTTTGTGGAGGGGGTGACTGTTTGGAAGGAAAGGGGAAGGAAGAATTGAGATGAGGTGGAAGACTAGGTGGTGGAGAAATGGATTCAACACTTGGGACAGCAGATGGAGAGTTTAAAACTTGACACTGCTGAGATAAAACAGATTGGGAAAGAGGAAAAAGAAAGGCATGAGATGGCGTGCTTACCCATTGACAAGGTTGTTGAATACTCCTCTCATACACCTCTATTTCTTCAATCCACTTTGCAAGCAATGGTAGCATTGCAATCATGAAGTCAAGCTTCTCTTGAGGGCTGTAATTCCTTGGAAAAGGTCCCACCCATGGACAGGGAGCTCCACAACCGATTCCAAGTGCTTTCATTTGTGGTTGAGCCTGGATCGCACCATATTTACCTCCATCTTTTGGATTTTTTCCAACAGAACATCATCTTGCATCTGATGGTCTTCATTATATGCATACTCTTGCTCTTGGAAAGCTCCATAGCCAAACTGATTTTGGCATTGCTGCTCATATGGGTATGTATGCTGATTTTGAATTTGTTCAAAATGCTGATTTGGAGGATTTAAAAAACATGTTGGAGGTGGGAAACATTGCTGCTGTTGTAA
Source organism: Taxus wallichiana var. yunnanensis (assembly GCA_018340775.1). Lineage (NCBI taxonomy): Eukaryota > Viridiplantae > Streptophyta > Pinopsida > Cupressales > Taxaceae > Taxus > Taxus wallichiana. The sequence goes on along the minus strand of CM031236.1, from coordinate 276,950,435 downwards.
ATGTGAGTTCCATGATGGAAATGAAGTCATGATTGCACAACTTCATGGAATGGAAAAGAATGAAAGGGATGGAAAGAAGGATGGATGGGAATGGATGGAAAACAGGTCTGCAACTTCAGAAATGGGTTGTTGATCAGATGGAGTCGCCAGATGTGTTTGCAAGTGCCTCCAAAGGCTGAAATCTTCATAGGAACACACCAACCTACAAAAGATGAAGTGGAAGACCTCTAAGGTCCCACTAGGTGTGCCAAAACTGTTAGTGCAAAATCACAGCACCCCTGGATGTTGATCAAATTTCTAGGTTGATCATACTAGCATCCAGTGTGATTGCACAACATTGAAACCTCTCTCCAAGTGTGGGACTTGCAAAATGAGAGAGGAATCTCCAGATTAGAGGCTGGTTCCTCAAACTCCTCTGATTAGATCTGTTATTTGCACAATTGCAGAGGTTTGAATCCTAATCCTACTCTAAATTCCAAGGAGACAGAGATAGAAAGTGTAAAAATGAAAAGTTAAACTAACAGGTGATACACCAAAGGAGGAGTGGTGAACACTTCTTGTTCTGTAGATAGACATAGATCATAAAATGCAACATAAAACATCATGCATAGGCTGATAAGATGTAATCAGAGGTCTGAAATGAAACAAGCAACACAAACAGAGGACTGAAAACTGGTCACAGAGCCTGCATTGTCATTTCCATTGTCAAAATCCCTTCATTACAACATCAAAGAGGCAGAAAACCTGTTACAATTTTAGAAGAGGTCTGATACTTGCAAAAATCACCTATGAAGGTGAAAGAAGAAGCTTGCTATCCAAAGAAATGTTCCCCCTAGAGAATGAGCCAAATCTGGCTATTTACAATGCATGGGTCGAGCCCAGGAGAGAGAAAATGTGAAAAAACATGGGAGCCATTCCTCATTGAATGCAGATGCATTAAAACAACATGGGCATCCTTACAGACCCATGCCCTGACATTTTTGGCCATGCTAGAGAAGAATGCGACCCATTTTGCATTAAAACTGGTTGTTGAAAGCGCCGCCTTCGCCATTACCATGCGCCAGATACGTTTGTTAATTTTATCTCTCCAAACTAAACCAAAATGAAAGATTGACCTCGGAATTGTGTAGATAATTTCACCAGCTTTCCATTGATATAAAGAACATGAAAATCTGAGCTCTGGATCGAAAGTTATGGCGATCTAAAGATTTAGGGCAAAAACAGGCCAAAAAGGATCGGCGGGAAAATATTTGAATTTTTTTCCTGCGCTCTCGCCACTGGATGACACGTGTTAGGCTCGATTCGTCTACGGGTTCATCCTCTGAAAATTACTTTCAGGTCCTTAAACTTGACATGTGACACTATTTTATTGGTTTGGGCCTCGAGGGGCGCATTTTTACCTTGCGCCAAACACTTAAAGCAACTTTTCAACCTTCCGACATGTGGCATTTTCTGATTTGTCCATGGGCCTCCTTGTTTCTTTTTCGGCCATTTTGCCTCTTCATGTCCCGTGCATCTCTTGCGTACCTTTGGCCTAGATGTCCCGAACAAAAATCTCCTGCTTCGGCCAATTCGGGCTTCCTTGTTCCTGTTTGAGGTGAAGACACGTGGCGAGATTCCATTCATTGTCGGATCTTTCGGCTTTTCGCGTCCCATGCATCCCTCACGTACCTTTGGTTCGATGTCCCGAACTATCTCGGGACAAATATCTCTCGAATCGCCCGAAATGGATTGTCTTGTGCCAAACCGGCGATTCGTGTCCCGCACGTACCTTTGTCCCGCTTGTCCCGAACTGCGTGAAACAAAAGACTTAGGCAATTTTTTCCCTCTTTCGGCCGATTCGGCTTTTCGCGTCCCACACATCCCGATGTCCCAACTGTCCCGCAGACCTCCCGACTAGGACTTAGCCGATTTTCTTCATTTTTTCGGCCCCAAGCTTGGTACAATGAACCTCAGTATGACCCGAACCCTTTAGACCCGAAATGCCTTAACACAGTCCTGCAACCTTATTTTTTTGCATTTCTTCCATTTTCTCAACCTGTTGGGATTTCTTCTTGGGTGGGAGAGTTAGAGAGAAGCCGAGGGACCCCAAAAAACATGATTTTTTGCCTTGAATCAATCTACGTGCTCGGGTCCAAATAATCTGATGCATGTTATCAAAATTACCCTGGGGGGTGAATTTTGGATAACACTAACTTCCCTAGTGCAAATTTGGGACTTACTTTGGAACTTATGACTTCCCTAGATGAAGTTGGGACCCTTTTTTAAACGCTAACTTTCCTAGGAAATTTATCTCCTACTTTGCAACTTCTAACTTCCTTGGGTGGATTTTGGAACCTTCTTTTCAACTATTGAATTCCTTGGGAAAATTTAGCACCTTCTTTGCAACTATTGACTTCTCTCGGGGAATTTGGCACCTATTTTACAATGCTCAATTCCCTATGGGAAGTTGAGGCCTGCTTTGAAACTTCCGACTTCCCTAGGGAATTTGGCACCTATTTTGCAACTTTTGACTTCCTTAGGGAAGTTGGCACCTACGTTTCAACTAGTGACTTCCTAGAGGAATTTTTGGCTTGTTTTGTAACCGCTTTGACTTCCTAGGTAAGTTAGGATTTTATTTACAACTTCGACATCCTCGGGGAAGTTGGCACCTATTTTACAATGCTAACTTCCCTGGGGAAGTTGGGATCTTATTTGATATTGTTGACTTCCTTGGGAGAAATTGGCATGTAATTTGTAATTGGTGACTTACCTAAAGGAATTTGGGACCTTCTTTACAATTACTAACTTCCTTGGGTGAAGTTATGACCTTCTTTGTAATAGCTCATTCCTTGGGAGAAGTTGGGACCTACTTTACAACTGTTAACTTCCCTTGAGGAATTTGTTAGCTAATTTGTAACTATTGACTTCCATGCGGGAATTTGGTACTTGTTTTGTAAATCGTTGAGTTCCCCGGGATGTTGGCACTTGATTTGAAAATTTGGGTTTTGGGTTTCATAATGCAATGTACATGTAAATTACAAATTGAAACCCAAAACATGAAATGCACTAAGTCCTTTATATTTTTACTTTGGGATTTCATTTGTAATTCTACATGTAAATTACAAATTGAAATCCGAAACCTGAAATGAATTCAATCCTTTTTATTTTGGGTTTGGGGTTTCATTTATAATATTACATGTAAATTACAAATTGAAACCCGAAATCTGAAATGCACTTAATATTTTGTATTTAGGGTTTTTTTTTTCATTTACTATATTACATCTAAATGACAAATTGAAACCCAAAACCCAAAATGCATTGAGTCCTTTGTATTTTGGGTTTGGGGTTTTATTTTTAATTTTACATGTAAACCGAAAATTGAAACTTGAAACCCAAAATCCACTACAATGTACAAATTAGAAACTGAAATCCAAAATGCACTAAAATATGCAAATTAGAACCTGAAACCTGAAATGCACTAAAATATGAATTTTAAATACTTAGACATTTTTAATAATTTCAAACAAATGGTCTAAAGCATCAAAACTTTAAGAAGCATGGATTTTTCAAGGAATAGTCATGCAAATGGGTAAGGTTACTTGAAAATTTAACATTTTTTGCGACCTCTGGGGAATTCTTGTCTACTAAGAAAAATTCATGTAGCCTTGATCAAGTCCATTGGGCATAGGAGTCAAAAAAATCCTCAAACAAAAAATAACACAAGTCTCGCATCCCATAACATCAATGGAGGAATTTTCAATGGATATTTTTGGGTTTATATGCTAACCTAGAGGGCGAGTCTTGAGTTGAATATGCTATGTTATATGGTGATCCTTATCATATTATTGTTACTAGAATCATCTAATTCATTAACTTATGAATGCAAACAAGAAATTGTAGGTTACACATGAGATGACTAAAGCATAACCTCTACCACTAAAACCTTCATGACCTATGAGAAAAACAACTATCATCCGTAATAAACAAAAGGGTGGACAAGTGGAAGAAAACTTGCACAAAAGGGTCACGCAACAAAAACCAAAGGCGTAAAAGGTATGTACATATTTTTTAAAAGCATACATGCTCTAAGAGGAAACATACAGAGTGTGCACATAAAATTATTTTACTAAAACGAAACCTACCTACCCTATTCTAACCAAATGAAAAGGAGGCTTAAACAAATCTAGATTTAGGAAAGGATAAATAGCTTCCTTTCCTAACAAAATAAGACCATGTAACTGATTTGGAACTAAATATGGTATTTAATGAGAGTTGAAAACTCATAGAAAACTAATTTCTTGTCTCATTTCATAAATTATCGACAACAAATAAAAATAATAACTCTTTTAGTTGTTTTTAATTTGGATATGAGACTCATTTTATTGACCTTTGGTGCATTAAATCTCTTCCTCTTGCTTTGAAATAAGCATGATTGGTGGAAAATCTATTTTTGGCTCTAGACTAGCTAAATATCTAATTGACCAAGGACTGATCCTCTTGAATTTCCCATTTTATTTACTTTCTTCTTAATTGTGAATGTTTGCAAGCCCATTTCAAAATGATGTTGTTTTCTCTTGCGCCAATATCCCTATTTCCACCCATGTATTCTTATGCTCTGCTTCTTCAAAAAAGAAGCTAAAGAGATCAAATTCATCCTCCTTGAATTCTTGAGGCCCTTCCTATTGCATTTAAGTGAATAATGATGCTCTTGGTGTATTACTAAAACCTTCCAAAAGTGAAATAAGTTTTAAACATATAGATGAATCAGGATCATTGCATTCGGTTATAATATATTGCTCACTCGGAATCCCTCCTTCCTCACCTTCTTTGATGGCGCAAGCATTTAAAAACACTCTCACTTCCCCTAGACTTCAAATTTGACTATCCTTCATATATGACTGAGTTGTTTTTATGTTCAACCCCATTTTATATGGTTCCCATGTTCTCATCCTCCCAATCTGAGTCAAACCAATCTTTAACGAGATATGGAATTTTGTTTTTTATGAAGCTAGTTGGAGATGACACATAAATAAGGGAAATTTGATTTATTACATGTTTGGGAAGAAATTTTTAGTTCTCGTCACATGATCCCCAAAAATTAGGGAAATTTGATTTATTACATATGATTTGATTAATTAAATAAGCCAAATGATCCCCAAATTTTTTTCCCTACTCGTTGATGAGCCCTTTCCAAAATAATTGTTTGATTTCACATAAAAACTTGTTGATGGGAGTGTTGTATGGGTTGTTTCATCTCTCTAAAAGCATATCAAACTTCTCGCTCTACCAACATTGTAGCATAAATTTGTATAGTAAGCATTGGGTAGAAGGTATGGAAAACATGTGGAATACCACAACTTTTTAAAACATTAGTGTAGTCACAAAATCACACACTTACTATTACATTTATATCACCAAGTATGTTATTTTATATATGGATCTCACGTAATAAAAGTATTCACTAATGACTTATCCCCTAGTCTTATCATCATTTAGTCGGTCACCATCATCATTTGTCTAGTATAATCATCAGTTGTCTATATAGTTTGGCCATATATTAGGGATTCTTAAGTATCGTAATTTTCTTGATTGTTATCTTCAGTCCTTAACTAGGATGCCTATGGCAGTGATGGGATGCCCATGGGCACCTTGGTCCATTATTTTATGTGCTCTGGTCCTCGTGACACTTGGGAATTTATCTATTCTAGGTTGGTCTTTTTCATTTTCCCGTTCATTCCCCTAGGTACTAGGCCGCATGTCGGGTCATTAGTGTTAAAATTTTAGCAAGATATCCCTATATAAACATATCATACTCACTACATTATGGGAAGACATATTACTATCAAGAGCTAGCTATCTACTAAGGAAAAGACTGGATTTGGGAATCTTCTACATCTGCATCACATAATCATAAGGGGAAAGGGTTGTATTCATTCTATTCCATCCACCATTTGCATCTTGCATCTAGTTATTTCCCCCTACTTCTACATCATTGATGCTAGGGAACCCTAGGCACAAAATTGCACACACAAGAACACAAAACTACATTAGATCTGGAATGTAGTGCAAAACTTAGTCATAAATCCAAAATTATGGAACCTAAGGTCAGTCGGCCTCACCCTTTGATTTGCATATTTATTTTTAGGAATTTGATGCTTTGTATGGGGTTTTACAGGTAGATATTCATCACACAACTATATCGACATTAGTGAGGATATTGCGAAAACCAGGTGACCAAGACGTAGGATCTATGAAGACCTTGTGACACTATCATAACCATACCCCGAGCTCTTTCACAAACCTAACTTCCCGGATCATAGACCGGGTGCCCCCGTGTTCTCTAGTCCTCTCCTAAGAACCCCGGTCTAGGAAGATCTTCGCTTACATACACTTTCCTAGTAGCACCATCAATATTTTTCCTATCCGCACATCATTCTTCCTAGTACTACACATAGTAAGGTAATTAAATTTCAGGTTATTACGCTATCCATTCCCATTTTCATTATTTGATTTTATAATTTTTTATTGTTTTACATCACATTTATATCAGTTATTCCCTTGTTACTAGTTTAGATTAACATATAAAATTCCCATTTTTAGTTAATCATTTTAGTGAACCCATCTTTTCAAATAGTTTTCCCTAGGATCCAATCAAACCCTAATGGCTAAAGATCACTCATCTTCTTCTCCCATCATGTCTCACTTTAGTGTTAACCCTATTTATGATGAGGCTGCCATAGCTAAGCTAAAAGATCTATATAGTGTTCCACTTGTTACACCTGACCATATTCAACAACAACTCTTAGATGGACAACAACATGTGCCTACTAGTTTTTCCGATTCTCCTATAGGAATTAACATTGTTGAGGATCTTGTTGTATTTACTCATTGAACACCATGTCATATAGTTACTTGTAATCCTATTTTAGATCTTTCTCAAGAAATTCTATATGACTCACTTATTGATTACTTGCTAGGTATTGATAATCATTCCCAAATCCACACTAATTCTTCTATTACTCCGACCACTGATATAGATTCTTCTCATGACTCTACCATTTCTGACATTGCTTCTCCTACTACATCTCCTACTAGTTTGCATGCTTCTTCACATTATGTTGACGATCCTATTGATAACCTCCTTAGCAATGTTATCACTTCTGAGGCTCTATCTGATACTAGTGAGGCAAATGATATTCATGGCTCTCTTTCTTTCTACACCATTGAATGTTCCTCTCTACTCCATTATTAGTTTCTCATGACATAACATCTACCACTATGCATGAGTCACCACCATCTATCACTTCTTCTTCTCCTCTTATTATATCATCTATATCTCTTAGTCCATCCTCTCCTATAGATGTGTCTCCATTAGTCAACTCATCTATTAAGGTTGTTTCTGATGATAATAAATCCATTTCTATAGATACTTCATCTATCTTACCTACTATAGTTTCCTCAGTACTACTTATAGTGTGCCCTTAGCATCAAAATATTCCTTGTCACCTCTAACATTCCTATGATTACCCATAATGGAAAGCTAAAACCACTTAATACTTTAGAAATTAGGGCTTATTACGCTTCTATTGACAATAATTCATTACATGGTAATCTGGTCCCTAAAAATATTCATAACTCTACATTTCCTCAAGATTTTGTCATGCCTACTTTCACATGTTTTGATGGTACTAGTGACCCTCATGCTCATCTTCTCCATTACCACTTGCTTATGGCATCTTATTCCAATGATAGATTATTACTTAAGGCCTTTTTATATAGTCTTGTTGACGAGGCATTACAATGGTACACTCATCTCCTCTTTGGGTCCATTAGTACTTTCTATGACATAGAGGATGCTTTCCTCCATCACTTTATCATCAATAATGGCCCTAGAGTCACTTATGATTATATACCTACTTTACATCAAGGATTCCTTGAACCTATTAAGGACTATATCCTATGATTCAATGCTTGCATCCATTAGCTTTTTTTTCCAGCCCATTGATCTTGAGAAGTAATTTATTTTTTGTCATAGCCTCATTTATCCACTTAAGAAATGATTGCATTATGATACATGTGTGAGTAATTAAATATCATATGCTATAAGGTTATTGACTTACAAAAAGACCTCCTCTCAACACAGAATGCAGATCCTCCACATACTTTTGTGGCTATAGCCTCATCTATTTCTCCACTTGAGCCTCTGGTCGAGCCTCCCACACAATCTCCCACCAGGAAAAACAAACAAGCTCAATACATTCCACCACCAAAACATACTTCTTCTCTGGCTCCACAACAAGACACTCCTCCTACCACGCCACTTATGTCACATAAATCTTTGTACTTTTATCGCCACACATGATCGCATGATGTGTTGTGTGTATTACTTAATGAGCCATTAATTTGTTTACCTTCCAACCAGTATCATCCACAACACCAATTATATCATCAATGTGACCAACAGTATTGTAATTATCATTATCTAAATAGCTACAGAGACAATGATTATCTTTCCATTTAGGATAAATTTTAACAATTATAGGATAAGGGCACCATATCCTTTTTTTCTCACCCATGTGAGTGATCCATCTCTCCTTTACATCGCTGCATAGCTTCCTACTATAATTGATTCATCTCTAATATATGGTGTTTTGACTATGATGTATCCACCCTCATAATCTATTAACACGTGTTGCCCACAACATCCATCACATTCACTACATCAACTCGCATCCATCACATCCATCACATTCACGCTATCCACCACATAACGCTCGCTACTTTGCACTAGGTACCACAACATTCCACTTTTATAGATTTCACCACAGCTCCATATGACACTCAGTTTGGTTCATATACTCATGACGATTCCCTTACACATGCATCCACCACCCCACGCTGCCTTGGTATTTAGTAGGTGAGTACTCTCACCTCAACCCTAGATGACACACTTGTGTTCTCATGGTTCTTACATGAATGTTGAGGTGTTTTTCTAAAAATATTTCATCACACACTTCTTCGATTCATTTAGTGCACTCAATCATTTGACAATGACACAATCTTGCTTATGTGGATCATACTTGACTCGCTAAGAGGTCTTAACTAAATGACCCTATTCATTTACACAATGGGAGGCATCGCTAATCTACCCCCTTACCTAATTTAATCATGCTAACATATTACAACTACATTTCACTTTAACACATTCATCATAATACATCCATTTTACTTTTATGCATTGCTCTATCTTTCACATTTATACTACTATCATCATTTTAATAACTACGTGCTACACATTCCATTTAGTTAACATTTCATCAATCACATTACACTTGTTATATATTATCACCATTCCTCATACACATTTTTTCTATCATTACCAACATTATAATGCAGATCTACATTAATCAAATACAAAAAATACACAACACATTACATATACTAGGACAAAAACCATAGAATTATACACCATTAATCACATCATGCCATCAAAACACTAAAACTTAGGTTTATCATATATGAAAAACATGCCCCATACATATATATCCAATACAATCACCATAAAAACACATGTGTCATCACCGGGGGAAACACCCCCACATCATTTACAAGACTACAAATCAGATCTCATCATCACTATTGCTCTTAGGAATTGTGAGAGCCCTAGAACTATATTCCTCTCCACCCATACAATGTCATTATTCACGGCCCACGAACTACGAACCTTCCTCTATATTAGAGTAATCTCCATAGCCTACTCGAAACCGGTGTTGCATACCCATATATTATGTAAACACATCTTGTGCCAAATGACCACCACCTACGGCCTCTCGGCTCGTCGAGTATATTCACATGCGTCATCCCTCTTGCCTAGCAATAAAATACATGTCATCACTGTTATATAGCTACCAACTAAAATAAATGGGCATGGTCACCCACTATGTCATCCAATCACTCAAGTATACCATCACCTAGCACATCATTCTGCACATTCCATGTCAATGTGTGGATGGATGTGTCCATGATAAATGACCAATACACATCACCTACAAACACAACTTACAATGTGTTAAACAACTATACAACACCATATACTCAAACCATGAATTACACAACACAACTAAAAAAATATGCACACTCAGCTACAACCACTACTATGATATCGGGGGAATGTCCCATCCCCTCTCCTCCTCCTCTATATGGTAACTCCATTGGACCTGAAAAATGGGTACAACAATACCCACCGATGATATTCCCACCATGTATGGAACTCCTCGATGTAACCCGCATCATCTCCATTAACAGGATCTATTTCCGATCCACCTCACCCAGCCCAGTGGCACTAACTACTACTCGCTATAGGACCTAACCAAGCTCCGGCCCTCCTCGAGGCCCTAATATCTTGCAACCACATATATGGCTCTTGGGGTACATCTTGAGCCATGCCAAACTCGACGCAACAATCTCTCTACACGAAAAGGTTCTTCCACACATGGAAAGTGGTCCTCTCACCACATAGTCCTTTGAATGCATCACAACTCTCGTAGCATTGTCAAACCATCCCCATAATCACGGTATGGGCTCCATATGACTACCTCAAGAACCATCCTATCTTTCAATGACATGTACATATATGTGTCCATCTTCCTATGAAAAACTTCAAACCACCATCACATATATATCTCTGGTTGAGCCCATTATCCTCGTTGACCTCCAACTGGTCCCAATTTAGCTATGTGCTCATATACCCATACATGCAATACTGTGGTGGCTCCTATTCCTTGACCATGATCCTCTTGAGTAAAGTGGTATAGATCCCTATATAGGTGGGCCAATACACACTGCACCCAAGCATATCTAGTACCCTACTCCTCTAACTACTCACATATTTCATGTATCTTATATAAGATGCATACCCATCTTTCCCGCATGGCTATACATGACACAATCATAATAGATATGGACTTACGCAAGCGCAAAATGCCAAACCACAAAATATCATCTAAACTAACATGGGCCTTGGAAGGTACTCAATTCCCAACAAAATATTGTCTCGCAACTCACATATTCTAGTTCATATCCTCTAATATCATAATCCACACTCTCTCCCCTACAACTTTAAAAATTAGTATGTGATATACATCCTCCAGTGTAATGTTCATCTCCCCCATACAAAACAAAAGTGTGCATGTATTAGTGCATCACCTCTCACATAATGCTATCAACATGGGAATATTATGAGGCACATCCCCCATCCATGCTATGTGTTGTAGGCCAATATGGTCCGTCACATCCCAATAATCATTTGAGAACCAATCTAAGCAACGTACTCATATGTTGCCCACCACAGAACTCCTTTGAGTGTATATCCCTCTCGCACACCACAAGATGAAAACAAGAGTAACATTAGAACACACTAAAAAATCAAATACACTCATTTATCATATTATAAACATGTCTTTAACCATTATTCATCTAATGCATACACTTTGGACCAGGGCACTTAGATGCAGAACTGGGGTGCCCAAGAGCAGCACACCAACACCTAGTTCTAGGTGCTCCAATCCCAAGGGTCACTAGCACCCTCACCACTTTTTTTCCTAGGTCTCAAACGTCGAGAAAAACTAAAATATAAACTTTTCAAAACTTCAATACAAATGACTACAACACCATATTTTTTTGAAAATCAAGGCACTTACCAACTCCACAAATCATACGTGACGCTATGGTTACGACCACCCTATCAAACTGAGTAGGATGCTATGTTCGACTTGTGGCATTTTTACCTACCCCAAGCTTACTCTCATGCTCTCATAAATAAAAATCAATTATTTAAACAATTTTTCACATTACCATTTATAGTTGCTATTTATTCACCTAGTTTAGTCATTATATCACACTTATTATAACAACTAATGCACACTACACTATTTTTATCATATCCCCACCATTTCTACTCCTATTTACACCTTTGTTTGCAACATTCTTTTCAAAATCCCACGTCAACCATATTGTACAATTTCTATACACATTCTCTCTCTTTAACATTGTATGCCATTGGCTTTATATACATTTTCCTGATTTTCTATGACTTACTATTTTTATCATGATAACTTTCAGCTCAATAGTCATTTGTATCAACATTTCCCATTTCACCAAAAGATGGGGTATATCATTTGGGTCATCCTATAATTCCCCTTATATTACATTGTGACTAATCAACCCTACCGTTATTATTCAAAAACATTTGCTAATCTCTGCATGTCAATTGACCATTACTCCCCCTAATGACCTAATTTGGGGACAACAAACATGTAATTTTTCCTAAGAGATGTAATTTCTTTGTTGTGTTGATATCTTTACTTGATTATTTTTGAGTTTTGGAAAATGTTGACATGTGATTGTGTCTGTGCTGAGTTGTTGTGCTATTCTCATCTATTTAATCATGTTTTCTAGAATGATATCAAGTGCTTATAAGATCTGGTTGTAACTCCTTCTTATGGTAGTAAAAGTACTTATGTTGTTGATCATGAAGTACATACTTAATTGGTTTTTGAAATGGACTTAGTGATTTAACTTGTGGAAAGTGAAAATCAGGTTCTTGGAACAGTTAAGTGATTGGGTAATCTGGTAAGTTTTTGATGTCTTGATATAATTACTACTTTTGTATCAATAGTGGATTAGGATAACACCTTGGATCAATTTCAGTGATCCAAGGTATTCTCCTAAATCGATATGTGATTATGAATTTAAATTTAATGAACACTTGGCTTCCTATTCATTCTAGAATTGTAATTTCAAATGATAGATTTTTTTGACAGTGAAGAAGCTAATTTATTGTTTGATTATACTATTGTCTTTGAAGGATTAATTTTGTTAAGGGAAGTCTGGTTCATGATTAAATTACAAAATTCGTGAGTAGATATAATTTTCAAAAGGTCTTGTTATTTTCCTTATATTATGAAAACCTAATATAACCTATTCTATGGTAATGTATAATGTTTTTAAATGGCTTAACCTAACCCTATGGACATTTTATCAAAGTTGTTAACAACCTCAACTAAGGTTGAGATATTGATATTCAATTATATATATCCTAACCTACCTAAAGGGGTGATCATAATCCCTAACTCGTGACCTAACTATGGTTGGAATTTAAGAAGGAAGGGTTAGTGGTAAGGTTGAGTATGTTAGGCACCACCCCATCAAATACTTGGGTAAGTGCACCAAGTTGGGGCAAAAGGGGTCTTAAGTGGATGCATTTTTCTGAAAAAAAAACTCAACTTATACATGTTTTTGAAATAGTTACACTCAAAATTGGAAGACGTTGTAGAAATATGAATCATAGAATTTTGAGTCTAGTTTCAAAGATATTATATTTTATTGAAAACAGATAAGTTTAAATGGTTCAAACAACTAAAATACCAAAATATTCTCTTCTTTTTGTTAAAAACATAATAGAGTGACTTTCGTGCCCCCACCATTTTTGAGCACGATTTAGTATTTTTGAAAACCCTTTAATAGAAAGATAACTAGGAGCATCTTGTTTGGGCTCCATTTTTTAAAGATTTTTTTAGTGAATATTTTTTTATTTATGATTTTTCTAGTACATAAATTTTACGCTTTGAAAATTAATGGAGCTCCATTTGTGCCCCCTAACTACCTCAAAAAATATTGAAAATTATATTTTTTTTGAATATGTATAGAATTATGCCTAGTTTGGGCTAGTATAATTTTTTTAAAAATTTGATAACCCAAAAAATATATACACCGTGAAAGATAGACATATTTGCACTTCAAAAAATAGCTATAAAAAGGCATAGTTAGAAAATGAATAATATGGAAACCTTATATTAGTTAAAAAAATTGAAAAATTATATTTTTAGAAAGAAGAGACTCTGCTCTACATGGTGCTATACTTTTTTTAAAAATGGATTGATTGTTTTATTTTGATTTATCATAGAGGAAGTGTCATTATTACATTTTCTTGTAAAAACTCATTGTTTGTTGTGTTTGTGTAGGTCCATGCCTCGGGCTTGGGGATCCAAACCGGATCCCAAGCCTTGAGGCATGGCTTGGAAAAAGAGAAAACACAAAACATGTATGTGTTACATAACATGTACGTGTTCTGTGTAGTATAATCATTATGTATGTTTTTTACATGCTTCTATTTACATAAATAAATATTTAAGTTAAAATATAAATAATAATAAATGAAAAACTTATACTTTAAATTTATTTATGTAAATATAAGAAATTAGGGTCACTTTGCACCTTATGGAATTAGTCTCACATCTCCACGAGTCATGGTTTAGGAGATAGTTTTTAAAAGTATAATCTGTTAGTATGTAGGTAATTTTTCAGGATTTTAGCATTCAGGCTAAATCTTTTAACATTTCACTTCTACAATCGAAACCATAAACCATAGGCCATAAACCTAAACACTAAACTGTAAAACTTGAGAACTAAACCCTAAACCCTAAACCTTTAACCATGATCCCTAGACCCTAAACCTTAAACATTCATCCCTTATGAGTGAGCCCTAAACCCCAAGCCTTAAGCCCTAAACCCTAAACCCTAAACCCTAAACCATGAACCATGAGCCCTAAATACTGAACCCTAAACCCTAAACCTTGTCCCCTAAACCCTAAACCTTAAACAACGAATCCTAAACCCTAAACCCTAAGCCTTAAACCCTATACCCTTATCCCTAAGCCCTAAAATATAAACCCTAAACCCTAGACCATACACCCTAATCCATAAACCCTAAACCTCGAGCCCTAAACCATAAACAATAAACCTTAATCCTTAAACATTAAATTCTAAACCCTAAAACCGAACCATAAACCATAAACCCTTATCCCTAAACACTAAATCCTTAACCCAAAACGCTAAACACTAAAGCCTAAACCTTAAACCCTAAATCCTTAACCTCGATCTATAAACCCTAACCATAAACACTAAACCCTAAACCCTAAAGCTAAAACCTAAATCCTAAAACACAACCCTAAACCTTAAATCTTGAACCCTAAACCTTAAACCTTAAACCCCGAACCATGAGACCTAAACCGTAAACCCTCAACCCCAAACTATATTTCATCAATATTTCCTAGTCTCATGCCTAGAACCATCATTGAGTCTGCTTATAGAACTACCTTATTTATGAGAGGTGGGACAAGTAACTAAATGGATATGACATCTACCTTGTGCCTTATAATGCATATATTACAAATATCTTCCAAACTTGTTTCTCCCCACATATACTTGCAGTCTTGAATGTAAATTTATTCACACTCCAAAACAAATTTCACATTTCTCATATTTCCATGTATGATATTATACAAGCGAGGATGACCCATTGGAAGTTGGACAAAATAACCATCACAACAAAAAAACTAAGCTTAAAGGAAAAAAAAATATACATAGAGAATATATTAATGTAGAGGTGTAGGAGCATAATTAAATTTCCTATAGTATCCTCTCCTCTCGGAGAAAGATAAAGTTCAATTGTTCTACTGAATGGATAGTAAATTTGACAAAACTTCATAAAGTGTTCAAAAAAATAGAAAATAGGGGAATGGCTAAGAACACTAAGGGGTTATCAATCACCTAGTAAATCTATCTTGTTTAGTTCTAAATGGGAGTTACTTGGCCTACGACTCGGTGACATTTCATTCGTTGATAAATCCTTATATGATAAACCCATGGATGTTTTCAAAATCACCCGAATAAAAATAGAGGGGTAGTCATCAATCCTAGTGAAGGGTGTGATGTGATTTCCAAACAACTTGAAATTCATATAGATTTAGAGGTCATAACACAAATTTACAAATATCTCTATCATTATAAATGGAAGCCAAGTAACAGTGTCTCCCTATAATCCAAGGCTTGAGGACTAATGGGGTCTTTGGAAGGATTGGACAGTTAGGAATATGACATTTCCCTCCTTCAAAATATCAAAAAATTAAAAACATCAAATTTTGATGACTCTCTTTGAATGTTCTACCTACAAATTCGATGAGCCCTAAACTCTATGACCTAAACCCTTAACCCTCAACCATGAGACCTAAATCCTAAACTATAAACCCTAAAACCTAAAACCAAAATAATAAATGTTAAACCCTAAACAATAAATATTAAACCCTAAAACCTAAATCCTAAACCCAAACCCTAAACCCTTGACCTGGACCGTAAACCCCGAGCCCTAATCCCTAAGCCCTAAATACTAAACCCCAAACCTTAAACCAATAACTCTGAACCCCGAACCTTAAGCCATAAACCATGAACCATGAACCCTAAACCCTAATCCCTAAACCATAAACTCTAAACCTTAAGCCTTGAACCCTACACCCTAATCCTTGAGCCCTAAACCCTAAACCTTAAACCCTAAGCCCTAAACCCTAAATCTAGATCCATGATCTCTAACCCTAAAACTTAAACCCGTAACTAACCCCTAAACCTTAAATGCCTAACTTTGAACCCCGAACTCGAGTCATAAACCTTAAACCATGCACCCTAACCCTTAGACACTAAACCCCGAGCCCCGAGCCCTAAATCATAAATCCTAAACCTTAAGGCCTAAATGTTAAATCCTAAAGGTCCCTACATCATAAACCCTAAAATCTAAAATATAAATCATAAACTCTAAACCCCAAGCACTAAACCCAAAACCCTAATCCCTAAGCCCTAAACCCTAAACACTAAACACCGAACCCTAAACCCCGAACTCGCGACCTAAAACCTTAACCCTAAAACCTAAACACTAAACCTCGAGCCTTAAATCCTAAACCTTGAACCATGACCTTTAAATCTTAAACCCTAACTTGTAAACCCTAAACCATAAACCCTAAATACTCAACCCTAAATCTTAAACCCTAAGCCCTAAACCCTAAACTCTCAACTCTCAACCCTAAACCCTCAACCCTGATACCTAAACCCTAAACCATGAACCCTTTTCCCTAAACCTTGAACCCTAACCTTTAAACATTAAACCCTAACTCCTAAACCCTGAACCGTAAACCCTAAATCCTCAACCCTAAACCTTAAACCCTAACTCCTAAACCCTAAATCGTAAACCTTAAATCCTTAACCCTAAACCTTAAACCCTAAACTCTAAACCTTGAGCCCTAAACCATTATCCCTAAACCCTAAACTCTAAACTCTAAGCCCTAAATCCTAAACCCTAAACCCTAAACCATGACCGTCAAACCATGACCTTTAAACCCTAAACATTGAGCCCTAAACCCTAAACCCTAAGCCCTAAACCTCAGGCCCTAAGCCATACTCCCTAAGCCAAAACCTTAAACCTTAAAACCTCAAACATAAACCCTTAACCGTAAACCCTGAACCGTAAACCCTAAACCTCAACTCTCAACCCTAAATCCTAAACCCTCAACCCCGATCGCTAAACCCCGAATCTTGAGCCATAAACCCTAAACCCTCAACCTTGAACCTAAATCCTAAACCTTGAACCTTGAGCCCTAAACCCTAAACCTTAAACCCTGAACCATAAACCCAAAACTCTAAACCCTAAACCATAAACCCTAAACCATAAACCCTAAGCCATGAGCCCTAAACCCTAAACCCTAAAATCTGAACTATGAGCCTTAAACACTAAACCTTAAACCCTAAAATCTAAACCTTGAGTCCTAAACCCTTAGCCCTAAACCCTAAACCCCAAGCCCTAAACCCTAAACCCTAAATCATAAACCCTCACCCAAAGAAAAGTCCTAAAAAGATCATTCAACGTGTTTCAGTGTGTAGGGAATAATTTTTAAGGTGATCGATCAACTCTTTTAGTTTTTATGAGAGACTACTTCCTTTGAAGGCCTAAAAGGCATTTTTGGCCATTTTATAGTTAATTGAAGACCCTTCAAAACAAGCTAAAACGAACTAGTCATGTCACCAAGTTATCAAGGACCATTATTTGTGAAGTATTAAGTCATATTTTGTCTTCATAAGAGACATATGAGAAAAAGAATATATGAGAATCATGAATTTGGTTCCATGAAAGGATGCTTTTAGAGCTAGGAAAGGTGAGGGGATGATATTTATATGGAGCACCATGTTTCTAAGAATGAGGAATCATTTGAGTTCACTTGATGCAATTCACTTGGTACTATTCGTAACAACTCATTCAACACCTCGTAGTGTTATCACACCTTAAGGAGGAGGCACATTACAATCACCTCATTTTGGCCATAGGACAGAATCCTGCTCGTGGAACAATCCTCTATATACAAAGTGAGGATCTCTTTTTAGTAAGAAGTAGACAAACATCATAGAGTTAATTCATGGTCACTAAAGTGAATTATGGACCAAATTTAAAAATTACCACCAATTCAAGCAAAGGTAGGGCCAAAATACATTTTAGAAGGTCAAAAAACCTAAAAATGACTATATGCTTTCCCAAAAAAAATGACCGACTACAATATATATGCCTTGAAAGTTTTAGGTTGTTTGCTGAAATCCTGAAAAAGAAGTAAATCGACTTGTTAGATATTGAAAAACTATCTTCTAGATTATAACTATTAGAGATACGAGACCACTTCCATAAGGTGCATAGTGACCCTAATTTCTTGTATTTAATAAAATAAATTTAAAGTATAAGAAATAATAAAATAAATCTTATACTTTAACATTTATTTTTGTAAGTATAACCCACCAAAACACATATGCATGGTCCATACTACACAAAATGCATACACGTATGTGTTACAATACGTGTACATGTTACAATACATGTATGCATGCATATGCGTTACAAGATGCGTACGTGTACGAATTACCATACATGTACGCGTTACACTATGCATACGTGTTACACTACATGTACACGTTACAATATACATACACGTTACAAAATGTGTAGGCGTTATGGTTTGGTGATTCTCGAGCCAAACAAATTAAAACGAGAGTGCGTTTTTCTTTTTTTTAGATTCTTGTCTAGTTTTTGGCCCCCCAACTTCATACACTTACCCACTTTGTAAATTAATTTTTTTGAATGATGGCCACCGCCACCCTTTAGTAGTAGTGGACCAATTTAGACCTTTCCATGCACACTAAATTCATGACTAATGGTATAATGAAGACTAGTTTAAACTAATAGTTGATTTGCCAAGTTTAGTTGGCAATGAATGGTTGGTGGGATTTTTGGAGTTAATTGGAAGTCCTAGAAAATAGCATTAATGGCATTAGGAATACCAAAAACCACTTCGGAGAAGCATGACAATTTTGGGAGAAAGGAAAGGAATCGGGTTTTGTTTGTCATTTGGTTATTCGAGCTCTTTTTCTCTACATGTAGACTTGCTGGTTTTTGAACTGGTTGTTTGTTTTTGGATAAAATTTGATCTATCAATTACATGGAGGAAATAATGGAGAAAATTTAATGTGGAATTTTGTGTAAAAGATTGTAGAAAAACTTGGGGAGCTTGGAGAGGAATTACAAGAGCTCTAACAGACATGATAGGCTCTAAATCTTTGAAATATCTTACTTTGTTTAATGGCTTCATGAAAGGAACTCTGCTCTTGTATGAAATATAGTTCTCTAGTTCTGGGTTTTAGTATGTGTTCTAAAATTTGATTATCTATGAATATCTACCTATTTTTTTGCTAGATATCTATGTATTTCCTTCATTTTGCTTCTGGGTTAAGATTGAGTAGACTACGAAAATGTTGGGGCTATATATGTAAATGTTGAGTCATGTTCATATAAAATTGAATATTTATGATTGATCATATGTGTTATTTTAAGATATTTTATTCTTGTTGTAAAAATTTTTCCTTCGTAGGGCTTTTGGGTTTGTATTATGAACAATATTAAACTGGAAGTGGAGTTTAGTTTTGAATATGAAAAGGGTGATTATTTGTTCATGAACTCTTACTTTCTCGACCTGTTGGTGTTATTGTTTATTGTTATTATCTTGAATAAATGGTATTTTAATAGACTTTTATTTTCAAGTCATTTTGACTTGTAGAAAATGCAAGGTTTGTCACTACGACTTAGGGTTGGTTGGTTTTTCTTTGTCAAGTTGAATCCCTTAATGGGTTTATGGGATAACCTTATTTGGTGTTTACTCTTCGATAGCCATATTGGGTATCTTTTTCCTCTGTTTTAATCAAGTTGAATGGTGAGGTATTGAGTGAATAACACTTGGTGTTATCTCTTACTAGATAAAATAATCTCTACAACTTCGAATGGAAACTTGGTTGACTACTTGGGGTTATATATGGATATGTGGATGCATTCACTCGTGAACGTGTGATATTTATTTTCATATATTTTGAATGATGTCATTTATTAATGCCATATTAATGACTTGGAAATTATCTCTCTCTCATTAAAGTTGGAAACTCTTGTGGTTTTGATTTAAGAGATACTAATTGGTAAAGATCCTTAGTCTCACTCTGGTCAATAAAGGATTCATCATTGTATATATGTTTTCAAGTTGATATTTAATTTAGTTTGAATCGATGTGGTGTTGTTAATAAGATGGTTTTAGGGTTTAAGTTTGAGGTATAAGTGTGGTTTTAGCTTATCATAATACCTCAGGTAGTGTAGACCATTCCCTTTACTTTCAGTAGGGTTGTTGAATTAGGTCGATATTAAACTTGGAATGTTTTTGGGTATACGATTATTTGTTATAGCTTCTTTAGAGGTTGATGTGCACCTAAAACCATTGTGATGTTTGATCACCAAATACTAATCAAATGTCACTTGTTATTTTCTCGAGACAAGAAAGTATTTTACCCTTGACCAGAAGTCTTTTCCTGGGTTGGCATATCTTGAAATATTGTTTAAGTTTCAGTTGATCTATTTTTAATGTATGACTACGAATTAGACGCTTAGTCTCCTTTTCTACTATGATTCGATTTGATTAAGGAACTCATAACTTGTGTTATGAGGTGACTGCTTTTGCCATGGTATTCTTTATCTTTTGATATAGCTATGTATGAATTATAACATTATGTATGCTTAGTTTATACAAGATATGATGGAAGGTTAATAAATTCTGGACTTCTATATATATATAGAAGTTTTGGTTTGTGGCCTTGCCTAAATATGGATCTTATTATGACTGATTGTAATAGGAAGTAACTCAATTTGATGTGTTGTATTAAAGATTATTCAAGATATATATATATATATATATATATATATATATATATATATATATATATATATATATATATATAAGTTTTAAGTTGGTCTGTGGCCTTGCTTAAATATGGATCTTATTATGACCGATTGTAATATGAATATGAAGTAACTCAATATGATGTGTTGTATTAAAGATTATACAAGACTGTATGTTGAGTTATGATATATATTTTTACTTAATTTAAATAAATTATTGCTATATATAACTTAGAGATATATGATGATAATGGATTTTACCTTATGAAGGTATTGTTGGATTAACATGATATATACTTTGTTTGTAGAAGTTATATTTATAGACTTCTATGAACTGCAAATAATGTTATAGTAATATAAGTATGGTGCTTATATGGTTGTAATATTATTATTCCATCTTATGCTCTATCTGGGATTATTATGTTCTATTGTTTTGATTGAATAAATTTATGTAGTTGAACTTAATGGACTGAAAATAATGTTACAGTGATATAAGTATGAGCTTATATGTCTATAGTATTATTATTCTAGTGTTGTTACTACTTGAATAATGTTTTAGGTTAACTTATCTTCCTTATTTGTTGCTCTATGATATCCTTGTTGCATGATCAAAAGAGTTGTGTTTTTATTTGAACCTTAGAATAATTTCATTTAAAAGAAGAATTCCTTTAATGAAATTATTAGATAGAACATATTGTTATGAATATTTATTTCCTATCATGCTATTTCGTATGAACTGACACAAATGGATTTATTGAAAGATGAAAGAAGGAAGACGTATAAAAATTTGCATTTTTCTATTGATTCAAGATAGTTGATTGGAATATTGTATTCATTAATTGATGCACTTTTGTTCTAAAATAAGAAAGGCATATGGCCATTTATTGTAATTATTTGGAAAAGAAGTTGTTGAATTCATTGTTTGAACATAACTTTTGATAGTAATTTTGGAATCCAATAAAGTTGGTTTACTTTATTATATTGTTTAAATGGAAGTGAATGGTTGTAAAGTTTTGAACTCATTGTGATATCATTAATAAAAGAAAGGAAGTTTTCAATGATTGCTACTATTATATTAAGTGTATGTGTCATCTATGGAAGTATTGTAAGCCTTAGGTGATTGAATATAAATTTGGAAATAAGTAAAAAGGGTTAAGTACCTAAGTAACTTATGAAATATGACAAGTTATAAGGTTGTTAGATTAAGTCCTTTAGCTTGAATGAAAGCAGATTTTGCTTGTCCATTATAAAGTGACTTGTGATGGTTGGACTCTTTATCTATATGATTGTTTATTAAATAAAATAGTTGTGATAACTTAGTGATTATAATTTAGTTATAAATAAGGGGATTCCTATTGGATATAACTAAATTATAATTTTTAAGGAACAATTAATGGTATAAATATGTTATGATTTTGATTGGTGTGTTTGGGTTACATTTGATAGGTTATGTTACTTTGTAAAAGTATGAAAACATACCTAAACACAATAGTTATGAATAGTTAAACTATTCCTAAGGGATTTTGTGTGAAAATGATTAATGTATGATTGTTTTCCTACATTATATACAACTGAAATAGGAACACAACACTTATTTGTTTTAATGGAAAATATATGCTAAAATGATTAAGCATAATGTAGAATTAAATCTGCAATCCTACACTTAAGTGAATAAAATGTTATGATCCTTACATAAAGGGATATTTGTTTTCAACCCTAGTTAATCCTTAGGCACAACACCTAAACGATGAGAATAATAAAGGGTGGGATTAACAAGCTATGAATTAATGAATTAATGAACTTGTTAAGATACGATGTTTCGATTAGTGGAACTTGACAGACTTCACAACATAGTCCTTATTACACAATACCCATTTAATGATGTGAGTCATTAATTGGTTACTGTGGAGCAACCACTATGGTGTGATTATCTTCCTATCTCTCTTAAGCGTTGTTATCGTAAACTATGGATCCAATTCACTATTATACACTAATTAGTGATAGCAATATGGCCTAGTGCCGATGTCATCTTATGATGACTATGGGTAATGAAGTGGATCCAAAGTGACGTAAGTTGATTTGGATGTGCTTGATTTCCCTTAGTCTCCTTAAGTAGATTATCAACACTAGTCTATGCGAGCTAGCCCTACTTAGTATCTAACATGGACATGGAAGTGATTGACGTAAGTCAAGGTAGCTCTAATCTAGATAATAATTTTGAGTGTGGTGAAAGACATATTCCTTTTGATGAGTATGTCATCTAGGAATAAAATCATGGCATACATGTCTTAAAAATTTGGCCAAAGTATCACAAGTTGTTGATTGCATTGTCTTGATTTCACTTGGACTAAAGATGCATGATATCAGATGGGTATTTGCATAATAGATACCCAGATAGGATCTTTAGATATTTACACTTGATTGACCCTTAATGGAATAAGGGAACCACAAGTATACTTAGTATACACATTGATATAAAGAAACATGAGAGATCAGTTTAATACCGAGTCATGATAATTGCATATGGTTTACTATTATGTGATGGATTAGCTAAATGAATGTTTTTTCTAAATTATGTGAATTTAGAACAATGAAAATTATATAAAAAAAAAATTCCTTTATTATTGAAGTCTTAAAATGAGGATGTTACATTTTGGTATCAGAGTTGAAGGTTGTAGCTCTTGGACCTATTTGAGTCCATCACTAATAAAACTTAATTTATTGTTAATAAAAATGGTTAGAACAAGGGGACATGTTGCGAATAACCAACCTCTAGGTGGTGAATTAGATATAACTCAAAAATTTGGATGAGATCCTTGTTACTCTATTGGACATAAGGGATCGACTTGTTGTACTTGAACAAAAATTAGCTTGAAATAATGTTGAGTCTTAAAGTGAGCAGTCTTAGGGATATCCACATGTTGAAAACAACGTACATGTTGAAGATTCCAATGTTGGAAATAATGGTAACAACACTACTAATAATAATAATGCAAATGCACCCAATCATCCTAAAAATAAGAGGGCAAGGTTAATAACTAAATTAATAAGTGACATAAAAAGGATAATTCCACTAAAATTTGATGTACCACCTTGGGAGATGGCTAAAATTGGCTTGGTGAGATGGAGAAGTACTTTGCAATAAGGAACTTCTCTAAAGAAACCAAAATAGTATGGGGAGCTTACCATATTTCCCATGAAGCATCTTCATGGTGGGAAATCCGTAAGGTTGAAATTAATTTTGATGAAGCAAACATCACTTGGGATCAATTCAAGAGTTATTTTAGGCAGTGTTTGTGTCCATAGATCTATTATGATTAGAAAATGACAAAAATTTAGACGTTAACCCAAGGGAAACTTACTGTAATTAATATTGGGAGAAGTTTACTAAACTTCTCAAGTATGTACCATAATACCAAATAGATGAAAATTTTAGGATACATAAATTTATAATGGGGTTAATCCTATTATAGGTGGAGAGGTGGATGTACACAATCCATCCACTATGGAAGGAGTTGTAGAAAAGGCCATAAGGCAAGAACATAAATTGAAGGTAATTTATGTGCATAAAGAAGAGAAACATAAGAAATTTTCTAACTCTCCTTCACCCTTGGCACCTAAAAAGGTTGCATGGAAAAATTTTGGGAGCAAAATCAGATTTGGGGAAAAAATAGTAGGAAAATAACATCAAATAAACCTGCTACAAATAATAAAAATAGTGGGTAAAAAAAACAATAGTGGCCAAAATAGTAATTTTAAAGATGAGAATAAGTTTGAGCCTAGGAAGGGACCTGTTGGGGGCTGTTATAATTGTGGTAAGGACCATTATATAAATCAATTCCCTCTAAATAAAAATGATAGCAACCAGTAACAAAGATACATGCCGCAGTAGCTGATAAGCAAGCTACACCCATAAAAGTTTTAGGTAAGTGGTTTGTCATACCTTAACTATAATTTTTGATATCTGGTGCTACAAAATGCTTTATTTCTAGTAAATTAGCTTCAAAATTAAAAAGAAAAGATGGATTTATGGAAAAATCATGGACTATCCATTATGGGAACAATGTTGTCCACACAATTGATAAATGTCTTTTTAGTGCAACCTTAGAATTACCAAGATTTACTACAAAAGTAGACCTTTATGTTGCACCTTTAGGGTCTTATGACATCATAATTTGTGAATTGGCTTGCTGATCATAAGGCACATGTGGATTGTTATGGAAAAAAAAAAATGTCTTGACGATCTACAAAAAAACAATATACATTCAAGGTGTAAAAAGAGATATTTTAGTTAGGAAAATATCAGCCATGCAGCTTAAAAAGGCCAAAAATAAAGGTTGCATGTTATATGTAGTAAAAATATCTGAATCAAAGAGAATAAGGTAGTGATTTTATGGAAAAATATCCATTATTACGAGAGTACAATGATGTGTTTCTAGAAGAACTACCTGGTCTTCCACCAAACAAGAGTTTGACTTCACAATTGAAATCAAACCTGGAACTGAACCTATTTCCAAAGCACCATACCACATGAATACAACAGAGTTAGTTTGAACTAAAGGCACAATTGCATGAAATTTTGTCTAAGGGGTTAATAAGACTGAGTGTCTCACCTTGGGGAGCACCGATGATATTTGTTAAAAAGAAAGATGGAACACTTAGACTTTGTATTGACTACAAAATGTTAAACAAAGAAACAATCAAGAATAATACCCTCTTCCCAGAATTGATGATTGTTTGATCATATGTGTGGTGCATCAATTTATTCTAAGATAGATCTATGTGATCTAGGTACCATCAATTGAGAATCAAAGATGAAGACATACATAAAAAACCTTTAGAACAAGGTATGGGCACTATGAATTCATTGTTTTACCTTTTGGTTTAACAAACACACTGCAACTTTCATGAATTTGATGAATAATATTTTTCAAGAATACTTGGACAAGTTTGTGCTTGTATTCTTGGATGATATTCTTATCTATTCAAAAAGCATGGAGGAGAAAAATGAACATTTAAGGATTGTACTTGAATTTTAAGGAAGATAAAATTGTTTGGAAAGTTGTCAAAATGTTCTTTTTATGAAACAAAGTACATTACTTAGGACATGTGATAAGAAGGATGGAATCTCTATTGATCCATCAAATATTGCAGCCATAATTGAATGGCCAACACCTAAGAATGTTCATGAAGTTAGAAGCTTCATGGGGCTTGCAGGATACTATAGAAAATTTGTAAAATATTTTTCAAAGGTTGTTGCCCCAATTACTTCACAAAAGAAAGATAAAAATTTTTATTTGGAATGATAAATGTGAGGAAACATTTAAAACATTAAAAGAAAACTAACTAACTAAACCTATTTTGATTGTTCTGGATCCTAACAAAATCTTTACAGTTGTCATGGATGCTTCTAGAGAAGGATTAGGGGGTATATTACTACAAAATGATCATGTAATAACATATGAAAGTAGAAATCTCAAGTTACATGAGCTGAACTATGCTCCCCATGACCTAGAGCTTGTTTCCATAGTACATGCACTTGCAAAATTTGGAGACATTATCTCTTAGGGAAGCCCTTTGAGTTAAAAATAGACCACCTTGGGCTGAAATATATCTTCACATCAGCCTAATCTTAATGCAAGGCAATGAAGATGGTTAGATTTTTTTCTCAGTATGAATTTGATATCAATTACATTAAAGGTAAAGAGAATAGAGTGGTAGATGCACTAAGTCATAGGAAACATATTTCTGCACTTGTAACCTTGAGAACTCAGTTCAAAGATGAGGTAAAGAAAGCAATGTTAACTGATCCATATTATCAACAAGTAAAAATAACACTTGCTACAGATTCTAATGATGTAAGATACAAAGGATTTTGAATTGATGGTGAAGGAATCCTAAGGTATGAAAATTAGGTATATGTACCCTTAGAAAATGAGTTAAGGAAGAAAGTGATGAATGAATTTCATAGTGCACCTTACTCTGACATCTCGGAGTGACAAAAATTATTTGATGTAAAACAACAATATTTTTGGAAAGGGATGAAGAAATATATACTTGATTATGTATCACATTGCTTAGAATGTTAGTGTGTTAAGGCTGAACATATGCACCCAGTTGGTTTATTATGTACCCTCATAGCATACCACAATATAAATGGAAAGTAATAAGTATGGATTTTGTTCAAGGGTTTCCTATGTCTAAAAATAAACATGATGTTATTTTGGTTGTGGTTGAAAAATTAACAAAAGTAGCTCATTTCATTGTTGGTAATCTAAAGGATGATTCACCTATTCTTGCAAAGAGATTTGTTCATGAAATTTTTAGATTGCATGGTGTACTTGAGTTAATTATATCTGATAGAGATCCAAGAATGACTTCACATTTTTGGAAACTCTAAATGCAACCTTAGGAATGAAATTGAACTTTAGTTTTGTGTACCATCTAGAAACGGATGGGAAGACTAAAGAGTTAATCAGGTAATGGAAGACATGCTTAGAATGTACTGTATGGATCAACAGTACAAATGGGAAGAATACTTCCTTTGGTTGAATTTGCATACAATAACATGTATCATTCCTCTCTAAAAATGGAACCCTTTGAAAGCATTATATGGATGAAAGTGTAGAACCCCTATTAGCTGGGATAACATAGAAGATAGAGAGGTAATTGGACTGAAATGCTTATTGAAATGGAACAACAAGTAAAATTAATCCGTGAGTGATTAAAGGAAGTTGCTGATAGGAAAAAAAGCTATGCAAACCTGAAAAGGGTTGATAGGAAATTTGAACTTGGTGAAAAAGTCTTTTTAAGAGTCAAGCCTAAAAGAGTTCTATTACTTTTGGAAAGGAAACCAAGTTATCACCTCGATTTGTAGGACCATTTTGAAATTATAGAAGTGGTCAATCATTGTTTCCTATCGCTTAACATTGCCTCCCACATTGGCACATATGCATGATGTTTTTCATATTTCCTTGCTTAAGAAATATGTTTCAAATTTGTCACATGTGTTAAACTGGAATTATTTGTAGTCCAAGACCTATGGGTAATCATGGTTGAACCCGTAAGGGTGCTGAAACTCACAAGTTACACTTGTGTAACCATGAAATAAGTCAATGCAAGGTCTAGTGGGACCAATTTAATGAAGAAAGTGCAACCTGGGAGAATCTTGAAGACATGAAAACTTCTTTTCCACATCTGTTTTAATAGAATATTTTAGTTTTATATGATACTTGAGATATTTGGTTTAAAAACTATCTCTAATTTTGTTTTTTTGAGAAAAACACTTTTAATAAGTGCTAGTACAACCATTTTGATGTTGTTATGAACCTCTGAAACTTGAATTTTTGAAAATTCTTCTTACTATTTGATAATTTTATGGTTGAATAAATTATGTTATTACGTGTTCTTAAAACTGTGTTGAATTAAGTTAATCATCAGGATGATGATTTTTTTAGAGGGGAGGTATGTAATGCCTCTATTGTGTTGATATTTGTACTTTCTTCTTTGTAGTAGTTGGAAAATGTTGACATGTGATTGTGTTATGAGTTGTTGTGCTCTTCTTGAATTGTTTAATCATGTTTGTTGGAATGATATCAAGTGCTTATAAGATTTGGTTTGTTAATCATTCTTATGGCAGTATTTGTACTTATGTTGTTGATCATGAAGTACTTACTTAACTAGTTTTTGAAATGAACTTAGTGATTCAACTTGTGGAAAGTAAAAATCAGGTTCTTGGAACAGTTAAGTGATCAAGTAATCTGGTAAGATTTTTAATGTCTTGATATAATTGCTACTTTGGTATCAATAGTGGATTAGGATAACACCTTGGATCAATTTCAGTGATCCAAGGTATTCTCCTAAATTGATATGTGATTATGACTTTAAATTTAATGAACACTTGGCTTCCTATTGATTCTAGAATTGTAATTTTAAATGATAGATTTTGTGGTAGTGAAGCTAATATAATGTTTGATTATACTATTGTGCTGAAGGATTACTTTTGCTAAGGGAAGTATGGTTCATTATTAAATTTCTAAATTCTTGAGTAAATATAATCTGCAGTAAGGTCTTGTTATTTTCCTTATATTATGAAAACCTAATCTAACCTATGTTATGGTAATGTATAAAGTTTTTAAAGGGCTTAACCTAACCATATGGACATTTGATCAAATTTGTTAACAACCTAAGCTAAGGTTGATATAGCTAAGGTTGATATATTGATATTAAATGATATGGATCCTAACCTACCTAAAGGGGTGATCCTAAGCCCTAACCCTGTGACCTAACTATGGTTGGCATTTAAGAAGGAAGGGTTAGTGGAAAGGTTGAGTAATTTGGGCATCACCCCATCACGTACTTGGTAAATTAAATGGTTTTATAATTCCCATGGATAACCTTTAGTAGAGGACCAATTGGACTTGGTCATGCCTACTAAATTTGTGAATAATGGTATAGTGAAGACTAGTTTAAACTAATTTGATTTTCCAAGTTGATTTTGAAATGAACGGTGATGGAGGGATTTTGGATTTAATTGGAAGTCCTTTAAAATTTAATGGCATTGGAAATACCCAAAATTGCCTTGGGAGAAGCATGATAGTTTTGGGAGAAAGGAAAGGAATCAGTTTTTATTATTCATTTTGTTATTCAAGCTCTTTTTCTTTGCATGTAGACTTTTAGTTTTCAACTCATTGTTTGTTTTTTCATAAACATTTATCTATCAGTTGCATGGAGGAAATAG
The DNA here is from genome assembly GCA_018340775.1 of Taxus wallichiana var. yunnanensis. Taxonomy (NCBI): domain Eukaryota; kingdom Viridiplantae; phylum Streptophyta; class Pinopsida; order Cupressales; family Taxaceae; genus Taxus; species Taxus wallichiana. The sequence goes on along the minus strand of CM031236.1, from coordinate 276,920,577 downwards.
TGGAGAAAATTTAATGCAATGGCTATTAAAATAGAAATATGGAAAAAAAGGGTTTTTGTGGAAATTATTTTGATTTCTTTGTGGAGTTTTTGTTTAATATTGGAGAAAAACTTGGGGAGCTTGGAGAGGAATTACATGAGCTCTATTAGGCATGATAGGCTCTAACTCTTTGAAATATCTTACTATGTTTAATGGCTTCATGAAAGGAATTCTACTCTTGTATTAAAACTAGTTCTTTGGTTCTAGGTTTTAGTATGTGTTCTAAAATTTGATTATCTTTGTGAATACCTACCCATTTTTGTTGTTGGATATCTATGTATTTCCTTCATTTTGCTTTTGGGTTAAGATGTGAGTAGTAGACTGAAAAATTATGGCTATATATGTATCTACTGAGTCATGTTTGTATAAACTTGAAGCTTTATGATTGATCCTATGTGCTATTTCGAGATATTGTATTCTTTTTGTAAAACATTTTCCTTCACATGGATTTGGGGTTTGTATTATGAAAAATATTAAACTGAAGTGGAATTTAGTTTTGAATATGAAAAGGGTTATTATCTATTCATGAACTCTTACTTTCTTAACCTTGTTGATGTTATTGTTTATTGTTATTATCTTAAATAAATTGTCTTTTAATAGATTGTGATTTTCAAGTCATTTCTAATTGTAGCAAAGACAAGGTTTTTTTTACTTAGGTTTGGTTGGTTTTTCTTTGTAAATTTGAATCTATTAATGGGTTTATGGGATAACCTTTTTCATTAGGTGTTTAATCTTTGATAGATGTATTGGGTATCTTTTTCTCTAGGTTAATAAATTTTAATGGCGAGGTATTGAGTGAGTAACACGTGGTTTTATCTCTTATAGATAAAACAATCTCTGTAACTTTGAATGGAAGATTGGTTGACTACAGGGGTTATTGGATGATGAATTTATACTGTGGTTGTGTGGATGCATTCTCTCTATGAACGTGTTATATTTCTTGACATTTTTTGTGAATGATGCAGTTTATTAATGCCATATTAACAACCTAGAAATTTTCTCTTTTTGTGAAGTTGTAAACTCTTGTGGTTTTGATTTAAGAGATACTAATTGGTAAAGAGCCTTAGGCTCACTCAGGTTAATAAAGGATTCATCATCATCTATATGTTTTCAAGTTGATATTGAATTCAGTTTGAATCGATATGGTGGTGTTAATAAGATGGTTTTAGGGTTTACGTTTGATGTATAAGTATGGTTTTAGCTTATCATCATACCTCAAGTATGGCAGATATCTATGACTCCTTTACGATTTGGTAAGATTGTTCAATTAGGTTTGATCTTAAACTTGGAATTTTTTTTGGTATATGATTATCTGTTATAGCTTCTTCAGAGATCGATGTGAGCCTAAACCCATTGTGATGTTTGATCACCAAATATTATCAAATGTAGCTTGATATTTTATGATATTGTGAAGTATTTTACCCTTAATGAGAAGTCTTTGATTGGGTTGGCATATTTTGAAATATTGTTTAAGTTTCAGTTGATCTATTTTAAATGTGTGACTAGTGAATTAGACACTTAGTATCCTTCGCTACTCTCATTTGATTTGATTAAGGAACTCATAACTTGTGTTATGAGGTGAGTTTTTGGCCTGTGTATTCTATGTCTAATGATATAGTTATGTATGACTTATAACATTATTTATGCTTAATTTATACAAGATACAATGGAAGGCTAAGGAAGTCTTAACATATATATATATATATATATATATATATATATATATATATATATATATAAAAATAGTATGATCAAGTTTCTTTCTTGAATATGGATCTTATTATGACTGATTGTAATAAGAAGTAACTCATTATGATGTGTTGTATTAAAGATTATACAAGATTGTATGTTGAGTTATGAAGTATATTTTTCCTTAATTTGTATAAGTTATTATTGTATATAACTTAGAGATATATGTTGAAAAAGGATTTTACCTTGTGAAGGTATTGTTGGATTAATATGAAATATATTGTTTGTAGAAGTTATGTTTAAAGACTTATGTGAACTAGAAATAATGTTACAGTGATATAAGTATGGGATTATATGGCTCTAATATTATAATTCTAGCTCATGCTATGTTTAGGATGATTGTGATTTTTTTTTTATTGAATTAAGTTATGTATTTGAACTTAATGGACTGAATATAATGTTACAATGATATAAGTATGGGCTTAAATATATGTATTATTATTATTCTATTGGTGTTACTACTTGAATATTGTTCTAGGTTATCTTATCTTCTTTATGTTTCATGCTTCTATGATATCCTTGTTGCATGATCAAAAGAGTTGTGTGTTTTTTTGAACCTTAGAATAATTTCATTTAAAAGCAACATTCCTTTTATGAAATTATTAGATAGAACATATTGTTCTTAATATTTAGTTCCTATCATGCCATTTTGTATGAACTGACATATGCTAACAATCTTGCAGATGGACTTCGTGAAAGATGAAAGAAGGAAGACGTATAAAAAGTTGCATTTTTCTATTGATTGAAGATAGTTGATTTGATTAAATGAATATTGTATTCATTAATTGATGTAATTTTTCTGAAAATAATAATTTCCTATGGCTATTTATTGTAATTTTCTAAAAAATAAGTTGTTGAATTCATTCTTTGAACATGACTTTGATATTGATTTTGGAATGAAATAAAGTTGGTTTACTTTATTATATTGTTTAAATGGAAGTGATTGGTTGTAAAGTGTTGAACTCATTGTGATTTCATTTATATAAGAAAGGCAGTTTACAATGATTTCTACTATTATATTAAGCATATGTATCATCTATTGAAGTACTATATGCCTTACGTGATTGAATATAACTTTAGAAATCAATAAAAGTGGCTAGGTACCTAAGTAACTTATGAAATATGTCAAGTTATAAGGTTTTTAGATTTAGTTCTTTATGTTGAATGGAAGAAAATTGTGTCTATCCATTATAAAGTGACTTCTGATGGTTGGAATCTTTATCTACATGATTGTTTATTAAATAAAATAGTTTTGATAACTTAGTGATTATAATTTAGTTATAAATAAGTGGGATGCATATTCGATATAACTACATTATAATTTTTAAGGAACAATTAATGGTATAAGATGAACATATGCTTTTGATCGGGTGTTTGGGTTACATTGATAGGTTATGTTACTTTGTAAAAGTATGAAAGCATACCTAGACACAATAGTTATGAATAGTTAAACTATTCCTAAGGTATTTTATGTGAAAATGATTAATGTCTTATTGTTATCCTAAATTATATACAACCGAAATAGGAACACAAAACTTATCTATTTTAATGGAAATTATATGCTAAAATGATTAAGCATAATGTAGACTTAAATCTGTAATCCTATACTTAAGTGAATAAAATGTTACGATCCTTACATAAAGGAATATTTGTTTTTGAACCCTAGTTAATCCTTAGGCATGACACCTAACGATGAGAGTAATAAAGGGTGGATTAACAAGTTGTGAATTAAATGAATTAATGAACTTGTTAAGATATGATGTTTTGATTAGCGTAACTCAACACACTGTCACATCATAGTCATAATTTGTTGCAAAGACCCATTTAATGACGTGAGTCATTAATTGGTTACTATGGAGAAACCATTATATAGCGATTATCCTCCGAGATCCCTTAAGTGTTGCTATCATAAATTATGGATCTAGGTCACTATTATACACTAATTAGTGATAACTTTATGGCCTTGTGCCAATGTCATCTTATGATCACTACATGTAATGAAGTGGATTTGAAGCAACACAAGTCGATTCGATGCTATTGATTTCCCATAGTATCCTTAATAATATTATCAGCACTAGTCTATGTGAGCTATTCCTACTTAGTAGCTAACAAGAACATGGACATGATTGACATAATTCAAGGTAGCTTTAATCTAGATAACTATTTAGAGTGTGGTGAAATACATATTCCTTCTAATGAGTATGTTTTCTAGGAATAAAATCATGGCATATGTTGGGGTTAATCACAAAAGTTGTACATATATTTATCCAGATCTAATCATACAAGCAATAAATATGGAAATAAACTAGAAGAAACAATACACAAGATATAACATGGTTAACCTAGTGTGGGCTACGTCCACCAAAAAATAGCTAATATATTGTTCAAAGCTTCACACATGATATACAATTAATATTTGTAATCTTCCACTCCTCTCCCGGATGTACAATAATTTGTTTCTTACAAGCATTTATTTTTATCTCTCCAAGAATCCCTTCTTACAATTCACCCAATTATATGTTCAAACCCTTTCTTTCTAGCTTATATAGGCATATACAAACTTAGGGAACTTTATCTATGTAATTAAAACCATTAGATCAAATTTATATCAAAGGTTAGATCTAATTCCCGTGACTTAAATAAAATTAATCATGTATATGAAACCGATGTAGGTTACCCTAACGATGTTGGTTCCTTCTTACCCCGACCGATGTCGGTCCATAGGTAACTCGAAACTAGTCTTCCGATGGATGTCGGTTACTTTGTATTCTAGAAATTTAATTAAGCATTCTAATGTGAAGCACTAAAACTCCACAACTCAACAATCTCCCACTTGGAGATAAATTGTTGCACTATACCATACAACTCCATTCTTGGATCCTTTCCTTGGCTTGTTTCTTCCTCTTCAAGTATCAAACTCAAAGACCACAAGAAGTGGAGTGTAGCTCCAACTCATATTTTTTGGACGACTTCATTAACATATCTGTAGGGTTCTTATACATATGAATTTTCTCCAATTTCAATTTCACATCCTCCAACACCTGTCATATGAAGTGATATCTCAACTAAATATGTTTCTTTCTTTAATGAATTATTGAGTTATTTTTCTCATGAATCGTACTTTGACTATAATTTTACAATCTACAATCTTCTTGCTCCTTTCCCAACTCTTCCATGAACTCGATCATCCATATCATTACTTTTCTAGCCTCTGTCGTTGTAACATGCTTGGCCTCTATAGTAGAAAAATCCACAACCTTTTGTAATCTAGAAATATAGCTAACTTTCGTCCCACCTACTTTGTGAGTACATATCCAGTGGTGCTTCTCCTACCATCTAAATCTCTAGCCATATCTGAATCAACATTCTTTTATAAAGAAATAGCTGACCCTCCATAACATAACTACATGTTGGATATCCCTCTCAAATACCTGAAAATCCATTGGAGTGGTTTCTAATGCTCTTTACGTATATTGAAATAAATTTAATAACAAATCCCACTTCCCGTGTAATTTTTTTGGTCTGGTAAAAACCATAACATACGTAAAATTTACATCCACTAAAGCATATGGAACTCATGCCATGTACTTGACCTCCTCATGTGATGTATGACACTAATATTTTCTCAATTTAAATTTTCCAGCCATAGGTGTACTTATAGGTTTTGAATTCTACATATTAAACCTTTCCAACACCTTATTGATATAATGTTCTTGAGACAAATACAACTTCTTGTTCTTCCTATCTCTATGAATTTACATGCCAAGGATTTTCTTTGCAGCTCCTAAATCCTTCATTGTAAATGTATGAGCTAACTTTTCTTTAAGCTCGCCATATCCTACATACTAGATCCTACAATAAGCATATCATCCACATACAGTAAAAAAATAATATAGCTTCCATTTTCAAGCTTCTTGAAATAAACACAATGGTCAGATTCACATCTCATATAACCATGCTCATGCATGAAACTATCAAACCTCATAAAATTTTCTTCTTACCCTTGAATTCATAAACAAGCCATTCTTTGTGTATAAATATCTTCCTCCAAATCACTTTGAAGGAAATTTGTCTATTCATAAAGTTTATCTAAATGCAAATATTCAATAAAGAACTAAACTAAATACAAAAGACAAAATATCTCACCAAAATAAATACCGATGTCCGTACAAATCCTTTTACCACAAGCCTTGCCTTGTATCTTTTATTTCCACCCTCTTCTTCTTTGATCATGTAAACCCATTTTTTCTACAATGTTCTTTTACTTGGTGGTAACTTAACAAAATTCCATGTCTAGTTATGTTTCAAGGATTCCATCTCCTCATCCATATCATGTTCCCACTTCTTGTGGGTTTTATTTTGCATGACTTCTTCAAAACTTTATGGTTTACCATTATCAGTCAATAATAAATAAGATAAGGAAGGTGTAAATCTTTCTGGAGGTCTATTTACCATTTTTGACCTTCTCACTAAGATCTGGGGTGCCGAAGGCTCGATCTACTCATTCATATTTGTATCAATTTTCGACAAGCGGTGACCAACGCTAGTTACCTCTCGCCAATGCCGATTCAGCTAACTAAAATTGGTCCCTCTCAACTATAGCCAACGCCGATCCTCGGTGAATGACATCGGTTCGGTCCACCAATACCGGTTTAGGATGAATAATATCAATACCTATAGATATCTTTTTGAATCCAAGAATGAGTTTTCTTCCATAAAATTTCTAACTGGTTCATTTTTGGGTACCAAAACTTAATCCTGTACATTCTATTTTCATTCCATTCAATTTCATAACTCCTAAAAATATTAGAATCTTCTAAATCCCAAAAACAGAATCTAAAATCACCAAGACCATAACCAATAAAATTACATCTCTTAGATTAGGCATCCAACTTATTTTTATTTTCTTTATCAAAGATGCACAAAAGCTTCAACCAAATACTCTAAGAAAAGAAATATCTACCTCTTTTCCAATCTGCTGGTCATCAAAAGAAAACCTAATGAGAGCAATAGTCAAGGGACAAGAAGTCCCTCCTCTTTGATGGGAGAGGTTCCCTTATTTAAAAGCAAAACTTATTTACAAATGTACAACGCATTACTTTGATGTGGAACTTGGATATCATGAAAGCTTTGTGAAATGAAATAGATTATCAATCACAAAAGCATAGAAGAATGAAGACAAGGAAATGAGCAGAAAAGCATTCTCCAGAATTATAGCTGACAAAATAATTCCTTATACGTGCCAGAATACAATGAATTGGAATTGGACCATTTGTATTTGAATTACTAAGATGCAATTTGGAGGGACACACAGTTCCACAAATAACATTTACAAGAATACAAAGCTTCTTGGTATTATGTAGACAAATGATCTCCTAATAGTTAACAGATAGCTGCGAAATAAAGGAATCAGATGAACAAAGAAAGAAGATCCTTTTGTATTGATTGCCATATTATTTCTTACACTTTCAGAAATAAGCCAATTTCCCCCCCCCCCAAAAAAAAAAAATGGCGAGGAGAGGCTATTATATAGTTTACAAATCAGTTACCCTTGGTAACTACTTCTTTAAATAATGTTTAGTTAAAGGGCTGCTTAACGCAAAACCTCAACTAATTTACAATACATCCGAGAGAAGGAAAGGAAGAAAGGAGAAAAGTCAGGAGAAGAAGACAGGCGTTCATGATTAAGAGGGGCCCACTAATTTTAGGATCCGTTGTCTAAATCTTTTCAATGCCTCTGCTATGTCTCTTCCTCGTGGTACCGATGTATTGGCAGTGGACTGGGTCCAAAATCTGAGGCACTTCTCCATCTCTTTGTCAAATTTGACATGTGTATGATAATCTTTATTTTCTTCTTCAATAGTAGACTGGAGAGAGCATATCTCCTTCATCTTTTCCTTGGAAATGGAATCCTCCTTGAACAAATTATCTTTGACAAAAGCTCTGAATTGAGCTTTGATTTCTTGCAAGGAGAGGGGTACACCAGAGGTCTCATCATGGAGGTGGCAATGTATATCTTTGAAAGCGGATACCACCAAAGTCTTGAAGGCCTCACCCTTCTGCCAGCTATTTTTCAGTTCTCCCAAAGCTTCTTCTAGCACCTTGATTTTCCATTCCATGCTGTATACCCATGATTTTGACAAGTTATCTTTTACATCATCGAAGACTTTGAAGACTTTTCTTGCCATTAAAATATTCTCATCAGCCTTGTCCCATAAGGCAAAGGTCTACTATACAACTGCTCCAGAGTTTGAGTTCTTTATCTATATTTCCCATAGTGGAGGAGAGTTTCTGTTGTAGATTTTTACCTTCTCATTGAGTTTGAAAGCTTCATCAATGAAATTCAACCCTGCAATGAGCATATCATCCACCATGGCCTCCATATCCCTTCCATAGATAGAATATCTGTATGTATTTGATACTCCGAATTCATCTTGGCTGAGGATTACAGGTGGTGGAAGAGTAGTCAGTGGGGTGGGGTCTAAAACTTTATCCTTGGACAACAGTGACTTGATGAAACCTGCAAGAACCTGAGCCTGCTCTTCCAGCTGCTCTATAGTTTGTTTCCCTTTTTCAACTCTCCCAATGACCCTGGTGACTATTTCCTAAAGATTGTGAATCTCACCTTCAGGGGTGGACTCTCCCATAGGGATCCTCGAGAGCTCGAGATCAGATGCTTGCAAATCATGCTCTGGCTTGTCTACTTTGGGCTTGGCTATCTCTAGGAATTTCTGGCCCTGAGCATCAGATACTATTCTAGAGGTAGTCCTGGCCTTCTTGGTGGGAGTAGGAGGAGTAGTGCCTAATAAGGCTGCCACAGCATCAAAATTGGGTCCTGAGATTCAGGAGGAAGACTTTCTCTTCCTACTATCAACAAAAGGCTGCACCCATGCAAAAGAGGAGGAAGAGGAAGGTGGGGCAAGAGGGCTGAGAGAAAGGGAACTCATGGCACTCAAAGTGTGCACTGCTGTTGCCTCTAGTTGAGATATGAGTGGAGCACTCGGGGCTTCTGGTACAGAGGATTCAATGGCGCTTGGAAGCTCAGTGCTTTGGAATTCTTTGTCTTAATCCATTAGGGCTTCTAGAGCACTTATGGAGGCTGACACTTCACTCTTTGTCTCATGTGGTGTTATAGGAACTATTATTTCTCTTCATATTCCATTCTCTGAACAATAATAATTGAATTCCTTGTTGTAGTACTCAACACCATTGTCAAATTTAAATAATTTTAAATTTGAATTTTATTCATTTTCCATATGGGCTTTCCATCTTGTAAAAGTCTTAAAAACATCAGATTTATTTTTAATACAATAAACCCATACCTTTCTTGTGGCATCATCAATGAAAGTCACATAATATTGGGATCCTCCATGAGAAGCTACACTGGCTGGTCCCCACATATCCGAGTTCAAAATCCCTAATGTTTGCTCCTTCTTTGTTGACCCAACATTGATAAATCTCACTCTCTTTTCTTTCCAAATATACAATGCTCATAGAATTCAAGATATTGATCTTTTAAATATGATAAGTTACCCTTATTCTTTAAGATTTGCATTAAATTTTGACTCATATGTCCTAGCCAATTATGCCACATGATTGCATTTGAATCTAAAGTAGATAGCAAAAAAGGAATTAGTAATACATGTATAAAAATATAATGTTCCTACCTTCTTGGCTCTTTCTACAATAATACATACCTTGGTAACCTTCCAAGATTTGGTTGTGAATGTAACCATATAACTAGATTCACCTAGTTGTCCTGCAGAAATTAGATTTCTCCCGAGGCTTGGCATATACTTCACATAGTTTAATATCCATGTATTTCGATTATGTAATTTTAGATTAATTTCTCCTTTACCAATAATATTGCATGGTTCATCATCTCCTACATAAACATGCCCGAAATTACCTTGGACATAATTTTTAAAATAACCATTATTAGGGGTAGCATGAAAAGAAGCTTCTAAATATAAAACCCATGACTCAATTTTATTATCCAAGGAGAGAATAATGGCATCTTGAATTACCTCAGAAGATGAAACATTTGCCTCTTTACCTTTCTCTGGTACATTCTCTTTGTTTTCCTTGAACCAACAATCCTTCTTTTCATGTCTTTTATTTCTACAATTCTAATAGGTTATTCCATTACCTCTTGATTTAGATGTCATTATTAGACTTTGATTTCCCATTATTCTTTCTCTTGGATCTCTCCTTCTGCCTTCCCCTGATTTCTATGTTCAAAGAATTACCAGATGATAATTCTCTTGTAATTTTACTACGTATTTCATCATTCAGGATGATAATAACCACATCATAAAACTTTAAAATATTAGTAGTAGACATTGTATTACTAACAACCATTACCAAGTTATCCCAATTATCTAGAAAATAGCATAAAAATAAAATTTCTTTCACTTCATCATAAAATGGAATATTAAGCAATTTTAATTTATTTACAATAGAATGGAAATCATTCAAATGACATGATGTAGAGTCACCTTCTAATATTTTTGAATTAAATAATTTTTTCATCAAATAAACTTTATTCGTAACACTAGGTTTTTATTTTAAATTAGCTAAAGATTTCATCAACTCTACCGTGGTTGCTACTTTGGTAATATTTGAAGCCACCGATGTTTCCAAGATCAATCATATAGATCCCAGATCCTTTCTCTTAGGAATTTTCCATTCTTCATCAATCATTTTTGCAAGTCTTTCCTTCACATCCAACGGTAAGTGTGGATCTTTCTGATATAGATAATATTTCACCGCATCTTACATAATAGATAATTACACCAAAATTTTGTAACTCGTATTTTCCATGTTATTCCATTGTTGTAGCTCCCACTCAATCAAAAATATCTGTGTGAGTAAATCTGTCAACACACAAAACTCTCAAACAAAAAAATATTTGATCCCGGTTGTTGGAGTTAAACATACCGATTATACAAATATATATCATATCTAATTATACAACTAATAAATATGGAAATAAACCGGAAGAAACAATACACAAGATATAATGTGTTTCATCAAGTGTGGGCTACATCCACCAAAAAATAACCAATGTATTATTCAAATATTAACAAAGGATATATAATGAAGATCTATAATATTCCACACCTCTCTCGGATGTACAGTACTTTCTTCCTTACAAGCTTCTCTTTTTCTCTCTCCAAGAATTCCTTCTTATAGTTCACTCAATTATATGTTTTAACCCTAATAGGCTAGCTTATATATGCATATAAAAACTTAGGGAACTTTAGCTATGTAATTACAACCATTAGATAAACTTTATATCAAATGTTAGATCTAATTGTCATGACTTAAATAAAAGTAATCACACATAGGACACCAATTTTGGTTACCCTAATAGATTTCGTTCCCTCCTTTCCTTGACCAATTCTAGTCTCTTGACCAATGTCAATTACTATGTATTCCAAAAAGTTAATAAAGCATGCTAATGTGAAGAAATTAAGCTCCAAAATCAAGAACATGCATGTATTAAAACTTTGGCAAAAGTATTGCAAGTTGTTTATTGTGTTCTCTGTATTTCACATGGAGTAAAGATGAGTAATATCATATGGGTATTCATAACGAGATACTCGAGATATGATCTTTAGATAATTACACTTGATTGACCCTTTATGGAATAAGGTAACCACAAGTATACTTAGCATACACTTTGATATAAAGAAACATGATAGATCGGTTTAATACTTTTGAGTCATAACATTGCAGCATATGGTTAACTCTTATGGAATGGATTAGATAAATGAATGTTTGTTCTAAATTATGAAAATTTGGAACATAAAACATTATTAAAAAAATCCCTTGTTATTGAAGTCTTAAATTGAGGATGTTACATACAACATTTCATCACTTCCCCCAATGACCTAACTTAAGGGAAACAATAAATTAAAAACTTTCCACGTGAAATTTCACCAATTGCTAATGATTCCCCCTCTAACGACCTAAATTGAGGGTAACTCGCATAAAATATCTCTAAGAGTAACCAAAAGAAAATAATTGACTAATCAATCAACGCTTTAAAAATTCTAGAAAATCAAGATCATTCAATAAATAGATGTTCAAAACTATTGGCCTCCCTAATGACCTATCTTAGGAGTTACGTGTGGCCTACATAATTACCTAACTTGGGAGATTACACTCATCACTCTTCTTGGATGACCTAACTTGGGAAGTTATTATATGTTTTGCACTCGCTTCCGGATGACCTAACTTGGTAGCCCTCTCACATTTTACACTTTCTTCTAGATGACCTTACTTGGAAGCCATCATAAAATTCATGTTTACTTCTAGATGACCTAACTTGGAATTTATCACATTACGGTGACACTGTGGAGTGGGGGAAAGAGTGCATTTCTTATACCACTCCTACATGGTTCAACTATTTGATCAAAATTTTCTAGATCCGTAAATCCATTAAGTATTTGATCCGAGTATTTCTCCGGTGGATATATCTTGAGGATGTAGTTAGATATTGGATAATAACACACTTTTCTCCCTACATTCTTCCTCTAGTGGTAGGATGCCAAAATCCTTCGATTTATATTTCATACATATGTGTTCGGATCTTTAATTTATCACTCCCTACCCCACCTCATCATCATCATACATTCTAATCATCACTCTCATTTAGTGCACTTCATCATACCATCACACTTTTCATTATATTTCATGGATCAACTCATTGATCCATGGTTCAAATCCTTTATGGTTATTTCAGTATGCTTCTATTGTACATCCACGTGTTATACTACAACATGGGCTTCTCTACATTTCTCTCAGGTATGCATCTCTATCTACTTTATGTTACCGATATTTCTACTCACCAACATAAAGTGGGGGAAATTTAGTCATAAAAGCATGCACTTAATATTACATTTATATCATTGAGTATGTTATTTTATATATGGATCTCACATAATAAAATTATTCACTAATGACTCATCCCCTAGTCCTTTCGTCGAGTTAATTGGTCTTCATCATCATTTTTCTGGTAAAGTCATCGGTTGTCTATAAAGTTTAGGTTGTCTCTTAGGGAGTCTTGGGTATCATAATTTACTTGATTGTAATCTCCAGTCCTTGATTAGGGAACCTAGGGTAATCTTTGAGGCACCCATGGGTGCCCTCGTCCATGATTTTAGGTGCCCTGGTCCCAGTAACACTTAGGTCTGATTTATCTATTCGAGGTCGATTTGTAATATTTTCATTCATTTCTCTAGGTACTAGTTGGTATTTCAGGTCATTAGTGTCGAAATTTGAATAAGAGATCCTTGTAGAAGCATAGTGTACTCACTACATTATAGGAAGACATCTCACTATTAAGAGAGCTATCTACTAACACAAAGAACTACATTTGGGCATCTTTTACATCTGCATCAAAAAGGCATAGGGGACAGGGTTGTATTCATTCTTTTCCATCCACCATTTTCATCTTGCATCTAGGTATTGCCCCCACTTATTTGTCATTGATTCTAGGAACCCTAGGCATAAAATTACACACACAAGCACATAGAACTACATTGGGTCTAGAATGTAGTACGATCTTAGTTGTAAGTCCTCCATTGTGGTAGCTAAGTTCAATCGACTCATTCATTTACATCTTTATTATTTAGGAATTTGATGCTTTGTATGGGGTTTTATAGGTAGATATTCATCACACAACTAGAGTGAAATTAGCGAGGATAATGTGACAACTAGGAGACCAAGATGAAGGAGTTGCGAAAACCTTGTGACACTATCGAACTAGACCACGAGATATTTTATAGACCCAAGCACCTAGATCATAGACCAGGGTGCCCAGTCCTCTCTTAAGTGCCCCGGTCCAAGTAGATATTTGTTCACTATAATTTCTTGGGTAGCACCATCAGTCCTTTTCCTCTGTCTGCACATCAATCTAACCATTCCTACACATAACGAGGTAAGTTAATTTCAGGTTAGCACCCTATCCTTTCCCATTTTCATTATTGGAATTCATAAAATTATTTAGTGTTTTAAATCACATTTATATCATTTATTCCCTTGTTACTATTTTAGGTTAACATCTTAAATTCCCATTTATAGTTAATCAATTAGTGCATGGGTTAGTGAATTTGGGTAGTGCTTTGGGTGGAGATGGGAGGAATTTTGGAAAATTAGGAGGAATGATTTCGGCATGATAAACTTGTGGATAATCAAATTAAAGAAAAGGAAGAAAATGATAGTCTTTCATTTGGAGAATGATAATGGGTTTTCCATTATTTGCATAAGGGGAAGGAAGAATTTGAGAGTGTAAGGGGAGAATGGTGGAAATGGAAATGGGTTTCCATTGGCCAAATTAAACGAGCATCTTTTGAGCTTGTGATGGAATGTAAAAATATTTAGGAAGGATTTTTCCTCTTAGGGATTGGATTAACACGAAAAATCCCCATAAAGGGGCCTTAAATAATAAAAGAATGCCATAGCTTGTAAGGGTCTAAATTCTTGAGGAATTCTATGAGAAGTGCTTGTGAACCTGTTATTAAAGTAAGAGGTAAAATTCATTATAGTTCACTATAATATTTTGAGATGTTCCATGAGGGTGATAACATCAACACTTTCCTTGAACCGGTTATCAAATTTCTCTCCTAGGTGATCTAATGCGGAAATGGATTGTGAAGATAAACTGTTATAAAAATATTTTTCTACTCATGAAAGATGAAACAAGAAGTATGAGGAAAATGTTATCTTATCTGATGTTGTGAATGACACAATGGTTCACTATATCCTAAATGTGATCAATGGGAGATTGATCTCCATTTCCATGGAAGAAGGGTAAGTTTATCACGGTAGTTTTTGGGATATCATCCCACCGATCTAAATGGAGGGGGTTAGATTTGAAATCAATAAATGGAAGATCTCTTTAGAGACCCATGAGAAAATGGTGGCCTAGAAATGAATGCAAGAATGGAGGAAAGGGTGTGAGACCTGATAATATGGGTTTCTTTGAATCGATGGAATCTCCATATGTGTTGAGAAGTTCCTCCAAAGGAGGAAAACCACTAAAAACACATTCATATTGTTGGCATGAAGTTTTAGTGCACTCTGATCTATCCCACCAAGGGTACCAAAAACTTTGTCACTATGATCATGCACCCATAAAATTGTTAATAATACATTGCAACATCGAACTTCCCCAAGGTGTGGGACCCCGACTCCTTTGGATGAACCTCGGAGAAGACCATCTTCTTGCTAAACTATGTGTATATTATAAAATAATAGGTTGAAAAACCTATGATATTGGAAATAACAACAACTTATTTAAATATTTTCTAAGAGAAAGGAAGAATGATAGCTGAATAAAGAAATTGGTGATGCACCGATAGATAAGTAAAACATTGATCAACTTATGCAAACACAAAATTTTTATAGAAAGATAACAATATACATAAATTTCTATCTTTACCTCTTAACATAAATAATTTGTATGAAAAAATAATAGAGAAAAGGATTTAGATACGATTCCACAACTATCACAAATAATATTTTTTTCATAACATACAACTTGCTAAGAGAAGAATTAACTTTATATGAAGGTAAAATGGATTATACAAGCACTAGGAAAGAAATATTCATAAGTAAAACATTCACCATCAATATACACAACACATAGAAGTGAAAAAGGCTAGATATCATTTCTGCATAAATAATTTTAAGGCTTAAACCTTTACAAGTGCCTAATAATGCAGAGCCTCCTTATACAATAGATCAAAATGTCCCCACAGAATACATAATGTATCCTCCTATATATAACTATGAAGGTTGATAAATATTAGCTAGTCTTCTTAACTAATTACATTCTAAAAATAGGATGCATTTACAATTATTAAAAATTGCTCAACAAAAATAGTCAAATGGTTGTTCAATTGTTATATATCAAACTTGCAACCTAAAATGAAACCGTGGACATCTAAAATTTAAAGGGGAAACTTGGCACTTGCTTTGTAACTACTGACTTCCCTAGGGGAAGTTAGCACCTCCTTTGTAACTAATGACTTCCTTGTATGGGAGTTGGGACCTACTTTACAACTTTTAACTTCCCTGGGGAGAAGTTAATATTGGATTTGCAAATAATGACTTGCTTGGGGGAATTTAGGACATGCTTTGCAACTGCTAACTTCCTTGGGGGAATTTTGGATCTAATTTAAAACTCCTAACTTCAGTGGGGGAATTTAGGACCTACTTTTCCACTGCTCACTTCCTTGGGAGAAGTTTTTACATGATTTACAACTTCTCACTTCCTTGGGGAAGTTGGTACCTATTTTTCAACTAATGATATCCATAGGGGAAGTTTGCACCTGATTTGAAATTTTAGGTTTTTGGTTTCATTTTGCAATTTGCATGTAAATTGTAAATTGAAACCCAAAATGAATTGATTAATTTGTATTTCAATTTTGGGGTTTGATTTGTAATTGTACATATAGAATGTAAATCAAAACTTGAAACCCAAAATGTATAGAATACTTTTTATTTGAGGTTTGGGGTTTCATTTACAATTTTACATGTAAATTGCAAATTAAAACCTGAAACCCAAAATGCATTGAGTCCTTTGTATTTGAGTTTGGGGTTTCATTTGTAATTTTACATGTAAATTACAAATTGAAACCTAAAACCTGAAATGCACTCATTCCGTTGTTTTATTTTTGGTTTGGGGTTTCATTTTCAATTTTAGATGTAAATTACAAATTTAAATCCAAAACCCAAAATACTCTAAAATATACAAATTGGAACTTGAAACATAAAATGCACTAAAATATTCAAATTGGAACCTAAAACCTGAAATGCACTAAAATATCCATTAAATACCTAGTCATTTTCAATATTATAACAAAAATGGTCTTGCATCAAAACTTTAAGAAACATGAATTTTGTAAGAAATAGTCATGCAAATGGGCAAGGTGACTTAAAAAGTCAATAGGACTGGTTCACTAAAATGTGTATTCACATTCCTTGCAAGAATACCATTAATTATAGTGATTTAGATGTGTTATTATTCTTCTAAAGTGTGGGTTCAATAATTTTTTCCTAATTCTATTGTGTTAGAAAGGGACTCACGATTCATTGAGAAACTATTCATCTACAATGTGGGAAAAGATGGATACTAAGCTAAATAGGTATAACACTTTTCATCCACAAATGGATAGGAAAACATAAGTGGTAAACCATACCTTGGTTAAGATATTAAGAGGGTACAACAAAAACATCCTAGGACTTGGGATGAGTATTCATCCATATCCAACATTCTTATAATAGGGCGCTTCATGCTTGTACGAGTAAGAATCCTTTTGAAAGATTTTTTTAGTTATTTTCCTAAGAGTTTATTTGAAGTTGTTTTTATATTACCATGCAGATCCAACATAAAAGTTGATTTAGAACTCCACAAAGATAATAAGTTCATTGATAAAATTAAGAAATACACCTCTAGGTACCCGAGAGGTTGAAAGACTCATAGAGCAAGTACAAAGAAAGGCATGATCAACACATAATCAAACATTATTTCCTTTTTGGTGATAAGGTATGGTTGTACTTAAGTAGAGAAATTCTATAAGGTAAAGTTAAGAAACTGAAGCCTCTTTCATATGGCCAATTTGAAATTATTTAAAAAGTGGGTAAGAATGTGTTTTTCTTAGATTTACCTCCTTATATGAGAATATATTCAGTTATTAATGTTGATAATTTACATCTCTTTAATCCCTCCATGTTGGATCATGAATAAGAGGGATTATTACTACCATATATTTACGATATTTCTTTAGATAGTCGAGTCGGTGGAGGAACATGTGGTATTCTGTAGAAAGAGAGGATAATACATCGAGGAGTGTAATATAGGTGGATGATTGGATTGAAAGGTCAATTTCCTACCAAGGCCAAGTGGTATTCATGAAAATATGTGGGAATCATTTTCCTCACCTCATCGATCCTTGAATATTTTATGGACTTCAATTCCTAAATTGTGAAGTTGTGATCTAAAAATGGATATATAAATACCCAATTATATGTATTTTTCATTTGAAACTTGCATTTTATACCCTCAACATGTTCATAGTTATGGGTCAAAGCATATAACTGTGTCCCACTTTTTTGTAGTTTTTGTACTTTCAGCAAACTATGTCTGACAACCAAAACATGACCAAACACATATAAAATGACCAAACATGCATTTTTAAGAGGCTATAAATACCAAGGTGCAGGGCATCTAGAATTTACCTGATTTTTTAAATTTTTATAGTATTTTTAATTATTTATTTACTAGTCAGATTTTAAAATATTTATGGCCAAAAAGTGGGACACACTTGTATGCTTTGACCTTGAAATGGTTATGTCTACAAGAGTGTTTGAAGAGCATCAATCTGGAAACCTGTACACATCAAAGAGGCTGGACTAAAGTGGTGACAAGATTCTCCAAGTAATTAACAATAATCCCACGATGAAATTTTTTATACAAGGTAAACAAGACTACTCATTCTCATAGATCAAAAAGGAGAGTACATATGGGAGTTTTTGTAGCTCCCGTGTGCCTAGATAATCATTCCCTTCAAGAGGGAAAGAGGAGTTACAATTTCTAATAGGTAATGAAACTCCCATTAATTCAAGTAACACATATGACAATGATAGATTCTATGAAGGAATTTTTCACTTGTCGTATAACTCCTAAGACCTATGATCTCGTTAAGTAAGATAACTCACCATGTGATATGGAGAAGACCCTAGGATGACGAGTAAATTCACACACACCAACACCCCCTTAATCAAAGATGATGTAGAGGTCATTGACAGTAATAATAGAAAGATAACTCCTTAGATAACAAAGAAATATGTGTCAATGGATCCCAATAACTAAA
The DNA here is from genome assembly GCA_018340775.1 of Taxus wallichiana var. yunnanensis. NCBI lineage: Eukaryota > Viridiplantae > Streptophyta > Pinopsida > Cupressales > Taxaceae > Taxus > Taxus wallichiana. The sequence continues at coordinate 276,901,903 of CM031236.1, read as the reverse complement.
GGCCTAATAAGGCACCCATGTAAAAAGAACATCTCTCTAGAAGGAAAAATAGGACTAGAAATCCTAAAGAAGAAGGGAGAATTAAACATATCTCTATTAGACTACATTCATTTCTAGTAGTGTTATCATTTATTTAAAGTGGGAGTGATAGAAAAAAGGGTTGATTGGTGAAGTGAATAAGTCAGGGACATGAAGGTTGATTGGTAGTGCCCTTTCAAGATAGTTTTAAGTGCTTGATGAGATGTGACAAGTTGGTACAGGTCAAATCGGGGTCATGTAAGCATGAGATAAGCATATGAATATTGTATATAATATGTGTGAGCTAAAATAAGGCTTATTTTAGCTCCTAGAGTCAAAATTCAAGAATGCACAGAAAGTGGCTTTGAGAACTAACAATGTTCTTGCATGTAAATGAGACTGTTCATAGATCCACATTAAAACCTATGGCTAAAAAATACTTGGAATGTGTAGAGGGATGTCTTACAATGATCCATGGAAAATTTCATCAGATTATGTAAAGAGGATTTTGATTTATTCAAGTCTTAAAAAAAAACCTTCTTGAAAAATTCATTTTGAGATGTCTGCCTTCTTAGCACTCAAGAAAAAAATATGAAAGAATGATCGAGATAATTCATAAACTAATTTTTGTATTAAATTTTCCAATAATACAAGTGTAAAATGAATTTGGCAAAAGGAGGTGTAAGAAAAAAGTTCTATTTATTTTGTTGAAGCAATTTATCTCTCTCCTAGGAAGGTTGTTTGGTCAATGGAAGTAGAAATCAATTATTGATATGAAACTCACTTTCTTGAGCTTGTGAAAAGTATTTCAAAGGTGTGTAAGGTTGTTTCCAAGCCTATTTGGCCATAATCTCTCCTCAAGTTCATCAATTTCAGTTCTTAAGGTTGTTACAACTTAGTTTCTTTCTAGTCATAATCCTTCTTATCATGTTTGTCCAACTCCTCGGTGATAATTATTTGTACTGTATAATAATCCTTAACATATAGTGATGTGTCAAATATTTTGGTGGACCTTGAACAGAAAAGCATCTTCTAGGGTTTGAGAAAACTCTATATGTTCATCTTCAAGCCAAAATGTGATGTAGAACCTCCTATGCAAGGTGAGATCATTATAAGAGTGTTCCAACTTGTGTGATAAAGATGTTTTGGTTCTCTAAAAATGACAACATGATTCCATTCATCCTCCATAAAGACCACTTACTTCTCACACACCTTGTTTCATCAAGGTTGAACTCATCATGCCTTGTTATAACTTTAATATCATTGTAATGTATTGATGTTATCTATTCTCTTATTGATTGAGGTCAGTTCTGCAAGATCATTGACCATTTCATGACTATTGTAGGTCTAATCAAGGCACATATTTCTTTTGAAGAAGAAGTCTAGGGTTCCTTATTAAGGTTTCTTGTTCAAATGAGTGATTGTGCAGTCATTTCCTCTTCTCTGCACTATAACAATGAATCATAAGAACAACTTCATAGGATTTATTGTAATGAATATGGTTAGGGATGAGAGAATTTATCATATTCTACTCACAATGGGATGAATCTTAAAATTTCATTCAAATTTATGGGAGATATCATGCTTTTTGAGCTCTCAATTACACATAATATTCTTTGATTAGAGGTAAAAGTTAGGGTTGAGGTGACCCTACCCCATTACAAAGAGTTATTGTTTACTTCAAGGGCCAATCATGATCCAAAATATCAAAAACAAAAAACCAGAATATGATATCCATTATATATGATATACATTATATAGCAGTCCCAAGGGTAATACTAACAACAAAAAGTTAACAAGCAGCAGATTCTAAACCATAACATTTCATTTCTCTTTAACCAACTTGTCCACTGTCTCCATGCATCCATTCCATTCTTTGACCAGGGTTGCAATGGTCTCCTTCCAGTATTTGTAGTTGGGTTCTTTGATCACCACCTTTGGGCTGTGCCATCCAACTCTTTTTCTTTAGCCAATTCCATTGACTGTATCATCTCTGCCAATAGTTTGAGATGGAAGATAGTACTCTTTACATTAAGAACATGGGCATATATGATTTTCATAATGATTCCTTTCATTTTCAGCATCTCTTTCTCCATTTCCATTCTATTGGCATTTGCATTTTTGAAATTTTCACTGAGGATGATGGTAGACATTTTATCAAATTTTTCTTGTAGCTCCTTAATATCCATGGTGAGAAAACTGATTTTGTGCCTATTGATGTCATTTTTCAGTTTGTAGTTCTCAAAATCTCTCATGAAGGCATGAGTTTTGATAGTAGTTTCTTGGGCCGAGAAAAGCTCCATCTGGGCCATTTTCAGATTGTGAAGACAGTGGATAGCTTCCTCAGTATTCTTGGAAGACTCCTATTCTTTTAAGCTCTCAACATCCTCACTGCTCACTGCTTCCCCTTCCACTTTCTCTTGAGAGGATTCCTTCTGTGAAGGGGTTTCACCAGGGCCTTCATCAGAAACATAGGTGATATTATCCTCCTCACCCTACTACCGAAAACTGAACTTTCCTGAACTGAGACATGTCTCCCCCTTTACCCATGCTAGATCTAGTACATTTGGCCACTAGGTTCCCCTGACCAGTTTCATCACAGCTATCCTCCTTAGGTTCCATACTCCCAGACCTTTTACCCAATGTAATGTTTGAAGGCGAGGCCCCAAATTTGTTGTTTTTTCCCAACAGGGGAGTGCTCAGCCGGATGATAGTTTTTATCAGACCCTAGTGTAAGGGGATAATGAAAGTGCCTTTCTTCACCAAAGTTATAGATTTTTCTAGAGAAGAGAATAAGTAGAAGGGAAAGTTATATAGTTTTGCATTGCGAATATGGTTTAACATTGGAAAATGGTAACCATATATGACTTTATATCTACCTTCCAAAGTGATATAAGACATGATTAGTTTGGAAATTTCATCATATGGAGAGGGAAGCTTACACCTAGCATAGCCATTATGAAGAGAAATAGGTTCCCCTTTTCCTTGGAAAAAATAGTCAATCTCAAGACTGTAATCAGATTTGGGTTTAAAAATGCTTCTACCTTCAAGTGCAAGACCAGTCACCTTAGCAATAAGCTTGGGAGAAATAGTAAGGGAACAATTTCCCACCTATATTTTTCCCTCATTCCACATTTTAGCAACCACTTCACTCAGGATTTCATCATAGCCCTCAAAATTTTTGAAAAAAGACAGCAATCCCACCTTCTCGAGGAGAACTTTGGCCTCCTTGGAAATCTCTGGACACCTAGAAGGTTCCATGCGTACCAAGTCTCCTCCCATCCTTCTATGCATAGAAAATATCTTGCAAATCAAAATGGCCTTAAAATCAGTGGTTTCAATTTTCAGCTTCTCCAAAACCAAAAAGGCCCGACTGCCCGTGTGAACAAAAGAATCCAACTCACACAAGTAAGATAAAATCATGAGAGGTTACTGGCACGAGCAGGAGAGTTAGCAACATTATTAAAGGCTCCCTCCCTTTTCATGATTTCAATGAATTTTTCATTCATTCCAACAAGTTTCTTGACTATATGGAGACCCTTAGAGATAACCCCAAGATTAGCAACAAAATCAGCACCATTATTGCCTTCCCTATACACATGGTTAAAATAAATATTCACAAAAGAATTTAAAAAGATTTAGTTTTACAGATAAAATCTTCAATAGATATGGAAGGATTGGAAGAACCCCTCATACAAGAAATAATGTATAGCGAGTCTCCTTCCACTTTCGGAGATTGAAACCTTTTTCCTTTACAATCTTCACCCCCTAGAATAGAGTAGCTGCCTCGCCACATTGTTAGATTGTTTTCCAAGGTCAAAGAAGTAAGAAAGAATAAATTGACCTAAAGAGTCCCTTATGACTCCTCCTCCCCCTGCTTTCCCTAGGTTCCCTTTTGCTGCACCATCAAAGTTAAGTTTTAGAGAGCCTTCACAAGGAGGATTCCACTTAATCCCCAATCTAGGATTAGGACTATTAGATTGAGGAATCCCTGAGACATGCCAATTCTCTAAGAAATGTTGTTCATAATCCAAAATTTCCAATTATTTTTTCCAGAGGATTGAGAAATTGTTTCTAACTGCCTGAAAAAGATTTTTTATTGATAGTTTGATAGGGATACTCTTGTCCTTGAAAATCCTTCTATTTCTCTCCTTCCAGATTTCCCACCAGAGATGGCTTAAGCTTATGATCCATAGATTTTTAAGCCCTTGACTATGAAAAGGGCATACCCATTGGTTCCAAGCTTCCTTTATATCTTTGGGGATAACCCAATTAACCGAGAAGCTAGTCAAAATTGAGGAGAACATTTGATGTGCATACGTGCATTCCAGAAACATATGATTTATAGATTCCATTTTTCTTTTGCATAGCACACATCTATTAACCCATTGGAAGCCTCTTTTTTCTAGATTATCAACCGTGAGAATTTTGTTTCCAAAAGTGAGCCAGCTAAACACATTTACCTTAGGAGTAATATTCTTGTTCCAAATATTCCCTGCCATTAAATATTCTTCTCCAGTTTGACCCTCAAAGAAGAGGCCATAGGCTGATTTGACAGTAAAATTTCCACAAGGTTCCTTATCCCAGATGATTCTATCTTGGTCTTTGCTATTATATGATACATAATTTTGTAAGAACTCATTGATCCCTCTCATTTGATCATTTAGATCATGTCTATCCATTTCCAAAGTTTTCCATGTCTGAAAACTCTCTTCCATAGCCATGTAGTTGTTCACCTTTACTCCATATTTAGCTTCCATTAATGCAGAGATTTGTGGAAATTTATCTTGGAGGGTAAAATCTCCTGCCCATTTGTCTTTCCAAAAATCTATCTCATTGCCTCTTCCTATTTTCCATCTGCTACCCTTGTTCAAAATTTCTTTGGCCTAGTTAATGGCTTTCCAAATGCATGAGCCATTGAAATTCACTTGTTTAAACATCCATCTTTTGTCATTATTATCGTGCCAATTTTGTTTTTAAGGATTCTGGCCCAAACTCCATTTTCCTTAGTTAGTCTCCACCCAATCTTGGCAAGTAGAGATTTATTCATTTTGGACCAGTCTCTAAGACCAATTCCCCCAAGCTTCTTAGGTCTACACACTCTACTCCATGCAACTAAAATAATTCTATCCTTACTTTCTGTACCACTCCATAAAAACCTCAAGTGCACATAATCAACATACCATGAACTAGGATTTTGTTAAGATTTTTTTTTTAATCAATTTGATCATGTCAACCATAAAAAACCTCTAAAATATCATAAAAACATCTATGGACATGTTAGCAATACATCACAAAAATAATTATGTTATTTGGTTTAGTCTTGGTAGAGGTATGGGTGAAAAAATTATCCTAACCAATGAAAAGTCCTATAAATGTTAGGTTAAACCATCTCTCCTTGAATTCAATGAAGTCTCCTGCAATTCAAAGTGTATAAATTATAGTTTTAAGGTTACCAAGAGTAAATTAAAGGTTGTAAGTTCCATAGTAGCTTGAACATTCATTGTTCTTTGAACATGCAGAGTGACTTCTATCCGTGACTTGTATAGGTGTTCATCATGTTATGCGGTGTTTTGAAGTTCATGCATTTAAGTTTTACATTGAGTCTTAGTTCATGGAACAACATGAGAAGGCTTCTTGATTGAAAGGGTTTGATCAAATACCTTAGGCACACTGTCCCATATTGAAATTTTGCATTATATCCTTATGACAGAGATGTCTCAACTCGGGCATGTAAATAGTGAATGATCTATGGGTTTTGAGTTGAAATAATGTTTGTGGAAGTGAGAAGTGAGTAGTAGGTATATTTGGAGACCTTAAACTTCTGATCTATAAAGATCAACAGTACTATGTGATTTCACTCAAAACTAAAAAGACAATATCAAGAAAGTTCCTTAACATGACTTGCTCGAACTTCCTAGCTCAAATGGAGAGTTACTTTAAGAAGGTAACTATAAATTCTTTGAGTCAAATTTTTTTAACAGTGCGTCTACTTTGAATAAGAATCCCTATATCCTCTTGGTCATTTTGTCTTGTAAAAACTTATCTCCTTTAACCTTTGAACTCCATAAATGTATATGAAAATTCACATAGCTTAACAAATTATAATGATGTTGTGGAAAGTCAAGATGGATGTAACTTGAACTCCGTTTGAAGGGTGAGAATTTGAAAGCGTGTGAAAAATATTGTTGGTTGAACAACTCTTCAAAAGGCGATTATAGATGATTTTTTTGTGTGTGTGAAATGTGAAGAAAAAATGTGAGAAAGGATTTTTATATACATAAGATTGAATGTATTAATAAGAAAAGTGGGGGAATGTTATAAAAGAATGTGTGAAAATAAAGAATAGGTATAATACTTGAGATCGGTGATAAAAATAAAGACAAAGAAGAATGAATTGGAGTTGAAGAAGCATTGAGATTAAAAACAAGAGATGTGGAACATACAAAAGAATTAAGTGAAATATGTAATGTGAAAATTAAGGCATTGATGTAGTGGTCGATTACTGTAGGGAGCCAATAAAAGAGTACAAAAGAGCATTCACATAGATAAAAACAAGTGACAGAAGAAAAAGCTGAAAAGTTATAATTGTATTAGGTTAAGGAGCATATGAAAGGAATTGGCTATAAGTTAAAAAGGGTGTGTGACAATAAAGAGGGTATAACAATGAGAGAGTTGATAGTATGAAGAGATTAACTATGACCAAGGTGATTAAGTAGGTGCGGATGAGGTGATATGAAAGTAAATAAACATATCAATTTAAGGAAAGGTGTGCTAGTTGTTACTCATAGTTTGAAAAAAATTATGCACTCTTGATTACGTAAAAGGATAAAACTCAAAGAATTAGGTGAATTGTAGATTGTATAAAGAGCCATAAGGTATCTTTATCTGTTGATGAAGAAACAAGAAAATAAATGATCAAATTATATATTGTCATTGAATTCTTCTAAGTGGGTGCTTAGAATACAGGGGTTGGTGCTCCTTGTAAGTTGTAGCTTTCTAAACTAGCCTAGTGGGTTCTTGGAAACCTTCCAGTGGGTGCTAAAAGGATTTGTGAAGTGGGTGCTTCTCAGGTTGAGTGGGTTCTCAACCAAACTGAAAATCATTGTATGTTAAGAATGGGTATTCTTAATAAAAATCCTTGATTTCAAGTGGGTTTTCTCCCTCTATGGGTTTCCCACTATAAATTTGGTGTCCTGTGTACTTGTCTTCTTACATGCACTTTAATTTGTTCATGGTTTGATTATTTTTCTAGTCAAGAAGTTTTAAAGGTGATAAATTTGATCTGCATTGATTCAGCCCTCCTCTTAGTTCTTGTGATATAAAACAATTGGTATCAGAGCGTGGTCCTCCTAAATCAAACCTAACATCTTGGAGGTGATCTTGAAGTCACAAGCATGTGTACATCAACAATAAAGTCTATGTTAAAGAAGAATTATGATATTGCTCAAGCCCTGATTAAAGAGTTAAAAGCTGAAATCAAGCTCAAAGATGCAAATTATCTTGAAGGACTCCAAGAAGTGGTAGCAATTGTTGATAAGTTATCAAAAGATCTAAGTGTCAAAGAAAATATTTTATTAAACTTGAGGAAGAATTGAAGACTTCAAAGGATGAGCTGGAACAAGTTAAAGTTAAATTGATGATACATCAAAGACACCCTAATGATAGATCAGGTATGGACTATAAAAATGAAGCAACCCAATGTGAAATGGAGCATGAACCTAGTCATGAGTCATGCCAAGTAACCATCAAAGATAAGGATGAAGAATATGGTGAGATAAATGCAAAATTTATAATGCTAAGAGAGGAACTGGAGCAAGAAAGGAAAATATATTTGAAGGTTGAATCAAGTCATGAATGTTTTTAAAAGTGTTTAGAAAACAAGGAAGATGAAGAGGTTGATCCCAAAAATAAAAAAACAAGAAGAAGACAAAAGAGACAAAGATAGGAAGATCCAAGTCAATTAGATAGCCAAATGCATCCAGGTATGAGAGGAAATTTAATGGATATTATTTCTCATGTTATGAATTTGGACATAGAGCTAGAGAGTGCATGAAAAAATATGACAAAGAGCACCCGAGGATATATTTTTCTACTAAATATGAAAGGAATATAGTGTGTTTCAATTGTAGAAATATATGTCATACTATCGAGCACTTATTATAAGAACCTATAAGTTAACTCAGCAATGTCGTTCATGTTATATGTTATAATTTTCATGTAGTAGGTCTTTTCTGGAAGCATTGCTATCACTATGGACAACTTAAGTACAACAAAAAGTTTTATACCTTCAGATGGAAAGAAAAGAAAGCCTCTAACATGAAGATAAATTCTAGAAAGGAGAAAAAATAAGTCAAGCCTCAAGTAGCTCTTGGAAATAAGGAAATGAAGTGGGTATACAGGATCAAGAAAGAAAAATCAGAAGTTGAAATAGAAAATACTGAAAATAAGGTGACATGGGAAGATATGGAAGAGGCACAATAAGCTAATATTATGTCAAGAGAAACTACCTTACATGAGATATCAAAAAAAGATGAAAAAGGTAAGAAACAAAAAAATAATTCTAGTGCAAAGGATGAAGAAATTATTCCTCAAGTAGTGGTAGAACAAGTGTATGAATTGCAACATGCATGTTTTTTAGGCTACCAAATAGAAGATGAGAGATCAGGTAATGAAGTTATCTTATCTATAAATGCAACCAAGAAATTCAACAAGATTGTGAGGAAAAGGAAAGGGAAGATGGATTCATCATATGGTTTTTATGACTTCATGTTGTTTTGAGATGATTCAAGGCTCACAATATGCCTTCTCTAAGCTTCTAGGAGGCATATTCACTTAAATGAAGCATTGGAGTCAGAATGAGTTTTCTCCATGATGCATAAGGTATGTAATTGTATGTATTGTCAAGGTTCTATTTGAGTGTTCTTGGTTGAAATGTCATGAACTCAGTTGTGTGGTCATTAGTAGATCATTTTAGTCTATCTAGGACAATTATGATTGTTCATGAGTCTCATGGTCATATAATGTGAAGTATGGTTTACATATGTAAGAAACTTGGTATCAAAATTTGAGTCTTGATGGTGTCATAAGAATAGTCAAATGGTGTAAAAAGATGTCATGGTATCTGAAAAATATGTCTCAAGGGTATGAGAAAAATGTCTTGTCAAAAGTCTAAATTGCTATCTCAAATGTCAGGTATATCTTGTATGTGTCTTCTGAGTCTGTGCTCAAGCATGTTCATCACCATTTTTCATGTCAAGTGTTTGAGTTTCATGGTTTTATGTGATTGATTATTGTTATAAGAATTCATTTATGAGTACATTATTGATAGGGGTTAGAATGTTGTTTGATGATGTCAAAGGCTTCATAACATATGTATAATTCTTTATTATGTCCCAATGAATGCTAAGTGTATCTCAATCAAAATCTCTGAGTTAGTTTTTGAAGTGTCAAGTCTTTAAGAAGGTCTATGTCTAAATTCAAGTCCAATCTTTTATCAAAAGTCAAAAGATAAAATTGTGAAGTGTTATCTTCTCCATCCTTAAAGCTATGTCACAAGCATTGAAGATGTCTGTTAGTCATTCAAGAAGGTATAATGATACAAGATCATGAAACAAAGTGAAACTAAAGAATAGAGGTTCAAATATTAAAAGAGGTTAGTATTGCACCTACTAACAAGATAGTCTAACTTCTTAAGTCTGAAAAGTGATCTACATATGCTAGTTCCTTGTAAGATTGTGTGTACTTAGTAATCAACTATAGGTTCTTGAGAAGGTTTAAAATGACTCGGGTTTCAGAGAAAGATAGAATCATGTTGAAAATGTCAATGTTTATCCATCTTGAAGTATCTTAGGATATAAAACCAAAAGAGTTCAAGGTGCTCTTGGAGTCTAGTAGGCCTAATAAGATATGTTTTTAAGGTATCATTGAAATTCCCAAGTTTCTCTAAATTCAAGGTACAATGATCAAGTTGTAGAGTATATGGATAACTATTATAGTGAATAAATATTGAATTCTTGAAAAGTCATTCATGAAAGAGTTGATGCCTAAAATTGAGGCCTAAACATGTGGATGCGGGACAATGGTCTATGATAGAAGCTAAATGGAAGGATTTAATTTCAAAACTTCAAGATTTTACAGTCTCTATGAGTTGAATGTGAGTTCAAGGGTTTGGAGTCAAAAACTAGATGAAATATCATGTGATAAAACTTGTATCTAAGTCTAGTAAGCTAGAAGGAGTTGCATGTGCAAAAAATGAAATGTTACAGGGGTCTGATTACTACAAGTATCAATGGGATAAAAGGTTCTTAACATGCTATAACTTGTGCCATAAATGATTCTACATGACTATAAGGGTACTTGAAGCATAGTTATAGTCTAAGGTGAATGTGAAATAAGGGAGCATAGTTATAATGTTTTCAAAAATTAACTAGGTTATATCCTAGGACTTGACATGACCTATTTGGCAAAGAAAGTAAGATATTACAAAGTAGTTATTGTCTAGGTGAAAAGTGTACATGATTTCAGAGTTCCTAGAGATGTGCAAAAATTGAAAGAGTAGAAAAGTTACTAAAAGGTCATGATGTTAGTTCTTTTTGTCAAAGTGTTGATAGTATTTATGCTACAAAATGTTAGTAACAAATGTGTATTGATTTTCTAATTCATATCAAATCTACTCTCTATTTTTATGTCAAGAAAATGTATGAATCAATATGAGTGCACATTCTAGGGTGAAGACATTCTCGATTAGGTCTAGTACATTAATTGGAATGATAAACTTATTGAAGACACTCATAGAGGCAAGAGGAATGGAATTGAATCATCAAGATGTGAGCAAGAAGACTTGTGTGTTAGATCTTGTTGTTTGCTAAAAATACAAAAGGGAGAGCTGTTGATGCAAAATCACAGCACCCCTGGACGCACATCAGGCTTCTAGGTTGATGTTCAGGCATCCAGTGTGATTGCACAACATGGAAACCTCTCTCCAAGCGTGGGACTTGTGAAACCGAGAGAGGAATCTCCAGAGAAGGTTGGTTCCTGCTCCTAAACTACCTGCCACAAGCTATTCCAGTGCAGGCAAGCTAATCTAATCCTAATCTAACCATGCCAAGGAGACAGAGAGAGAGAGAGAGAAGGGAAAAATAGAAAAAGCCTACACTAAAACGGTGATACACCAGAGAAGGAGGATGTTGAACATCTATCAAAACTGCCATGGGACAAAGAGAGGTGAGCAATGGGAAGGATGGATAGATGCATCACAGGCCCAAGGATAGATTTCACACAGAAAATGTCCCAAAACTCCATGAACACAGCTCCAAACCTGCAATGAACATTTAGACATGCACAGATACCTGCAAATGAAGAGAGGCAAGGAGAGAATAAGCAAAAACGAGAGAGGATGGACAGATGCATCACAGAACATGTTTTGTTGCTCCAGAAGTTTGCACAGAACATCATTCCATTAGTAAAAGGCAAAAAACACCATTACAGAGCAGGGAGGAGGCTCGAACTCCATTTTCAACCCTAGAGAAGAAAAGAAGGGAGGGCCGAGCCGAAAGAATGAACAACCTCTTTTTTTTTTTTGAGCCAAATCGGCTTTTACATTGCATGGGTCGAGCCTGGGACGAAAACGTGGGAAAACATGCAAGCCCATTCCTCATTATCTGCGAGATGCATTAAATCAGCATGGAGGATCTTACCAACCCATACCCTGTCACTTTTAGCGATTTTGGAGGAGAATGCGACCCATTTGTATTAATTTGGCCGCTAAAATGTCACTTCTGGCCGTGCAGAAGAAGAATGCAACCCATTAGCATTAAAACGGGTTGTTGAAAGGTCACTTCTAGCCATTACCACACGTTAGAGCCGTTTCTTGATTTTCTTTCTTCAGACTGCACCAAAACTCGAGATTGATCCTAGAAATATGTAGAGAATCTCATAAGCTTTCCGTTGATATAAAGAACGTGCAAATCCGAGCTCGGGTCAAAAGTTATGGCGATCCGAAGAATTAGGGCACGAACAAACCAAAACAGATTTTGAAATATTTCCGCGCTTCACCACGGATGACACGTGGCATGCTCGATTGGACGAGCAATTCTCTCTCCTCTACCTTTCAGTGGGCTGTCTTGTGAAATTTCCTTATGGGCCCCTTAAACTTGGACACGTGGCGCCATTTCATTGGTTGATTCAGCACTTCAAACCTTCCACTTTGACCTTTTGACATTTCTCCTTGTGACACGTGGCGTGATTTCATTGGTTGTCGGCCTGCCCGCCACCTTCTTCGCCCTTTGCGTCTTGTTGTCCCAGATGGCACAGTGCTCCTTGTGCTGATTTCGGGCGAACCGGCCGGTTCGCGTCCATTTATCCCAAATGTCCCAGTTTGTTTCGGACTGCTTATTCCCATTTCACCTGATTCGTGGTTCGCGTCCTTTTGGCCCGCTTGTCCCACTTTGTTTCGGACTGTTTGTGCTGATTTCGCCCGGTTCGGCCGGTTCGTGCCTTTTTGTCCCAGATGTCCCAGAGGCGACCCTCTCAGCAGTTGGCCAATTTTTCCTCTCGGTCGAACCGGCATTTCGCGCCCGCCGCGTACTTCTGTCCCACTTGTCCCAAATGCTATTTGGGACGCTTGGAGGCTTTTTGGCCAATCCACACCTTTTTGTCCCAGATGTCCCAATTGCTCCTAGGACTAGGACTTAGCCGATTTTCACCATTTTTTCTGGATCAACCTTCTTGCCTTCTGCAACCTTTTTTTTTTTGCATTTTCTCAGAGCTTGCTCTTTTCAGCCTGGACAGGAGAGTTAGAAAAATATCTGAGAGAACCTCAGAAACATGATGTTTGCTCTGAATCAATCAATGTGCCTGGGACTTGAATATTCTGATGCATGTTATCAAAATTACCCTGGGGGTGAATTTTGGATAACAGTTTGGCGACTCAGCGGGGTCATCTGCCTGCTAGATGAATGATCAGTAGCCTGAAGCATCCATTGGGCATGGAGTCATGAGTTGTAACCTGCAACTGATCTGAACTTTGAAAACCTCCCTCTGAGCCACTTGAAACCCACCGGACATGGAGTTGTTCTCACCAAAAACCACTGAAAAGAACTGTGCAAGAGCAAAACCAGCAACACCAAAACTATGTACAAAACTGAAAATCATACATGCCCCAAATGGAACATGCAGAGTGTGCACAAGCACTTCTTCTACTGAAAGAAAATCTACCTACTCTACTCTAGCTGGAAGCAAAGGCAAGCTAAACAAACCCTGCAACTGGTTGTGAGAAATAGCTTCCTTTCTTCAAAATTGGCAGCCATGCAATTGATTTGGCATTGATCATGGCTGTTTGGATGGATGGAAAATCAACAAGAAGCTAGTCTTCTATCCAAATCATCAAGGTATCAACTGAAAAATCCAATACCTCTTTTAGTTGCTCTACATTTGGATTGGGGAGGTATGGCAGCTGATCCTTGGTTCTTTGTAGCTCATCCTCATGCTCAGAAGCAAGCATGACTGGTTGTGGCTTCTCCTTTGGCTCCAATGAAGCCAAATACCTGATTGGGCAAGGTCTAATCCGTTTGATATGCCCATTGCTGTGATTTTCAACTCCAAGAATGGAGTCTTCTTGTAGACCCTCTTGAATGGATGATGTGGAAGAAATGGTGAAATTATTCTGTCCTTTCTCTTCCTCCAATGAAGAACATGGAAGATTTAAATCTTCCAATTTTGGTTCCAAAGGGCTGCTATAAGATGCAGGCTGCTGCAAATGAATGCTCTCCTTCATGACAGCAGACTCTTGTGTTTGGAATGTGGATGATGAAAGAGAGAATGGTGAAAACTCAACCGGCTCTTCTTCATCAAAATCCTCCAAAACTGACAGGTAAACTACCTCATTGTTGTCCCGCTGTTCTTTTTCAACTTCCTCCATGGTGTCCTCTTGATCTGCAACTTGACCACCATGGTTTCCTTCACTCTCCAATATTGAGTTTGAGAGATCAAACTCCTTTTCAGTATTAGAACTTGAGAGAGGTGAAGTAGAAAGAAGAACTGAAGGTTCTCCTGTAGCCTGCTTTGTGCTCAAAGCCCTTGGATCTGCACTTTTCTCCTCCACAGCTAGATTGTGCTCCTCTTCTTTTGGATTTGGAGCATCTTCTCCTTCCTCCAATGTTTGAAGAGAATATTTCTCTTGATTGAACTCCTCCTCCAAAGCATGAAATTTGTCAAGTCAAACTCTTCAATTTGTTGCTCTAGAGGACAAGTTGGGACTATAAGATCTTCTTCTCCAACAAAATCAGTCCTCACCACCATTTGTTCAACCTCACCTCTTCCTCGTAGGCTTAACCATCAAGGGATCTTTGTCATCCCAAATCTAAGAGCCCAACTCTTCGACTCATGCTGTCACTTCTTTTCTTTTTGGCTCTTCCTCTTGTTGTCCTTGATGACTGATTTTTTCAATTTCTTCTTTCCCACATGGAATTGGGAATGCAAGAGGAGGGATAGGTTGAAACTCAACTGATTTGACAATTTTGTGTGGTGGTGGAGGTGGTGAAACCTCTTGTTTCTTTGGAGGAGGGGGTATTTTTGTTAGCTCTTGTGGAGGGGATGACTGTTTGGAAGGGAAAAGAAAAGAAGAATCGAGATGGGGTGGAAGACTAGGGGATGGAGGGATGGATTCAACACATGGGACAGCAGATGAGGAGTTTAAATGAGATGATGCTGCTTGAGTAATGGAAAGAGAAAAACCAGATGATGGTGTAGAAAGATGAAGATTGATTGGTAGTGCACTTTCGGATAGTTTCATGTGCTGCCGCCGAGATGTGACAGTGGTGCAGTCGAGAAGGGTCATGTAAACCTTATAGAATCCTAGGAATACTTTTTATAGAATGTATGAGCTAAAATAAGGATCAATTTAGCTCCTAGAGGAAAAATTAAAGAATGCACAGAAAGTGGCTTTGAGAACTAGAAATGTTCTTGCATGAAAATGAGATTGGCCGAGCTCCACAGAAAACCTATGGCTCACCATTACTTGAAATGTTTAGAGGGGTGTCTTTTAATGATCCATGTCAAATTTCATCAGATTCAATAATGAGGATTTTGAGTTATTCAAGTTTTTCTAAAAAAACTTCTTGAAAAAGGCATTTGAGTTGCACTGGATTCTTAGAACTCAAGAAAAATATGAATGAATGATCATATAAGTAATAAGAAACATTTTGCATAAAGTTATCTTATAATTCATGTGCAAAAATAATTTTGGAAAAAGGAGTTGTAAGTAAAAATTTCTATCCATTTTGTTGAAGCAGTTTATCTCTCCCAGAAGGTTGTTTGGTCAATGGAAGTAGAAATCAATTTTTGATATGAAATCACTTACTTGAGCTTGTGAAAATTATTTCACAGTGTGTAAGGTTATTTCTCATCCTATTTTTCCATAAGCTATCTTCAAGTTCATCAAGTTCAATATTGAAGGTTGTTACAAGTTAGTTTATTTCTAGTCACAATCCTTCTTGTCATGATTAGCTTGCTCATCTGTGAAAATGATTTGTACCTGTATAAAAATACTTAACATATAATGATGCTTAAAATATTTTGGTGGACCTTTAACATACAAATCATCTTCTAGGGTCTGAGGAAACTCTATGTGTTCATTGTGAGTCTAAAATGTGATTTAGAACCTCCTATACAAGATGAGATCATTATACAGGTGTTCTTCTTGTGTGTAAAAGGTGTTTGGTGCTCTAAAAATTAAAATATGATTCCATTCATCCTCCATGAAGACCAATGTCTTATCACACACCTTGTTTCATCAAGTTTGAACTCATGATTCCCTGTTATGACTTAAATATCACTATATTGTGTTAATGTCATCTATTCTCTTGATGATTGAGATGATATGCAAGATCATTTAAAATTTAATGGCTATTGTAGGTCAATCCAAGGAAAGTATTTCTTTTGAATAAAAAATTTAGGGTTCGAGTATTAAGGTTTCTTGTTTAAATGAGTGATCATGCGGTCATTTCCTCTTCTCTACACTATAATAGTGAATCATAAGAGTAACTTCAGAGGATTTATTGCAATGAATATCATTATAGATGTGACAATTCATCATATTATAATCAAATTGGGTTGAATATTCAAGTTTCATTATAATTCAAGGGAGATATCATGCTTTTGAGCTCTTGGGTGCACATAGTTAACAAACCTTGAACTAGGGTTTTGTTAAGAAGTTTCTGATCAATTTGAGCTCATTAACTATCAAAACCTCTAAAATATCATTAAAAATCTATGGATATGCTATCAATTTGATTTGGTTTAGTCTTGGTAGAGATATGTGTGACAGATTTCTCCTAACTAGTGTCTTGTCTCGTAAACTACTAGTAAAAACTCTCTCTTTGAATTCAACAAAATATCCTATAATTCAAAGTGTATAAATAATAGTTTTAAGGTTACTCAAGAGTGAATTAAGGGTTTGAAGTAACATAATATCTTGAATAGTCATTGTTCTTTGAACATTCAAAGTGACTTCTCTCCATGATATAGGTAGGTGTTCATCATGCTATGCGGTGTTGTGAAGTTGATGGATTTGAGTTTTGAGTTGAGTCTTAGTTCATGGAAAAACATGATAATCCTTCTTGATTGAAAGGGTTTGATCAAATACCTTAGGCACATTGTCCCATATTGAAATTGTGCATTATATCCTTGTGGCGAGTTGTCTCAACTCATGCATGTAAAAAATGAATGATCTATGGGCTTTGAGTTTAAATATGGTTTGTGGAGATATGTGTGACAAAATTATCCTAACTAGTGTACAGATCCTCTAAATGACTAGTAAAATAGTCTCTCTTCTAATTCAACGAAATATCCTATAATTCAAAGTGTATAAATGATAGTTTTACTGTTACTTAAGAGTGAATTAAAGGTTCGAAGTGTCATAGTATCTTTAAAAATCATTTTTCTTTGAACATGCAATGTGACTTCTCTCCATGATTGGTATAGGTGTTCATCATGTTGTGCAATGTTGTGAAGTTGATGAATTTGAATTTTAGGGTTTTGTAGATCAAACAATCTTCAAGATTCTTCAATCTTGCAAGATAGAAAAAATCTACATCTAGCTCTACACACATATAATCACAAGCTCTGATACCATTTTAGAAAAATGTAGGAATATATAATTGAAGAATTATAGATCCAAAGATTAATAGTTTGAAGATTATAGATTATAATGTGCAGACATTGTAACAATATGTTTAACAAATGCATATATCGGTTAACATATGAATGAAAAAATATCAATAACTTAAAGTAAATGAGACAAGAGACACCAAATTTAAGTGGAGAAACCCATATGAAAAAACTCCATTGAAAAGCATTGTCTTACATTAAAAGAATTTATCAGTTTAACCCAACACTTCCAATTCACTCTTGCAAGCTATAAAACATCCAGATCTATCTTTGCACACACATAATCACAAGATCTGATACCATGTTAGAAAAAATGCAGGAATATATAATTGAAGAATTATAGATCCACAGATTAACAATTGAGGATTATAGATTATAATGTGCGAAATTTTAACTAGTTGTTTTACAAATGCATATAACATTTAACATATGAATGAAAACAAATATCAATAGCTAAAATTAAATGAGACAAGAGACACCAAATTTAAGTGGAGAAACCCGTAGGAAAAAAATCCACTAAAAATAATTGTCTTATATTAATAATTTATCAATTTAACTTTGACACTTACACTTTGCTCCTCAATCTCACAATAATAATAGCAAACTTCTCTCTCATTTTATAATAGCTCACATAAGTAGCTAATTATATATCAAATAGACTATGAAAAACATTAGCAAAAGCTATATTACAAAGCCATCCAATCTCGTGAGGGATCATCCTATTTATATAGGATGGGTGAGCAGTTATACCACTTCACTCTTTTCAAAGTTTTGAAGACCGACTAAGATTATTAAAAATAATATTTAAGACAGAGGTTGTCTAAGTGGCTATCCCCACTTTACATTAACACCCCAACAATAGTATCTTGAACATTCATTTTTATTTGAACATGCAAAGTGATTTCTCTCCATAATGGTATAGGTGTTCTTCATGTTATGTAGTGTTGTGAAGTTGATGGATTTGATTTTGATTTGAGTCTTAGTTCATGGAAGAACATGATAAGATTTCATGTTTGAAAGGGTTTGATCGAATACCTTAGGCACACCATCCCATATTGAAATTATGCATTATATCTTTGTGACAGAGTTTTCTCAACTCATGCACGTAAAAAGTGAATGATATATGGAGTTTGAGTTAAAAGATTGTTTGTGGAAGATGAGAAGTGAGTAGTAGGTACATTTGGAAACATTAAATTGTTAAATTATGAAGATCAACAATACTTTTAATTTCAATCAAAACTAAAAAATACAATATCAAGAAAGTTCCTAAACATGACTTGCTCAAAATTCCTACCTTTAATGGAGAGCTTCTTGAAGAATTTAAGGAGACATTATTTGATTTAAATTTTTGTAACATTCCTCTACTTTGAAGAAGAAGACCAAAATCCTCTTGGTTTTTGTCTTTTAAACTTATCTCCTTTAACCTTTGAACTCCGAAGTGTATATGAAAAGTCACATGGCTTGAAAAATTTCAATGATTGTGTGGAAGGTCAATAGGGATGTAACTTGAAGTCCCTTTGAAGGGTGAAAAGTTGAAAGGGTGTGAAATCTCTTTTTGTTGAAAAACTCTTTAAAAGGTAGTTATAGATGTATTTTTTGATGTATGTGAAATGTGAAGAGAAAAAATGAGAAAGGACTCATATATACGAAGACTGAATGTATTAATTAGATCGAGTGATGGAACTATTATAAAATAATGTGTGAAAACAAATAACATGTAT
The DNA here is from genome assembly GCA_018340775.1 of Taxus wallichiana var. yunnanensis. Lineage (NCBI taxonomy): Eukaryota > Viridiplantae > Streptophyta > Pinopsida > Cupressales > Taxaceae > Taxus > Taxus wallichiana. The sequence goes on along the minus strand of CM031236.1, from coordinate 276,882,995 downwards.
GATAATCTGAGATCAGTGATCAAAAGAAAGGAAATCAAAAGAATGAATTGGAGTTGAAGAAGCATTCAAATTGAAAACAAGAGATGTGGAACATACAAATGAATTCAATGAAATATGTAATGTGAAAAGTAAGGAATTGGTGTAGTGATCAGATTACTGCATGGAGCTAATAAGACAAGTACAAAAGAGCATTGACATAGATAGAAACTAGTGACAAAGAAGAAAAAAATAAAAAGGTATGATTGTATTAGGTGAAGGAGCATATGAAAGGAACTGACTACGAGTTTAAAAGGGTGTGTGATAGCAAAGGGGGTATAACAATGAACAAGTTGATAGTATGAAGAGATTAACTATGACCAAGGTGATTAAGTAAATGTAGATGACTGATATGAAAGTACGAAACAAGAAAATTTAAGGAAAGGTGTGATAGATCCTACTGATAGTTTGAAAAAATTTATGCACGATATTGACAATGTAAAAGGAGAAAATTTAGAGAATTATGTGAATTGTGGATTGTAAGAAGAACCAGTAAGGGATAATGATTTGTTAATGAAGCAACAAGAAAGTAAATGATAATATTTTACATTGTCATTGAAATCTTCTAAGTGGGTGGTTATAATATAGTGGTTGGTGCTCTTTTCTAGTCACAATTTGCTAAACTAGCCTAGTGGGTGATTGACAACCTTCATGTGGGTGCAATAAGGATTTTGAATTTGGTGTTTCTCGGGTTGAGTGGGTGCTCAACAAAACTTAAAATCATTATATGTTGATAATGGGTTTTCTCCCTCTATGGGTTTCCCACTATAAATTTGGTGTCCTATGTACTTGTCTTCTTGCATGCACTTTAATTTGTTTATGGTTTGAGTTTTGTTTCTAGTTAAGAATTTTTAAATGTGATAAAATTGATCAGAACTGATTCACCCGCCTCTCAGTGCTTATGATATCCAAAACCTCACCCTAAGAAGATACTGCAAGTGAATAAACTTCCACTTCTTGAAGGGATTGGTGAATATGTTTATAGCCTAATCAAATATATAACAATACTAAAATTCGATGATGTCTTTATGTGTCGATCTTGTATGAAGTGCATGTGGATTTCAATATTATTCATCCACTAATGTTGAATTAGATTTTAAAAAATCAAGATGGTGCTCATGTTGTCACAATAGATAATGGTAGGCCTCAAAGTGAATACCAAACTCTTTCAATATACATTATAACCAAACAACTTTCTAAAAGCGTTAGTGGTTCCTTTGTACTCTACCTTTGTAGATGATATGGAAATCACATTCGATTCTTGCTAGACCAACTAACAGGACCCAAATCAAGAGAGAAATTGTATCCTGAGGTAGATTTATGATGATCTAGATCACCGACCCAATCAAAGTCTATATATCCAACCAAGTCAATCTTTGTCCCTCCTAAGTAATGAATGTCATCTGTATGAGTGCCATGAACATAGTGAAATATATGCTTTGATCCTTTATAATACAACTCATGAGGCTTCGTAAAATCTAGACCCAATCCCAACAACATACGATAGATCCGACCAAGTATGAGTAAGGTAGATAAACCTCCCCATAAACTATCCATAAAATGTACCATCAATTAAGGGAGTAGATTAATCGAGAAAATAACTTAAGCCCATAAATGAAAGGAGTAGGATATGAATTACAATTAGACATGTAAAACTGAGATATAAAATCAAGAGAGTACTTAGGGTGTGAAATTACAATTCTCAACTTAGATTAGATCCCAAGAAAGTAATGAATCAATCCTAATTCAGACATGGAGAACTTGTTGGTTAAGGAAATATTCATAGAATCAATGATTGAGGAAGAACTACTCATGATCAATAAGTCATCAACATATAGAATGAGGATGAGCATGGAGTTATCCTTCGAAGAATGTAAACATTTAGGTCGAGTGACACCAAGTGAACCTTGATTCAATCAAAAAGGATTCCATCTTGTCATACCAATCTGAGGGGATTATTTAAGGCCGTAGAGAGAATTATTTAACTTACAAATGAGGAAGGGATCATTGACATGACTCAAAGGTTTATTCTATGTAGATATATTCCTATAAGATGCCATGAAAGAAGCCACTCTTAACATCCATTTGGTAGAATTCCCATCTTTTATGAGTGGCAATGCCAATGTTCATTCATATGGAAGTAATTTTCACAACCGGAGAAAAGTTTTTATGTAATTAAACCCAGCTACCTAGGAGAAACCCTTAGCTATAAGTTATGCTTTATAATTATGTACTTCTCCATCATAACCATACTTTTATAGTAACCCCGATTAGACCAAATGATTTTTATTCCTTTTAGAAGAGCGGTTAGATACTCGAGTATCATTCTTCATGAGTGAGGAATACTCCTCATCCATGGAAGAATCCCCCTCGATTATCTCAAGGTCCTCCCACAAAGACTAAGGGTACAAAGTGGAGGAAAAGGAGTGGGGACTAATGAACTCTTAGTGAGTACGTCTCTCATCTGAAGGCTCTCCAATCTAGTCTCCATTACCATGTAAAGTCTTCCTATCCCAATAAGGACTAGGCAGATTGTGAATAGATTCGAAGATACATCACTCAAGTGAGAAGGGAAATAATCCTCATAATCACTATTGTCAATATCAAATGACTCTAAAGCATGAGGTTCTAAAGAACTAAGAGGATAAATAGGAGGAACACACTCAACAACATCATCACCTGATGAGGCTGAATCTAAATCAAGAGCCTAAGTACCTCATAGGATGAATAAGTAGAAGTTAGAGATGACCCATCCAAATTCACACTTCTCTATATATAAATTTTATGAGTAGTAGGGTTAGATAATATTTAACCCTTCACATCATCAATATACCCTACAAAAATTCAAGGTTTGGATCGTGGTTCAAAATTCTTACATTTCCTTTTGGGAATCTGGGTCATAGCATTGGATATAAATATGAAAAAGTGATCTACATTAGTTTTGTGTCCAAAATAGTCTTAAAAGGGTGTCATCCCTCTTACATCCTTATGTGGAACATAGTTCGAGTGTAGCAAGAAAGTTTCAATGCTTTGGCCTAATATCAGTAAAGGAAGGGATTTCAATTGAACCCTATAATTGGACATCTCCTTAAGAGCTTAGTTCTCTCTTTCTACAAATCTGTTTTGTGAAGGTCTATAAGTAACTATACGTTACAAGGAAATCCCTTCAGGGGTATAGAAATATTCAAACCTATTGTCATGTGGATTGTGCACCCATTTGAATCTTTAAGTGATCTTATGTAACGTTAGAACATCCATAAGGTATGGGTCCTTGTTTTCTTGGGATAAACCCATGGAGAAAATAGTCTTCCTTTGAAACCTGCAACACTTGATCTCCAATAAAATTGCACACGGTAAAACACTAAGAAATATTCTAATCTACTTAGTATTTTTAGTATGGTTAGAGATAAATAATAACAAAAATTTAAATAAGGTGATGCACAAAGTTATAAACTGAACAAATAGATTCATTCAACAACACAATCAACATATCACAACAATAAATTACATGAAAATTTCATGTGATACTCTTTAATCTTTGATCGGTAACTTTAATTGACTTTGATCTCGAAAGGGAATAAATTATCCACAGCTGAAACACAAATTTTCTATGTCACATTCCTCAAGATTAAATAAAAATAATTGATATAAAGGTAGATCAATCAATCCATATCAAGGAATTAAACATTCACAAATTAGAGATTAATCAATTAGAGCACAATACACCATACATTCCATGGAAAAATATCATTCTGAATATTATCAAAAGGCTCAAAGTAGCTTGAAAACTCTTCCAAGATTGAAGAGTATTCTCACCAAATCTAAAATTCATCTTAAAATTTAGTGCATATAACAATATATAAGTTCAAGAGGTTGAGCCATTACAATTGAACCTTTAACTAACTAGTTACTAAAAATAGAGTGCAATTAAGTTCAAGGGAACATGATCCCATAAAAATAGAAAAATTGTTACACGGGTTTGACCAAGTCAACCTTGCAACTTTCACTTGAATCAAATCTTTGAAGCCATTCCAACAATGGCCGCTAGGCTTAGCTGGGACATGCAACATCTATTTCTTGTTTAGGTTTCTCCCGATCCTTTTCCCACATAGCCAAATGGTGCTTGTAATCAATGAAATGTTTGATAATTCCTTGTATATCTTCTTCCTCTAGACCACACATAATAATTTGTGACATATGCTATGTCAACATCTCTCGCAACCTTGTCTAGAAACCTTTTCAACTTGTTTAAAACCTTCCTCAATTGGATTATGAAATTTTGACATTAAAATAATATGTAAATTGAATTAATATTGACAGTTTTAGTTACCTCATCATCCTCCTTAACTAAAACTTTGAAACTTTCTTTAATCTGATCAATAGGAAGAGCACCAATATTCTCGGTGAAGAGTTTACAGTTGATGTTATCAAACTCTTCGACATGTCCATCCATTGTTTCAACACGTTTGTCCTCTAATTTCTTGATTAAATCCAACAACACCCGAGGTTTGAATTCCATGGCCTTTTGATACTCAAACAACTTATATAAAGTATCAAGTATACCCTCCTGAAGAAGTAGATCTAGATTCATATCTCTAATTTCCTCCCAAGTAGTCAAATTCAGGTTCAACTTATTATTATCTTTAGAGAGAATTTCATCTACCTTATGAATAGAAACATTCTCCACTTGAAAATCATTATATAGTTCCACAACTTTTTTGATGGAAGGTTTAGTCTCTTGGATAATACACTCAATCCACATCCACTGATCTTCCCTTTTGACCTATCTTCTCAATTTCATGATATGAGATATCATTAAAACGGGAAGAGATAGTTAGAGAAGTCATAGTTGAAGGATCTGTGGTTGGAGTAGGTTGTGTGAATTTCTTCAAAAGAGTAGTGAGCTGCTCAACCTTTGCTTTCAATTCATCCTTAGAATCCTTATCTTTTTCATACTTTTCTAACAAATTCCCAAGGGCCACTTGAACATCCTATTTTTCACCCTCATGTGTTGCCTTTCCTAATGAAAACTTAGAGATTTGATAATCTACTGCAGTAATGGTTTCTTTGGTTTTTCCTTCAGTGGGGGTGGCTATCTCTATGAACCTTTCTCTTGACTGGCTTACTTGATAAGTTAGAAACAATCTTTGTCCATTTTTCCTGCCTCTTTGGAGTGGGTTCCAACACACTCAGATCAATCACATCTATGAGGGGCACCTTATTATTTTGCTTGGGGGTCTAGTGATATATCCATTTAGGTATAGCAGATGTAGACGAAAGTGGCATGGTCATAGATGGACTTGCGGAGAATTGGGTAAAAGAAGAGCACTAGGAACAATAGTTGAAATTTAAGTGGTAATGATATATGGTGTGGGAGTTAGAATAGATTTAGGAGAAGATGAAATGGGACTAGAAATGGAAATGGAAGGAAATGGAAGTTGCTGAGAAAATGGAGTGGAAAGTGGAGACCCAATCATCTCTCCAACTAAGAGAACAAGAAGGGATGAGAAAACTTGGGCCATAGATGGAGATGGAAAATTAGAGATGAGAAGAGGAGTGGTAGACAATAATGGAGGTGGTGGAGCTAAGGATGGTGATAATGGTAGTGAAAGAGAAAGTGACAAACCTTGTGATACAACCGGAGAAGCACTAACATCAATAACTTCAGATACTTACACTGTAGAAGACACAACCTTGGTAGTAGGGATTTTTTCAAGAGAATAAAAAAATGAGATCTTTCTTAGAGTTGTAGTGGCCTTCTGAGTAGACCTCTTACCTTTTTAGGTGTAGGAAAACTTAGGGTTGGTTGGGCTTCTATTCTTATAGGTTGATCTAACCCTTTGGGTGAGATTCCCAAGGTAGCTAACCAATCATATGTTCTTTACAAGATGGGCCCTGCCCTTTCCTTTGTATTAGAACATTCTTCTTGATACCAATCAATCCATGGTAATGGTTGATTAGCAATATTATCACTCCTATAAATTAGGTCAAGCACATCAACAACATCTGCAATACCATATTGTTTAACTTCATCAAGAGTTAACCTTTCAAACTCTCATTGTCTAATGATGACCTCATCTCGATAGTGGATCCAGATATCTTCTAATTGAGGAACATGGGAACTAGCCAACCTTGTTTTGCTAAATTTTCCCCAATAATCAAAGTTAGTTCTAGGGTGGAAAGTTTGCAAGGTAACTTTAGACATTTCTCCATTGACATTATTTGCCTTGTAAATACTAGCACAAGTGTATCTTCCAATTGAAATGGGAAACTAGACTCCTGCCTTATGTCATTTATTTTGAATCTTATGATAATCCAATAACTGATGATATAGTTCTAGCAGCATCTTCTATTGATATGTTCTCCCCACCGTATAAAATCCTTATTTTTCTTAATGGTAGCAATGTAAAGAAACATCCACTCTTGAAATTATCTTGTTGAAGTGAGACCCGAAACTCTACTCAAAATCACAATAAGGTCATTGAATTCCTGGATGAAGTCTGAGTGGAACAATGTTTTGGGGAGCTTAGTAACATTCTTGGCCAAATAATTCTTCATCATGATCTTTGTGCATAGTTCAAATTCCTTATCCCAATATTCAATTGCAGCCTCTGGGAAATTGTTGCATATTCCTTGACATCTAGAAGTTTGAATAAGTCTTCAAAAAAATCGGTGTCTAGCCTAATCAAAAAATTTCATCATCATATTTTATTGATTTAGAGGCCTTATCAAAGTGAGCTATTGCAGCCAAGAAAAACTCAAGGAAATGCATGGATGAAGGAAAACCAACAGCAAGAGCAAGCCCACTATCAAATATGGCTTGCATCCAAGATTTCTTATTAGGGGACTTTAGTATTTCCTAGAATTCTGGCATATCCAACTGTCCCAAGTCTGTGTCTCCAATGTTTCCCAAATCTAAGGATAGACATGTATGAGGGGAAACTCCTAAGAAGGTATACTTCATTTTTTCCTTGCCTTTTGATGAAGAAGTTGACATGAGTTCGGTTTGGAATCTGATTGAACCTTGAAAATTTTATGAAGATGGCTTAAAAGGCTTCAAAACACCAAAGTCCGAATGTCCAAAAATAAAATCTCTCGAAAACAATATAATTCTAAGAAGATGAAGCCTAAAACTCAAAATCCCAACTCTACTCGGTTAAAACCCAAAAAGAAACCGATTCTAAAAGTCCCAAAAACAACAAGTCCTGAATTTTTGAAGAGCAACAAGTCCCAAAATTTTGAAAAGATGCTAACTCCGAAATTGAACTTCTCATAGTTAAGAAAAACACGAGTTTGAAATTCCAAAAATCAAACCTCTGAAATGCATACCTCCAAAACAACGAAAAATCACACCAACAAAAACACACCAACTCCAAAAGATAAAGTTCTAAAGATCTAAAATGAGTTTTTTTCGAAATCCTTAGGTTTGATGAGACTCGATGTTTGCATGATTCAAAGCTCGAAAGATTGAATGAAATACCAAAAATATGTTTGAAAGGAACAACAACAAACAAAAAATCAGCATTGGATTCCATGTTTAAGTAAGAAGAAAAAGAATGGAAAGGAACAACAAACAAAACCATGACAATCTAAACCAAAAATATTAAAGAAAACAAAAAAATTACCTTGAAAACAATGCCTTAAAAGTATGATATGGTGCAATAGAAATCAAGGTGTCAGAGTGAAAGCTAGGTGAAAATCTAAGTTTATAAAGATAAAGATGAAATTAATGCCCAAAATCGACATGTGTGGGGTGGTTGGGAATTAAATGTTATGTAGAGAGTCTGAAATCTGAAATGCAAGCATGACCATTCCAATGCGAAACCTAAAGTCTAAAACCCAAAAGAAGTTCCAAAATTTTAGAACTTCGGTATTTCATACTTTGGAACTTCATAACAAAAATAACCTCGAAATGAAGTGAAATCCACGATACCCAAAATCCCAAAGTTTTGAAATTTTGGAACTTTGGTATTTTTGAGTTCACAAATTAAACATGAAAACAATCAAAAATTTCAAGGAGAAATCTTAAACCCAAAGTAAGAGAACCTCCTAAACATCAAAATCCAAATTTCAGACTTTGGAAATATTCCGAATCCCGAAAAACCTAGGCAAGAAATTTCACTTGAATGTATAATTTTTTTAAAATACCCTCATGTTAAAGGTAACTTAAAGGTTAAAATTTTTGGTGACATCCAGGGAATATTTACCTACTAATTTTTAGGCTAGTAGCCTTATACAATCCATTGGGAAAAAGAGTCTTAAAAAGATAGATATTTAGAGCACACACCAAAACAGAAAGAGAAACAAAACGAAATATAAAATCAAACAAAACAATGTGTGAAGAACTTAAAGGAGATGAACAAAATAAACACCATACACGTGCAAAATTCTCAAAAGAAATATTTGAGATGAATCCCATTCACATGAATGGGAAATTATTCTCCATTGAGTCTGGATAAGAAAAACAAATTTTCTTCCTTGTAACTTGTGATGATATATGGTCCACTCCAGAGGAATACAATTTACAACGTATATCTGGCCCGGCCTGTCAGCATCCCATTTGAGAACCAAATCTCCTTCATGGAACTCCTTGTTGGATGATTTTTTTCAAAAGATCTTTTAACTTGAGATTGGTGTTGTTAGAGTCTTCATTGCCTTGTTCCTTATTTCTTCTAGCTTCATGAATTTGAAGTATTTGACTCATTGAATTATTTTCCATAAGTTCTAGTTGATGTGCCAATTCCAAAGAAGGAAGCTCTAGAGATAGTGGGAGTTTTGCTTCCCTTCCATATACCAACATAAAAGGTGAATTCCCAATAGCCCTTTTGGGTGTGATCGATCTTGCCCACAAGGAGGTTTTAAGATGAGTGTGCCAAGTTATTCTATTGGTTTCCATTATACGCTTGATGATCCGTATGATATTATTTTTACTAGACTCATCTAATCCATTCCCTTGTGGGTAATAATTAGATGAATTTTTGAGATAAACCCCATTCTTGATGGCCCATTCGGTTAATTTCAAACTAAGAAATGTCATTACATTGTCTGAAAATAATGTAACTGGAACACCAAACCATGTCATTATACCCCCAAGAAAATCAAGAACAACCTTTGCATTTCCTTCTTTAGTGCCACATCCTCCGTCTAACGAGTGAAATAGTCCATTTCAGTGAGAACCCATTTATATTCATCACTAGATGGAGGGTTAAGCATCCTGATGAAATCCAATCCCCATTGAACAAAAGGTTGATCAACTTGAATTGGGTGAAGAGGAAGGGCTTCCAATCTCTGTTTTCCTATGAAGAAAGCACATTCCTTGCATTTTCTTACCAAAAATGAGTATCCTTGAATAAATCTGGCCAATAGTAACTAGCCCTCATGATCTTCGTATTAGTTCACACAGAGTAATACCCTCCTGATATACCATTGTGAAATTCTTCTAGTATCTTATTTACCTATTCTAGTCCTATGCACTGAAGAAGAACACAATTCAAATCCCTTCAAAAGAGAAAATGATCCACCATAACCTAAGGAATAAAATGAAGATGGAAATTTCATCTTTGATATTTTTCCATGCTAGAAGGGTACGTTCCTGAAAGGAGAAAAACTCTCGGTTTGGACAACCAATTATCCCGATTAGCATCTTGATACTCTTTAAGAAGCACTATATTTTCTTCTACCTTTGACCTCGAATAAGCAACTAACTACCGACACAAGCCCTTACCTCTAACAAGATTAGTGATTTTTATGTGTACATCATACTCCATTACTTTAGTGATCCATCTGGCACATTTCTCATTCATATCTTTATTTAGTAAAAACTCTTTAACTCCAGGGTGAGACACCATCAAATGAATCTTGTCGTTAGACAACATGTGTCTGAATTTCTTCAAAGATCGAGTAATAAAACAAACTTGTTTCTCAATAAATGAATATTTGATCTCGTAATATTTTAGGGATTGACTAAATAAGGTAATTATTTGTGTAGACACCTATAATTACGCCCAAGCAATTTAAATACTTAAATTGCACTAATTATCCCCTTTCTCTCAAATCAACGACATATCGTCAAAAGTTCTCATTTTCCCTCATATCATCATTAATTAATTACACTAAGCTAATTAATTAAGTTTCCTATCCAAAAAATACCTAATTAATGACCTTCCATTAATAAATCACCTCTTCTACCTAGACTAATTAATTATTATTAATTAATTAGCTTTCCCTTCCATTTAACCAATAAATCAATATTTAATTGATTTAATCCCCTTATAATAGCCTAAATCACACTAATATTCTTTTAATTGGCTTCTATAAGCTTACACATACCTATTAGTTAATCACCTTTGATTAATTAAAACACCCCCCAACTCCCATGACTTGCTAAACATGTATTAAACTCTTTTAAAGCAAGGTTACCTTTAATAAAGCAACCTTATCCATTCCTAATCATGTTTTACCTTTATCCCACATTCATGAGAATGTGTTGAATCCTTTATCCTTTGGGCTATATAAAGAGCCCTCCACCTAAACTTTCTAAGAGAGCAAATGCAAAGCATATAGCAAAGAGACTAAGAGCTTGCACCTTGCCCTTTTGAGAGTTCGTCATCTTGAAGAGTTAAGCCTCTTTCTTAAAGTGCTTGGGTCATATGGGAGGTGTCAAAAGGGTCTTGTAGCCCAAGTTTGATTAGCCCCATTCCTAGGTTCTTAGAACATTAAGGACAACTATTTTGATAGCCATAGAGCTTACTTAGGTCCATTTATTTATTTGTTGTTAGAGAATAGAGGAGTTTAGATATTTAGCATTGTTAGTTTCAAAGTTTGTATTTATGAATGCTAGCATCTAACTCTTGTTTAATTCTTATCATGATGGTGTTTATGCTTTGTTTTAGCTAAATTGTTGAACTATTTTAGGTGGTAGTTCTTGCTTCATTTGATTTAGCATTAAGCAAAGTATACATGCACACATTTGGCATGCTCGGTGGGACTTACTCCATTGTCCTTTGCACTTAATTTCAAGTTTTTGTAGTTAAGTTTTATTTTTGGTTACTAACCCTCTTTTACACATGTTGATCTAACTTGTTTTTCTAAACTTATTTTGTTGATTTTACATGTGTTGGGTATTCTCAGTAGGTATGAAGGAGGTGAAGTGCTGTCAAAATTGGAATTGATTGGAAAATTTCAAGATTTATCCATGTTTTCATTTTTAGAGCTTACTTTTTCAACATTTTACATGTTAGTTTTGTCAATTTCTTGAAAATTTTCAATTCTTGAGCATGTAGGTTAGTGTTTGATAGTGCTGAGTCTTCTATTTAAATATTAATGTGGTGGGTTGCTGTCAAAATTTAATCTTGGTGAGAAAATTTCAAGATTTCATCATGTTTTCATTTTTAGCTTACTTTTTCAACATTTTACATGCTAGTTTTGTCAATTTCTTGAAAATTTTCAATTCTTGAGCATGTAGGTTAGTGTTTGATAGTGCTGAGTCTTATATTTACATATTAATGTCGTGGGTTTTTGTCAAAATTTAATCTTGGTGAGAAAATTTCAAGATTTCATCATGTTTTCATTTTTAGAGCTTACTTTTTCATCATTCTACATGCTAGTTTTGTCAATTTCTTGAAAATCTTAAATTCTTGAGCATGTATGTTAATGTTTGATAGCATTGAGTATTCTATTTATATATTAATGTGATGGGTTGTTGTCAAAATTGAATCTTGGTTGGAAAAATTTACCCATTTTGTAGGTTAACGGACATTTTTTTGACATTTTTGAGTGCATGTCAAGTGCATACCTATGAGCATAAGAGCATATGTGTAACCCATCTTCCGAAGGCCATAAATTTTTCTCCCGAACTCAAAATGACTCCATTTTTTTGTGTTGGAAAGGTATTGAAGTTAAATATGCAATGAAAACATAAATTTGGAATTTATAGTTACAGAAATTACAGGTTTTTCTGTTATTTGAAAACTGGTCATTTTCTAACATGTCTAATGTTTTGATGAATGTTATATTTTCATGCTTACTCGATTTAGACCAAAGCGTGTGTATGCTCTTCTCTTGCACCTTTTGGTGATATTGAGAATCAAAAACAACTTTGATCTTTATCTTGTTAACATTGGGATTAAACTTGGAAACTTGCTTATTTATTTGCTTAAGGGAATGAACCTTTTACAAAGCATTTTTTTAATGGTACTTTGATTTGAAGTTTTCCATTTCTATATAATTGGGATAAAGTCTGTGTATGATCTTCTCTTGCACCTTAGGGTGATCTTGAGAATCAAAAACAACTTTAGTCTTCATTTTATAAAATTTGGTAGATTGGAAACTTCATCTTTCACTTTTGGTTTAGGGGAATGAACATTTATCAAGAATTTTGTATGGTTCATTGATTGAAAAGATTTTCTTTACTTTTTAGTTGGATTATTTGTTGTGTATGATGTTCTCTTGCATCCTTGGATGATCTTGAGAATCAAAAACAACTCTTAATCTTCTTTTAAATAATGTGATTTTCTTGGAGAACTACTAATGCTTGAGTGCAGGACCTAAAAATGCTTGTCAAAAAGAAAGGAGGAACCAAAAAAATCAAAAACTACTAATACGATTGTTATACGGGTTGCAAAAAGATGTTCAAGCAAACCACACCTAATTAAACAAGATAAAAAGAACAACATATTCAAAACACTCAGTATTGCAGTTTCGGAAAAGGGTATGTTCCTCTCCACTCAACCGGAACATAACCCCTTTGGCATAACATCTTAAGCTACAGCAATGGGGGTGGTTCCAGGAACCCCAAAGTAGTCCACACAAGAGGGAACCTTGTGGACGAAACGGGAAGTGCTCTGCACTACCTACTTGACTAGTGATTCCTTTGTGAGATAGAGTTACAAGTTGTCCGTTGTGGTGACCTAGTGATAGTACACGTAGACGCACTAGTTGCCTACTATTCTTGAAGGGGGTAAAGTAAAGCCGAGATACTCCCAAACTAGTCAGTGTGACTTTTTGGGTAAATCGTGCTCGCTCGTGGAAACTTTGTAACACCTAGGGTGAGAGAACCACCTAGGAGAATATACTTTGGCTAGGAGCCCACTTTGACCATTTGAAAACAGTGTTGAGTTGTGAACCTTCTTTTTGAGAAACGTGTGACGTATTACTTTCACCTAGTTTTTACTTGCCTTAGGGTGAGGCGAAACTCTGCTGAAGTGAGGCTAGCATTTTTTGTCATTTTTCTTGATTTATTTCCTTCATATTCTTTTGACACTTTGTTGATCAAAAGAGGTGTGATTACCTTTGTGTTGCCATTCGACTGTTTCTCTCACTTTTATGTTCGTTTACGCCCATCCATGTTTGCGGCTGGGTTAGTTAAACGTCTAAAGTGAGTGGAGGCATTTTCACATCATTTGGTAGCCATTATGATCTTGATACCCATGTCAAGATTGTCATTGTAGTTAGGCGTGGTTCATCACTGCGGAATTCCATAAAGGAGTAGCTTGTTTGTCTTGTATCATTACAATTTTGATATTTACATCTTGTTTCTTGTAAACTCGACATAAATACCTATATTGTACAGTTACGCTACACACATTCTTAACTATTCCTAGCTATACTTTGAGCTTTTTTGTTCAGTTTTATTATTACCTCAATTTCAAAAGTTCTTAGGAACTACCATTTGTGCGTGTTATATCAATAACACCTCTATATCAATACTTCACTTTCTTACAAAGTGGTTTAACATATCTTGGTGATATTGTTGTGTCATTCACAAATCGTAATTGGCACTTTTTGAGATATAGGTCTTAATCAGAATTGAGCTTGCTCGTCGTATATCTTGATTGGGAGATCGCATTTAACTTCGTGTATTTACTTACATCTTGTTCATTCGTTTGAACTTGGCATAAGTGGAGACATCTTGTTAATCATTTGGCATCACAAATTACTTTTAAACGTAGTCTAGGAAGTACTTCATTTGATTAAGTTTTAATACCAAATGCTTGTATCACGGTGATTTATCACTCTATCATATTGGTATTCTCATATTGGTGACACATTCATACTCTTAGCAATTTCATCTTATGTTTCACTTAGGGGTAGTCATTGAATTTTGAACAAATCTACAACTTACCTTAGTGAAACTTATCATGAAAACATGGCTCCCAAAACACGTCTAGGGTTGAAGAAACAGACATATGAGGAACAACAAACACATGCTTGGGAGACCTCTAATAGACAAGGGTCAAACCCCTTCATTGGACATAACTTAGGGCCACTATTTTCTGCAGTAAAGGAAACTGAAGAGATGGTCAATCATAGTGGAAATGAATTAGAATCACCACACGCAGACTTTGATTTTGACCCCACTCTACTAGATGAGTTTCTCCTTAGAAACAAAGATAGAGTTTTGGCACGGGTCATGGAATTAGGGGCCAAATTTCCCACCGAGAATGAACCAATATTACCTATAAATGACACTACTAAGGAAGAACACCCCCTTATCAATATGGAAGATATTTTAACAGTGGGCATGCTTCCACTTCTTACGCAGAAAATGATAAAGTGATAGGGCATAGAATACCCCTCATCAAAGTGGCACGAAGAAATAAGATAGAACATGAAATAGGGGAAGAGCCTCCACAATACAAAGAGGAAGAACCTTTAGAAAAATAAGACACAAACCAAGTCACAATCCAACAACAACTCAGTAACCTAAGCCGACAACTAGCTTTGCTTACTTTCCAGTACGAAAGAAACAAACAAGAATGTTCAAAATTCAAGGCATGATTTTAAGATCCACGAACTCCATCGAGAAAACCAAGGAGAAGAAAACACGGGGTATCATCTTGTACATGTACCCGCTTCTCCCACTAGAGAACAATTTCTCACACAAGAAGTGTAATCTATGAAATCAACGCTTGTGAACATACAAGAGAGCAATATAGGGAGTATTAGGAAATACCAATATGAAGAACTATGCCTCCTATACTTTTGATAAGACAATGACCCTTCAACCCTTTCCAAAGAAATTTTATATGCCAAAGTTCAAAAAATACAAAGGAAAGGGAGACCCAAGGGATCATGTTAAAGATTTCTACATGGCATGTCAAGAGGTGTCTTATAGTGATAATTACCTCATCAGACTTTTTCCTAAGAGTCTCGGAAGTCAAGCATTGGAATGGTTTACGCGCTTACCACGAGGATCAATTTTTACCTGGCTAGAATTGGTGGAAAGATTCACGTGTCATTTCTCGTATAACATAGAGAGTGACATCACCATGGAAGACTTGTCCGGCACAAAACAACGCCCAAATGAGACATTTGCCGACTTCCTCCAACGATGGAGAGAGATAGCTAGTCACTTCCCTTACGCTTTCCCTGAGAAGTAACTAGTCAGTATTTTCATCCCTAATCTCAACCTAGATATAGCTTTCCACCTCCAAATGCATTATGTCCGCACATTTGAGGAGGTTATCAAGAAATGGATTCAAATAGAAAAGGCTCTCATTGCCAAAGGCACCCTCAAAACCCAATCTAAAGACAACCAAAGTGTCAAACCCATTGAAAAGCCAAATATCTTTAACAAAAACAAAAATGTGGTGGGAGACGGAATCACTGATTCCAAACGTGTTCAAACGGTCCAAACCAGTCAACCTTTTAAACTAACCAAGGGCCCAATTCAACCACCACCAAAGTGATGAACATTCACCTCCCTCAATGAACCATTGTCCCTCATACTAAAACAGTTGGATGTGGCCAACATGATGACCTATCCTACAATGCAACCATTTGATGACAACGCTCCTAAACCTTCATGGTATAAGGAGCATGAATATTGTGAAATGCATCATGTTAAAGGTCATAAAACAGACAAATGTTTGTGACTTCACCACTATATTCAAGACCTCATTGACAATGGGGAGATAGAGGTAGATAACCACGCCACCACATGTAAACACCTAACAAGAAAATGGGGATTTATAAGGAACCATTCCCCAAGCATGATAAGTCGAAAAGACAAAGTCAGATTGGGGAGAGTCATCTCAAACCTATAAAGCCACAAATTACTTATATACCAAAAGAGATAACAATCATTACGATTCGCTTATCGGATGTATTCACTCCCCTGTTGATTGTGTCAATACCATCTGGATCAAGGGAAAGGACTACGCTGCGGTAACAAGGCATGCCCGCCTCATGATTCTGAAACCCTCTTTGTTGACCCCGCAAACTGATAAATATAACCTTTTAGAACAACTTGAGAGGACACCTGCTAAGATCTCGATCTTAGATCTTCTCAAGATATCCAATGTGCATAAGGACATTTTGTATCAAACTCTTCAGGGGTCGGGAGTGCCTTTAGAAGTTGATCCTACATACCTTCAAGCCGCGGTGGCAAATATTGCATCAAGTGAGCATCTTACTTTCAACCATAGGGAGATCCCTGCCACGAATCCTACACATAATCTTCCCTTGTACATGAAGGTAGTTGTCACCCGCAGGAAAATCAAATAGGTGCTTGTGGACAACGGATTGGGATTGAACATTTGCACGCTTAAGCTGGTCAAAAAATTGGGACATATGGAGGAAGATCTTGAGTCCCATATTATTACTATCATCGCATACAACAATGCAAGAAGAGAGTCAGGCCCAGGTACCATTACGCTACCCATGGAGGTGGGCCCCACTTTCCATCGGATGAAGTTTCATGTCCTAGACTTGGAACTTCCATATAATATGCTTCTAGGCTGACTATGGATTCATGCCATGCAGGCCATGCCATCAACATTTCATCAATGCATCAAGGTGAAGCATGAGGGACATATAGATTACAATACCGGAGATTCGAGAGCCCTTTGCTCATTGTAGATCTCTTAATAGCTTTACACGAAAAGGGTACTATACGTATCCAAAATTGTAAGGTACCTTGCCGCCAACATTGTAACAAGTACCCCAATGATGATACAGGTCTCCTCGCAAGGTGTTCGGGATTTGAAAAATCTCTCAGAGTATGCGTTAACATCCCGCATGCCCCGCTTAGCCCCCACGTCCTTTGTTTTTCCTTTTCCCCCTCTTTTCTTGGCCTTTTGCTCTTCAATGACGAAACCGCTGTCTTGCATGGGCGGCGGTCTCATGACTGCCACCCTGATTAGGGCAGTGGTCCTGTAACCATCACCCCTGCTCGAGCGCGCGATCCTTTACGCATTTTCTAGAAAGCATTTTGACGCGACTCACGTAAAGATCAATGTTTCACCAGCTTTTCCTTGCCGACTTGGGCTTGCATTTATGTTTTTGGTCCCCTGGAATAGTGTTTGGCCATTGTTTATAGTTTTAGAGTTCAGTTTGGTTTTGATTTTTGGGTGAATGAAAGCTATAAATAAATGGTTTGTGCTCAAGCAAATGGCCCTGAAGTTTGTCTCTAAATTTCTCTTTGCAATAGACTTAGCTTTCATTTTGCTTAGAGTGCTTGGTTTAGTTCATTATATGTCTAGTTAGCATTGTTCAACTGTTGGTAAGCCACATATCCAGCTTGTGCAAATGGTGTTGTTGTTTTATCCAATCCATTGGAGTAGAATAGCTTAGGAAGCCATTAAAGTTACAGGTTTTGCTCTTCAAACAGGATAGTTTCAGGTTCTGGACACTTTATGTTGCATGACTCGTAGTAAATCCCGCTAGGAATTGCATAAGCCAAGCTCTGTACTCTTGCGCTATCCCTCTCCTACTCGCATTATATTCAGTCTGCATTCTGAGTTGTCCTTGTCCCAATATCTACTTCTGTCGATGCTAGCATTACACGCTTTTCTAGATCCACGTGAACACAAAAGAATGAGGAGATCACACTGAGGGGACAAGATCACACACACCATCAGATTTGCCAAAGTTCTAGTTAGAATCATATCAAATAAAGTAGTTAATTGCTTCATTTCAGTAAATTCTATTCTCGATATTGCCAGGGAAGCTGTGGGGATTGATAGTTTCTGAGAAACTATGATTCACTCCTCACTTCTGAGGTAGGATCGAGAATCTCGCAAATAGATCAAGCAAGTTATTTAGAATAAATCTACAAATTACACAGACAAATAACTACACTCGGTTATTTTGTTTGTTTTAAATTGTTATTTAGTTGTTATTTCTAGATACGTTTAAATAGCTGCTTTTCTTCTTAGAAAGTTAAATACAAAAATAGAAGTTATATATGTTTTAGATAGTTAAAATTTGTTTTGTTGCAGTTAGATTTACATTTTGTTTTGTATGACAATCACGGGACCCAGGAGCCCAGGGAATACATATTTGAGCCAATCGTGCCTCAACCCAACCTCGTCACAGCAATAGTTGACATAGACCAGAACCTTAGAATACAAGTCTTCCAAACAACAACAGATTTACAACTAATCAGTTCTCAGTTGAGAGGGTTAAATATAGAATTTTGGACTAGGCCAGAGAATCGTCTGTAGAGTCAATTGTATTCCACCATCCACCATATGACCTTATCTGGAGACATACATGAAACTATCCCAGGTCATTTCCCATGTATTCCACAACCCATAGATCGAATCACGCCAGAGCTCAATATTGATTGGAGCCTTCGAGTAGTCATCCTTGCCGATCGATCTATCACACCAGTCCAAGTTAGAAGGGCCTTCTTTGCCTTAGATTCACAAATTCCATTAGTGTGTATCGAAGACATTAGATTGCCTAACTAGTTTGTCTACATCCCACGCATATTCCATCCCCACCGGCTATCTCGGCACGACCTCGGGAGGTCGGGTACGTGGAAGAGTTACCTGTAGATTCCCATGCTCGCTTGTCGCTTTTCCGGCGTACAAAATTGGTGAACCCGACGTGAAACAAACAAAATTAGTGAAGCTGACGTAAACTTCCTACTTTCTCGTTCGGAGTCATAGTATCACGTGTTCTTCCAAGTTTAGTTTACTTTTCATCTTCTCGCCTCATTAGCCTTTCACAAATCACCTTCGCTCCTTCCCATTATTCTGCGGGTATTCATATACCCCCCGAATATGTCGGGATTCGATGCATATGGCAGACCCCTCTTGGGTCTTGAGGCATACTATGCCCAACAAAATAGGAAATCATCACCCTCGCTCTCAGTATGGGGCGACAACTATTCAACTAATCAGTTGTCAACACAAACCCCAGGAATAAGATATAATTTTTCTTTTCAAAATGAGGAGTTAGATCAAACACCTCGAACTCAACAAACAGAGCCTTCAGGCTCGAACAATATGACGTTCTGGGAGAATTTGGTTCGTCTCCTCGAGATGCTACTTAGACCAAAAATTAGTAGAAAATCTGACCCATACTTGGTCTTATATGATGAACAGTCAATACATTATCCTAGAAGTGAACAACGCTTTCGGGGTATGTACCCATCTATAGGAGGTTTACAAATACAACCTGAGGTCTCTTTCCAAGAAAATACCTCTATACCACTGCATATAGGAAATACTCTCGAAGAAACTTGGCAAGATAGCAATTAGTTTATAGTAGGATATCACATGCCTATACAACACTAGGGTATACAACAAACGCCGCTAAGGCAAAGCACCGTGACTTCACCAAATGAAGTCATTTCAACGTTAGTAGAAAAAGTGAGAGGGTTAGAACTTGCTCAAGCAAGTCAAAATCCTCAGTTCATGCAAGCAGGAAGTTCCAATCCTCCATACCACCCTGGCCAAGTAGATCTCCTCATAGGAGTAGGCACGTTAGGCATGCCTCCTCAGTATCCGCAACAAACACCAACAAGGCCCATCATCTCTAACACTATTCCTCCCGGTCTAGTATCAAACAATCCATTACTAGACAATACCCCGTCATACTTAAACATGTACTCCAAATCACCACAAGGAGATATGTTCTCCTCTCCCGCATTTTGGCTCAAATGCAGGGACTTCCCTATGCCCCTGCCAATGCATACGCTGCACCATATCAACAACCCATCCCACCACCACTCCCTCAGCAACCACCATCAATGGTCAAAACCTATGCGATAGGGACTTATTCGAATATCTCGAAAGAGCCTTTTGACTTTTCCATATGAGGCGTCATGCTTCCAAGACCCCTTCCCGATTTACCCAAGTACAAATGTGAGGGAGATCCAAATTCACATATCAAAGCTTACGCTTCTGACCATACATGAATTACTCCTTGGGATGGGGTTGTTGCTAAAATATTCCCCAAAACCTTGGAAGGCATCGCTCTCGACTGGTATTAAAGAAATCCTGAAGCCTCCATCCATTCATTTAAACAACTCGTATCAGAGTTCATTAAGGCATTCGACATGAACAAACTGTTAAGAACAGGAATCAGGGAATTCTTGCACATCAAACAAGAACACAACGAATCTGTCACCCATTTCATCCAGAGGTGGCGTACAGTTCTTTATTCTTTAGCAAGTGCTCCAAACATGGATCAGATGGAACTATGTGATTTATTCCTTCATTCTCTTAGCAGAGAGGTGAAGGAAGAAGTCCAGAAGTTCCCACTAAGAACTTACGATGAAGTACTTGAGAGTGCTCTTCGAATAGATCAAGCAGCAATAGATAGTGGTCGTAAGACATATGGAGCAAACGGGAGGTTAATCACCTCCAGCCAGAACACTACAACTACCACGAACGTCAATCAAGGACCTAAAATCCTTAACAAAAATCGTGGGGTAACAACGGATGGAGTAACTGATCAGCCTAAGAAGGTAAATGTTGTCAATACTCCATTACAAGCAAACAACCAACGAAACAACAACTTTACCCAACAATCAATACAGTGGATTTTAACCATCCACAACAACAACAACAACGGTGAAATCCTATACAAGGGCCAAGCCAAAACTCATTTGGTTATCAAAACCAAAGCCAGAAACAAACGCAAAATTTTAATCCTAATAGGCAACAGTTTGATCAGAATTTTAGGCCACAATATACACCAAACCAACAAAATAGGAATTACAATCCCAATTCTTATTGTGGTTTCCACAAAATTTGGGGTCATGATACTAGAACGTGCCATGACTACAATAAATTCATGCAACGTTTGCCAGAAGAACAAAGACAGTTCTTCACAAATTTGTTTTTGGCAGATCCCATGTCACCACCACCAAATACGCTCGCAGGGGCAGTTTCCCCTCAGAATGCTCCCCTCAAGATCTTTAACGATCCACTCCCAAATCATGATAGCAACAGGCTGAATCCAACTGGAACAAACAAAAGTGCAATGACGGGAAACAATGATCATGAAGCCTCGACTTCACTAAATCCATCAGTTGCGCCACAGTTAGGAAGTCAACCGAGACCCAAGATAGTCAGTTTGGTAGAATTAGATGCTGAACTACCTATCGAAGCTATAACAAGAACACGAGAATATTTCTCTCAACCGAGCCCAAGTCATCTGCCAGAAATGGATAAGAGTCAACAAATAGTAGAAAAACCCATGGGTGCCTATGATTTAATTAGTGACCTAACAAAGACCTTCTCGCACATTTCATTTTTGGATTTACTAAAGAACTCTCCTACTCACAGAGTTGCTCTTTTAGAAGCATTAGGTTTAGGTCATCTAATTAACATCACTCCACCTCCCGAAACACAGGTAAATCACGTAGATTTTGATATCCACCCTCCGGGGCAGCCAGACAAGGATATCGAATTCATATTTGAAATAAGTAAAATGCCTACAGATGCTGAGATCACACGCCGAGGTGATCCAGCCTTACACTTACAAGTATGGGTTTATAATAACTATGTAAAATGGGAAATGGTTGACGATGGGGTCTGTAGTTAACATAGTCCCTTTCTCTTTCCTCCAAAACTAGGATATGGGGAAACAAACTGTTCCACCACTCGAAATACATTGAGAGGCTATGGTAGCCTTAAAGCCACTTCGATAGGAACTATAATACTGCCGGTCACCTTAGGACCCAAAACAATCCTAACTAATTTTTATATTATAGATCGGGAAACTAATTATAATATGATACTCGGCTGACCATGGATACACCGAATGAAGGCAATCCCTTCTACGTTATTTCAAGAAGTAAGATTCTTGCATCTAGGAAAGGTATTTGTAGCCAAAGGTGATCCAAAACCTTTCGATTTGCACCTAGCTGATTTAAAGAAAAGACCAGGTGTGCACTCAGAATTTGAACTTCCGACAAACCAACTCAATAAACCCACTGACCCAAAACCAGAGGAAAAGTTGGTACCTACGACGGATCTTGAAACTATCAGCATAGCCAAAACAACCCCAACCCCCAAAGATAAGGCTATAGAAACGGTATCATTAGGGACTACTGCAAAAATCATTGAGTTAATAGAACAAGATTCACCAATGTTCTTACCATTTGATTCAGTAGGCATAGGATATTCCCTAGGTGTTGGTTCCCTTCCAGCAGAGGACCTCTGCATGGTAGAAGTTGAGTGCGCAAACACAGCAGATACCCCAACATCTATACTCCCGGCTAAATATTGGACTCTCCATTTCGATGGAGCTAAATGCCGTTATGGAGCGGGGGCAGGTATAATTCTTACTTCACCCGAAGAGAAAGTCCTACCATTTTCCTTTAAGCTAAACTTTGAATGCACAAATAATGGCGCTGAGTACGAAGCCCTCCTCCTTGGCCTCACCTTAGCCAAAAGAATCGGTATTGATAACCTCAGAGTCTTAGGAGACTCGCAATTAGTGACAAACCAGGTTTCTGAGGTATACAAAACCAAAGCCGAACACTTGCAGCTTTACAAAGAAGCCGTATTAGATTTAAGCAAGGCGTTTAACTTCATATCCATTGAAGCAATCCCGCGAGAGAAAAATCTTCTCGCCGATTCAATAGCAACTTCAGCATCACGTTTTACTCCAAGCAATGAGTTAGAAGATACCCAGTTCACGGTGTCCATTCGTGATGAACCATTGATAAAAACAATGACAAATCCCCTTTCAAGCGGAAGTGAATCTACCATCCTAGACCATATTGATAGTGATGTGGCTACTTTGGATTACTTAAATGCCTATGCAGCACTACATCTCTCCTATCATATGCTAGATTTATCCTTAATTCCACATTCGTCTTCCTACTTCGGAAATCCCGTGATGGATCTTCCCTCACAAATGGAACCTAGCATATACGCAGTAGAAAATGGGGATGATTTGGATTTACCTCCAGCACCACCTGAGTTCGAAGAGGGTAACACCTCTTTGATCGAAGAAACAATCGATGTCAACATCGGGACAGAAGATGAACCAAGAATATTGAAACTAGGATCCTCGTTAACCCCAGAAGAAGTAGAAATACATACTCAGATCCTCAAAGAACATCAGAAGGTGTTTGCATTTAATTATAAGGAGATGACAGGAGTCGCACCCCACATTGCGGTGCACAACCTCGTCACTAAATCAGATGCAAAGCCAATTAAACAAAAATCAAGACCCATGAAGCCCAAGGTAGCTCTCATGGTAAAGGAAGAGGTAATAAAACTCCTCCAGGTAGGATTCATCAAACCAGTCGACTACTCCCAATGGGTATCTAACATCGTTCCCGTTCTCAAGAAGAATGGAAAGATACGCATCTGCATAGATTTTCGAGACATCAACAAAGCATGTCCTAAGGACGACTTCCCATTACCATCCATAGATGTCATTGTTGATGCAACAACTAGATTTGAACTTTTGTCTCTCATGGATGGATTCTCGGGATACAATCAAATCAAAATATCTGAGCAAGATCAAGCTAAAACTACGTTTATAACTCCTTGGGGAACCTATTGCTACGCTGTTATGCCATTTGATCTCAAGAACACTGGTGCTACCTACCAAATGAGCTATGGCATATATATTCCATGATTTAATTCATAAAATCATGGAGTCCTACGTAGATGACTTATTGGCTAAGGCCAAGAAGCGTTGTGACCATCCGGAAGTACTCCGCATCATTCTTTCATGCCTAATAGAATACAGAGTCACACTAAATCTAGAGAAATGCGTCTTTGGTGTAACAGGAGGAAAGCTCCTAGGTTACATCATATCGTCATGAGGAATAGATGTTGATCCAACCAAAATTTGGGCTGTCCTTGAAATGGTCCCACCTTCGAATGAATCTGGAATCAGATCATTTCTCGGAAAATTGGGTGCAATCCGGAGATTTATCCCGGACTTAAGCTTCGCCATTCATCCAATCAACAATTTACTCAAGAAAGACTATAGCATTGATTGGACCAAAGACTGTAATGAAGCCTTTGATGCAGTTAAGCGTTTCCTATTATCACCACCTACGCTAATGCCACCAAAGCTAGATCACCCGTTAATTTTATATTCACGAGCTACCAATGTCTCGTTAGCTTGTATGTTGGCCCAAGAGGACGATGACAAGAGAGAACGTGTGATTTATTTCATCAGCCGAACACTGCTCGACTATGAAACATGCTATACACAGGCAGAACGAGAATGCCTTGCCATAGTCTTTGCTACTAAATGCCTAAGACATTATATGCTAAACCAAGAAACAAGGGTCATGGTAAAAACGGACCATTTACGAACTTTCCTCACACAAGGGTCCTTGTCTAAAAAGGTTGGACGTTTTATAACCTTAATGGGAGAATTCGAATTAACATTTGTAAATCAGAAGTCGGTTAAAGGAAAAATCATCATAGATTGGTTAGCTGACAACCCATTAGACGGAGGCGATTTAGTAGATTTAGACTTTCCAGATGAGTGCGTATACTACATCGAAACCCGACCCTCTATCTCTGAGTGCCTTTGGTACACGGATATCATTAATTATATCATGGACCATACGTACCCAGAAGGAGTTACACCGCAACAAAGAAGGCGGTTACGCATTATCGTAGCTAAATACGTCATTATAGAGCAAGTGCTCTACCAAAAAGCATTCGATGGAATGCTCCTAAGATGTGTCGACACGGAAGAATCCAAGAAGATTCTCCATGAATCTCACAGTGGAATATGTGGAGGCCACTTCGGTGGCCATGCCACCACTCGAAAAATACATCGAATGGGCTATTTCTGGCCCACTCTAGAACATGACGCAATAGAGTTTGTACGCAGGTGTCATAAGTGCCAAGAATTCTCCCATGAGATCCACATGCCGGCACAAGCTCTGCAACCAATCGCTACTCCATGGCCCTTTTCTACATGGGGTCTAGACTTAATAGGGAAATTCTCTCCCTCATCCATAGATGGCCATAATTTTATAATCACGGCCACTGAATATTTTACCAAATGGGTAGAGGCTATGCCTCTTACTACTGTACCTGGTTCTGTAATCGCCAAGTTCATTTTGAACCAAATCATTTGCAGGTATGGTATCCCGCAAATCATTATCTCTGATAATGGAACTTCTTTTAAGAATGAAGAGGTTTGCGAACTATGCAATAAATTTAAGATAAGCCATCATACGGCTTCCTTGTATTACCCCCAAGCCAACGGACAGGCTGAAGCGACAAACAAGACACTGAAATCCATTCTCCTTAAAACGGTAAAAGAAAACAAACGAGATTGGCATTTGAAGTTATATCTAGCCTTGTGGGCCCACCGAACCTCAATAAGAACACCAACGGGAGCAACTCCTTTCTCGCTAGTATTTGGGGCAGAAGCAGTTCTCCCACTTGAGGTCGAAATACCCAGTCTTCACATTTCACTACAAGGGATTCTGGATGAAGACACTTATAGAGAAGCACGTCTTTCCCAACTAGAAAGCCTAGATGAAACTAGGTTAGATGCTGAACAATGGCATAGAGCTTATGCTGACCGAATGTGCCGGCAGTATAACAAGAAGGTCTATGAACGCGACATATACGAAGGTGATCTAGTTCTAAGGCTAGACAGCCGGATCGACAAGAAGACCGGCGAAGGAAGGAAATTCCGGCCCAAATGGTTGGGCCCGTACCGAGTCATGAAAGACTACGGAAATGGTGCTTACCTCTTATGTACGCTAGAAGGCGAGGAATTTGGTGAAACAGTCAATTCCCTGCACCTCAAGCGGTTCTACGCATAAGCAACTAGCACTACTTATATAATTATCTACATTGCATCTTCATATAGATTAAGATCATTTTGTCCACTTGTTTCTTACATAAATGGTGATCAAGGAATCTATCCTCAAAGTAATTCATTACAAACTCATGATGTTGTTGGCATAAAATTTCTAATCATACCTCTCCATTTTCGTGATATCATCAAATCATCTCAGAATCATTTTATCAAATAAAGTCAGACATGACGAAGTCTTAACGGTAACCATACCAAGATCTGCAAGTTTATTCTCGCTTTGATTTCTTCTTAGGATAGGTGCCTTACCTATGGTCTGTTCTAGAAGCTTCAGGGTGTCACATCTATCCCATATGTATATCTCTTTGGAAATAAGCACATACTGACATTTTACTCAAGAAAACAAGTCAACAAGTGATTAAACAAAAAAATTTAATTTTACACATTTCCTTGCCCCACCAACCTTCGGTGATGAGCTTGCGTCTCTTACTAGTGACGTAGGGTTGGGAAAGGATGGATATGCCCTTACTCGCCTATGCCTTGCCCACAGTGATAAACCCATGCTTCTTACTAGTAGCGTGGGGAAAAGTACAGGGGGTCCTCTTGACAAAGAAAACGTTAAAAGCCATAAACAAACAATTCAAACTTTGAGTCAAAAATGAATGAATCAAATGTTTAAAATCCTAAAAACCAGATTTTGTCTACTATGTTGCCATCTACGGATCTAAGTCTAGATAAACCACAAAGTAAGTTGCATTCTAAACTATGAAGTCACTCGGGTAGAGTAAGCTTGTAGTTTCCTATTTGGTTCCACCAAAGCTTTGTCTGTCTTTCATCACTATCATTTCAGCTACACCTCATAACTTGTGCCCTTTCTAGCTCTTGGTGAGGAGCCCTCGCATCTTACTAGTTGCGTGGAGTTAGGAGTGGGGCAAGTTTATCTGTTCATCATACTGGTTTGTATTCATCACTCTGCAAAACAAACATGAGGTATCCAAAATTGCTTACGGAAGCTAAGATTCAAAATCACATTACATCTACATATATCAGCATCATGAAATACACAAAAAGAAACAAACATTTGCATCATCTGTTCTCCATTGCATACATTCTAAAAAGCATATAAACATACATCGTAGTATACATAGAAAGGTTGGAAATAGAAAGGAAACCATGAGTGCCAAGATTCTGATCCAAAACAAATGCATATATATAAATAATCAATGTTTATGTACAATGCCATCATGCTCTAAGCATGGTCAAAATGCTCAAAGAGCCCGGGATATACAAAGAATATATAATACAAAATACACGAGAGCCAAGTGGCTTCTCAATCTCTACGGGACCCCCCTGAAGGTGCACGCCCATGCCTAGGACTCCGGCTACGCCGGCGCTCTGAATGTACGGAGGGCTCAGGGTCCCGAGGAGCAGCTGCAGTCTCACCACGAGAATGACTCCTCATAAGGCGCTCAGCCATCCTATAGCCCGCTAACTCAGTGCGGAGGGTCGACACCATCCTGGCCACGTGCCAGACAGGAGAAAAAACGTCGGTATGCCTACCGGCTGCTGAAGGCTCCCCAGCGTCCACGGACAGCTCTGCGTGGGTCCTATCCATGGGGATCATCAGGGAATCGGTACATACCCTGCGGATCAAATCCCGCCACTCATCAACAGTCTCTGCAAACAAAGGAGAAAACAAATTAGAAACTAAGCAAGAAGCTAAAAGATACAAAATAACAACTAAGGAGAGCCTACAAATAAACATTAAAAGGGAGAAAGGGTAACTTACTCGGATCCCCAGGCCTCCAAGATGGGTCGCTGGGGCCGGCACCTACCGCGGATGCCACTGCCGACTGAGGGGCTGCTCCTATGGCAGGGGCAACATGTCACCCTACAATGGACTCATCCTCTCCACCATGGCCCTGAGAGAGTGGCTCCTCTGAAACTAGAGTGTCCCTCTCTGCGCTCTGCTCAGCCCTCTCTGCCTGCATGATATCCTGAGTGTCATGCCACTCAGGATCGCTGTCCTCGGTCTCCTCCTCTGTCCCTCCCTCTGTAAACTCCTCGGACTCGGAGTCAATATCAATAGGGTCATCGCTGCTATGAGCAGGACCCGCAGCAATCTGAAGTAAAGGTGCCTGAGGTGCACCGGCTCTCCCTCTAGCACGAACTATCCTCCTGGCTGCAATGGGAATGCCAGGAGTAATCACTGTCTAACCTCGGCCTCTAGGCCCGCTCGGCCTCACGGGCGATCATAAACTGGTGCCACTGGGGGAAGCATACCCGTGTATGGAAGGCCAAACTGCTGAGGAACTCGGCCAAAGGGGTGCACCTCCACTCGTCCCACTCTATCAATAAGTTGCCCTGTGGTGGAGCAGGAAATCAAGGTAAGGGCCTCCTCACCCCATATACCGGCCATGGTCTGGTATGGTGTCACCTCCATATCGGCGGTAGTCAGGGAGGCAACTGGCTGATGAGGTGCTCTAAGCACCAACATGTCTGTCCATCTGGCTGCCCTAACAGCTCCAGGATCTGCTACCTCCACACCCCTGCCATAAGGGATGAAGTGCTCATAAACCCAACTCATGACTAGGGTCGGGTGGCTCAGTGACTGCCCCTGTAAATGCACCACCCTATATAGATCGTGGTAGGTGGTCCCAAGAATATCTGTACCCCAAGCGTATATCCGGCCATGCCCCTCTATCTGTGCAATGATAGGGGCCCAACAGTATAGCAATGTGTCCCCTCCCTTGTCCCCGATCAACCTCGAGGCAAGGATCCCCATGATGGCCTGTCGAAATATGGGGATAGGCAAAGAAGGAATGGATCGAACTCTCACCCCCTTCTTCGACCCCGTGGAGATGGCTGCATCTCCCATATAAGTCGCCCACTGTGCAATCTGTGCCCGTGAGCCTGCTGTCTCCAAAGTGAGTCGCCTCCCGATAATCGGGACCCCCAGAATGCGGTAGACGTCCTCCAATGTAATGGTCCACTCGCCACGGACCCCTGGCAATCGGAAGGTGTTCCGATCTGCATCCCAGTAAGAGAATAAGTCACAAAGGATGTGACTAGATGGTGCAACATGGGGCACGCGCGATATGCACAATATGCCAGCCCTCTGAAGTGTGTCCTCCTCATCCTGTGAAAGGGCATCTAATACCCCTGGGAGCCAATCACACTCCCTCTCTCTGCTCCATCGGATGTACTCCTCTCTCGCCTGCATACACCCAAAAACACACAAAACAGAGTAAGTTAGCATCCGAACAATACTGAGAAAGTCATAAAAACACGTAGAAATGCTAAAAATATAAATGCAACCTCAAATATCAGTTCCTTTTACATTCTGTGCAAAACCGCCGCCCTGAGCAGGGAGGTGGTTTTGTAACCGCCACCTTAAAGGCGGTGGTCATGTAACCGCCACCCTGAACAGGGTGGCGGCGGTCATGTAACTGCCTTTGCTGCTGGGGGCGGCGGTCGTGGTCTGAAAACCCACGCGGGCTTTTAACCTAAAAAGGCCTAAAAAGTGCCAGAAAAGACCATTTTAACTAAAAACAAAGCCTACCCAGTAGGCGCCCCCCTAGGTGGACCTTTTGAACCTAGCATTTTCAAAAATTACCCCCCCATTACAGAGTATTTAGCATTTCAAAATTAAGGGAGGAAAAACAATAAACTGAAGAAAACTAACCTGTGATCGCTGAGGTCGGTGTTCCACACGTGGAGGCATGATCACGATCTCGCTGCGGACGTTTCGACTCTACTCATGCAAGAAACCGTCACCGTGGGTCCCAGAGCTCAAAATCAACCAAATCGACTCGCACAAATGAATAGGAAAATGGGCCCACTTTCATATATATGGCACTCTGTTTCATTTTAAAATAATTTTTCACAGGTTTGGAGCACTGATGGAGGTAAGTTCCTATCCCCGCACAAATGGTACATTCTCATTCCCTGTTATTCTTAGCGTTTATTTTTCAAACTATTGTATCTATCTGCACTTGAGTTCTCTTTTCATTTTACAGGTAGCGGGAATTTTGGATGGCGTCATTTCAACACACGGACGTGTCAGGTATAACTTCTAACTTCCCATTTCGGGACTGCCATACTCGGACCCACCGTTTTACACCTCTTCATGGCTAAAATGCTTCTCCGAGGGGGCAATATGTACGTACCCAAAATTGTAAGGTACTGTATTGCTAGAACAGTGTAACAAGTGCCCCAATGATGATACAGGTCTCCTCGCAAGGTGTTCGGGATCCGAAAAAGCTCTCGAGTATGCATTAACATCCCACATGCCCCGCTTAGCCCCCACGTCCTTTGTTTTTCCTTTTTCCCCTCTTTTCTTGGCCTTTTTCTCTTCAGTGACGAAACCACCGCCCTGCATGGGCGGCGGTCTCGTGACCGCCGCCCTAATCAGGGCGGCGGTCCTGTAACCACCGCCCTGCTCAGAGCGGCGGTCCTTTACGCGTTTTCCAGAAAGCGTTTTGACGTGACTCACGTAAAGATCAATGTTTCACCAGCTTTTCCTTGCCGACTTGGGCTTGCATTTATGTTTTTGGTCCCCTGGAATAGTGTTTGGCCATTGTTTATAGTTTTAGAGTTCAGTTTGGTTTTGATTTTTTGGGTGAATGAAAGCTATAAATAAATGGCTTGTGCTCAAGCAAATGGCCCTGAAGTTTGTCTCTGAATTTCTCTTTGCAATAGACTTAGCTTTCATTTTTCTTAGAGTGCTTGGTTTAGTTCATTATACGTCTAGTTAGCATTGTTCAACTGTTGGTAAGCCACATATCCAGCTTGTGCAAATGGTGTTGTTGTTTTATCCAATCCATTGGAGTAGAATAGCTTAGGAAGCCATTAAAGTTATAGGTTTTTCTCTTCAAACAAGATAGTTTCAGGTTCTGGGTGCTTTATGTTGCATGACTTGCAGTAAAATCCCGCTAGGAATTGCATAAGCCAAGCTCTGTACTCTTGCGCTATCCCTCTCCTACTCACATTATATTCAGTCTGCATTCTGAGCTGTCCTTGTCCCAATATCTACTTCTGTCGATGCTAGCATTACACGCTTTTCTGGATCCACGTGAACACGAAAGAACGAGGAGATCACACTAAGGGGACAAGATCACACACACCATCAGATTCACCACTGTTCTACAAAATCCAGGTTTTAACTTTCAAAGTTCTAGTTAGAATCATATCAAATAAAGTAGTTAGATAGTTAAAATTTGTTTTGTTGCAGTTATATTTACATTTTGTTTTGTATGACAATCACGGGACCCCGGGAGCCCAGGGAATACGTATTTGAGCCAATCGTGCCTCAACCCAACCTCGTCACAACAATAGTTGACATAGACTAGAACCTTATAATACAAGTCTTCCAAACAACAATAGATTTACAACTGATCAGCTCTCTGTTGAGAGGGTTAAATATAGAATTTTGGACTAGGCCAGAGAATCATCCGTAGAGTCAATTGTATTCCACCATCCACCATATGACCTTATCTAGAGACATACATGAAACTATCCCAGGTCATTTCCCACGTATTCCACAACCCATAGATCGAATCACGCCAGAGCTCGATATTGATTGGAGCCTTCGAGCAGTCATCCTTGCCGATCGATCTATCACACCAGTCCAAGTTAGAAGGGCCTTCTTTGCCTTAGATTCACAAATTCCATTAGTGCGTATCGAAGACATTAGATTGCCTAACTAGTTTGTCTGCATCCCACGCATATTCCATCCCCACCGGCTGTCTCGGCATGACCTCGGGAGGTCGGGTACGCGGAAGAGTTACCTGTAGATTCCCACGCTCGCTTGTCACTTTTCCGGCGTACAGTACATATGCATGTCCCTCCACGATATAGCTGTCCCTCTTCATTACGAGGCCATGGAATCTCAAGTAGATTCAAATTTTCTTAGTTCTTATGCTCATGGGGTGTCCACTTCCACATCTCCATTTGATTCATGGGAGATGAAAATTCTGGAATATGGCTGTGGGGAGTATAATGTACAACAAGCACTCTTGGTTTCTGACCTCTCCTTGTCGCCAATACTGAGAGTCGACCCAACTACTCGCTTGAGAAGACCTAGAGAGGAACACACTATTGGGTCATTCCTACTGGAGGCTTGTTAGCTAAGGAAAAATTACTTGATCCACCTACTACTTGGGTCCCTGAGGACACTCAACCATCTTGTTATCAAACCCCAGAATATGAAAAATCTAGCAGAATGATGTACTCCATGGGCTACAAAGGCCTAGGATGTGGGAGGAATGAACAAGGACAAAGAGAACCAGTCCCTCTTCCACATTTCAAAATAGAAAGATATGGCATTGGGATTCACCCTTATGGAGCACACCCCACGATCAAGATGCGACTTGTTCTGAGCATGAGGATAGCTTAGATTACCTAGACAGTGATACGGATTCCCATTGTAGCCTATATGAGGATCTAGCCTCCACGAAACCTTTCATGAACAATGTTTTCCTGACCATAACCCCCACCGAACTGAACCTTGACCTTGTGTACCCTTCCCTCGTTGAATGGGACCAAAAACGTCACATGCCACTAGATTTATTTGAGAACGATGAGGCTATTGCAGAGTTCATGGGCATAAGGGATATAATTCCCATTAGAGATCACAAGAAGGGCTTCTTTATTGACTTAGACACTGTGCCTACTTTGGCGAGGAGGTGAACTTCATGGTCAACAAAATTTACAGAAAAGTGAGGGCAAGAGTTCTAAAGAAAAGCCTCGGAAAAAATCAAAGTCCAAGTCACACAGTGAAAACCTCTTTGAGGCACTGGCTGACAAACAAATAAGAAAATCAAAGGACAAACAAAGTGACCACACTAAGGATGAAAATATCGTAGAGACATCCTTGGATGAAGATCTCAACCTACCTCCCGATCCTACACTTATGGAGGATTTATCAAAATTGTTAGTTGGAGAAACCATTGATGTCAATATTGGTACCGATGAAGATCCCAAGATAGTAAAATTGGGAGCATCACTCTCAGCCAGAGAAAAAAAGACATTCACTATGCTACTGTGAGAGTTTATTGATGTGTTCGCATGGTCTTACAAAGACATGCCCGACTTAGATCCAACTTTAGTCATGCACAACCTGGTTGTGCACGCAGATGCTAAGCCTATCAAACAGAAGCTCCGAAAGATGCACCCAAGAGTGGCCTTGTTAGTTAAAGAAGAGTTGGAAAGGTTACTTGCAGCAGGATTCATCAGGCCAATTGATTATTCTGAATGGATATCGAACATTGTTCCTGTCTAGAAGAAACCTATCGGTATCTGAATCTGCACATGGATTTTAGGGACATCAATAAAGCTTGCCCTAAAGATGAATTTCCATTACCCAACATTGACATGATTGTTGACTCAACCGTAGGGTATGAAATGCTATCACTCATGGATTGTTTTTCGGTTATAATCAAATTAAGATCACTGAGGAAGACCAACACAAAACAACTTTCACAACTCCTTGGGGCACCTTCTA
This sequence comes from Taxus wallichiana var. yunnanensis, assembly GCA_018340775.1. Classification (NCBI taxonomy): domain Eukaryota; kingdom Viridiplantae; phylum Streptophyta; class Pinopsida; order Cupressales; family Taxaceae; genus Taxus; species Taxus wallichiana. Next base: position 276,849,457 of record CM031236.1, on the reverse strand, counting down.
TTATCAGGTGATGGCATTTGTCCTTAAGAATGTGGGAGCAACTTATCAGTGGGACATGATAGTAATCTTTCATGATATGATTCATGACATCATGGAAGACTACATAGACGACATCCTGGGAAAGTCAAAAACAAGAGAGGATCATCCTATCATTTTGCGGCGTATCTTTAAACGCCTGCATGAATACAAAGTCAGATTGAATCCAAAGAAATGTGTCTTCGGTGTGTTATCCGGGAAACTATTGGGCTTCATTGTGTCAAGACGAGGTATTGAGGTAGATCCCACTAAAGTGTCTGCCATCACTGAAATGCCTCCACCTGAGAATATCAAGCAACTGCGTAGCTTGCAAGGGAAAATTCAAGCCATTCACCGCTTTATCTCCTAACTTGTAGATAAATGTCACTCATTCACCCATTTTCTTAAAAAGGACGTCACTTTCCTTTGGGGACCCAAGAAACAAAAATCCTTTGCTTTGCTTAAACAATACCTGGCTAATCCACCTGTCCTCATGCCTCCTACTCCGGGAGAACCACTTTTGCTCTATATTTCTACTACGCAATATGCTATTGGTGCACTGCTCACCCAATATGACCTTAGCCATAAAGAGAAAGCGGTGTACTATTTGAGTCGCACCCTCATCACCTATGAACTTAATTATCCTCAGATTGAAAAGGCTTGCTTGGCCGTTGTTTTTACCTTTCAGAAACTTTTCCATTACCTGCTCAATACTAAGACCAAGCTCATATCCAAGGTCGACCCACTCAATTATTTGTTGTCCAAACCCGCCCTCACAGGTAGAATGGCTAATTGGATCATTCTACTTAGTGAGTTTGATATAGAATTTGTCCATCAAAAATCAGTTAAAGGACAAGTACTTGCCGACTAGCTAGCGGAAGCACCTTTGCAAAGCACAAAACCTTTGAGTCTGGATCTACCAGATGCATCTTTGCTCTACATTGAAGAATCTGTCATATGGCAGATACATTTTGATGGATCTTTTATGTTTCATGGTTCAGGTGTAGGAGTGGTCCTTATTACTCCTTTGGGTGATCCTATACCACAAGCTTTCCACCTAGCCTTCCCTTGCATGAACAACATTGCGGAATATGAAGCACTCATTACAGGGATGAAGCTAGCCATCAAGTGGAATATTCAACATGTTAAGGTTGTAGGTGATTCACAGCTAATCATCAAATAGGTTAATGATGAGTATAAAGTTAAGGATGATAAGCTCATACCTTACAAAAAGTTAGTGGAAACTCTAAAGGAGTATTTTGTGCGCATCACCTTTGAGAAAATTCCAAGAGCACGAAACGAGATCGGCGGATGCCATGGAAATGGTGGTATCACGTGCTTTGTATTCCACCGAGGGAAAATGATATGCCATTCTTCGTAGAAAATCTCGCTTGCCACCGCGTATGACATGCTGAAATCTTGCCTAGCTTGTGAGGTTGTTGGTCCCCATTCCCATGGTATGAATCCATCTTCACCTATCTTAAGGACAAGTACTTTCCCTCCCCAATATCTCCCATTTTGAAAAGCAAATCCTGATTCGCTAGATAGCCCATTACACCCTTTTAGGAGGTACACTTTATCGTCGTGGCTACGATGGGAATATGTTACGTTGTTTGGATGTGACAGAGTGAATCCAGGAAATTAAAGAAGACACGAAGGAGTATGCGAAGCACATACAAACGAAATGGTCTTGGCTAAGAAACTGTTAAGAGTAGGTTACTATTGGCCCACCATGGAAACTGATTGTTGTAATTATGTTAGAAAATGTGTGCTTTTCCAAAAGTATGGAAATTTCATCCATGCTCCATCGTAACCATTACAACCAATCACTACCCCGTGGCCATTCTCTAAATGGGGACTTGATCTAATAGGGAAGCTTACTCCTACCTCATCTGATGGTCATACACATATCATCACAGCTATAGAATACTTTACAAAATGGGTGGAGGCTATCCCTTTAACTTATGTCACAGGAGCATAGATTTCTAAATTCATCATGAATCACATTATTTGCCGATATGGTATCCCTGCAGCCATTGTCACAGATAATGGGAAGTCATTTAAGAACAAAACTATGAAAGGCCTTTGCCAACGGTTCCAAATTAGATTAAAATGGTCCACGCCATATTATCCTCAGGGTAATGGACAAGATGGGGCAAAAAATAAGACTTTGGTAAGGATAATGGAGAAGATGGTTAGCAAAACCGGTCGAAACTGGCACCTACAAATCCACCCAGCCCTCTGGGCCTACCAAACATCAATTCGCACTTCTACGGTGTGACACCATATTCCCTAGTGTTTGGGACAAAATCTATCATCCCTGCGAATTTCTCTTCGGGACTATTTGGATAAGGATGAAAATTATTGAGTGGCAAGATTGGCTGAGTTAGAGCTCCTAGATGAGAGGTGCATTCGAACTCTTAATCACCTAAAGGTATATCAACATAGAATCTCCTGCAACTACAACAAGAGAATCATCCCTCGCTAGTTTGAGGTGGGTGATTTAGTTATGAAGGATAACCGGTTCAACACCATAGCAGAGCAAGAAAAGAAAGGGAAGTTAGAACCACCTTTGGTTAGGACCCTATGTCATAGTTGCCAAGTATGACACAGGGGCATACAAGTTAGCTCACCCCAATGGTGATGAGCTCCAGGAGCCCATGAATGCCATGCATCTTAAGAGGTTTTATGCCTAAACATGGCACAAGAAATTCATAAAAATTACAAAAAAATAAAATAAAAATAATAATCGAAAAAAAAAAAGAGAAAACAGGTCGTCCACTAGTGAAAACCACGCAATTATGGCACTTTGGACAAGTCCTTGGGTGAAAACCGGTTTCCGACACCTCGGGAGGATTCATTGTTCACAAGCATCCTGGGTAGTTGTCTTTGGCCTGGACCTAGTTCTACTTTCGAGTTTCCTTGTGCACACCATTCTGTCCAGCCTTGATTCGGCTTTTCCTTTTTCTATTCATCTATGAGGGATGTGGTCTTTCGTTATTTCCCATCTTATGCTAGGGGAAACTCAATGAGTTCACCTTCTTGTTCATTAGCGCGTGGCTTCTACCCTTGTATATTCCCCACCTAACGCTGGGGGCATCCATGCTTTCTTGGTTACCTGCACATAGCTTTGGAAAACTGTTAAAACCACAAAAACAATATAAAATTGTTTCGAGAAAAACACAAAAATAATATAAAATTGTTTCGAGAAAAACACAAAAACAATAGAACATTGTTTCGAGAAAACACAAAAACAATAGAAAATTGTTTCACAAAACACAAAAACAATATAAAATTGTTTTGAGAAAAACACAAAAATAATATAAAATTGTTTTGAGAAAAACACAAAAACAATAGAACATTGTTTCGAGAAAACACAAAAACAATAGAACATTGTTTCGAGAAAACACAAAAACAATAGAAAATTGTTTCAAAAACACCAAAACAATATAAAATTGTTTCACAAAACCTAAACAATAGAAAATTAGTTTATTAAAATATATCTTACAAAAACATTTACTTGTATTGTCTTGTTTTCTTGCTTTTCTTATTGCTTGTATAGTGTTTTGCGTGCTTGCTTTTGAGTTATTTGTTTCTTGGGTGTACTTTGTCATAGTTTATATTTTCTTCCTTAGAATAGATTCATTCTTTCTTGTGCATATTGTAGTGGATTTCAACATGCTAGTGTGTTAATTCTTTCTTTCTTTCTTAATGCATTTGGTTGTGTTTTGTTACTTGTTAATAAGGCATGGTGATTCATGGTGTATTGCATTGATTCCTGGTGTTCTTTGTAGCATTTGGATATGTTTCTTGCATGTGCTCTATTTTTTATCATTCACATCACATTACCATCACTATCATCACATCTAGCATCATCTATACATCATATATAAACAAAAATGCTAAGTTTTACATCATGCATGTATACTAAGCTAATCATCACATATCATATCATCAATGGGGGCAAGAGGGGTTGCGCATAATCAAAAATCTATCCCCCACACCAATATCATCATATCATCCCGACCATAGACATCAAAATAACACTTGAAAACAACATTTGATATTGTCTATAGATCTATCATCTCTGATCTACAAAGACGCCTCAAACGATCACGTGTGATCACCATCTCTCCTGAGTGTCAGAGCCTCACGGTAAGTTTTCTAAACTAAGTGGTTAAAATGAACTGATTGTGATGTTTTTATCCCCCCTGGGGGGTATATTAGCCTGTTTTTTGCTGATTGGATGGCCAAGACACCCGTTTCGCTCACCATTTTCTCCTCTGTTCGCTGTGGAATAATTATTTTTAATTAAATAATTATTTTTATCTTATTTTTCACTGTATTGGGGATTTTTTTGTCCAATACCCCTTTCTTCTCCCCGGACAATTTTATTGCTCCTTGGCGATTTTTATTCTTCTTCACATCCTAGTAAATAATTATTTTTTCTTCATTTTTCCACTAAACAAAGACATTATTTGTCGTTTGTTTCTCTTTTCTTCCACCTAGGGCACTTTCTTGCCCTAGGCCCTTCACTTTCTTTGTCTACTTTTCACCATGGTTTGGAAAGTGAAAACAACACAAAATATATATATATATATATATATACAAAAAAAAAGGGCAAAATTTTTCAAAACATTCCTAAAAAGTAAAACACCCTACAAAATGGTAACTTGCTTCTTATGGCTGAAACTTGTGTCTTGCACATGATATTTTCTCCATATCCTGTTGATTTGTCTCACATCTTCCCGATTAATACGACTCACGGATAAGGATTCACAACCATTCACACAACAGACTAGCTTGCTTTGCTTCGTCTGTACTCTAGGGCACTTTTGGTTGCCTAGTGCTATTTCGTTGCACACAAACACTTTTCATGGACCCCATGTCCATTTTCATTTCCCCTTTCATGTATCCTTGCTTGGGGCATCATTTTTAACCCTTTTAAATCAATCACAAACTTGTGGATCTCTTGTGACTTGATAACAAAACATTTGTACAACTGTCTTGACCGTTGTTGGGTTGGATATGTGCGTTCATACTTGTTTTCCCTGTTATATGAGCTTGTTTCCTTCTCGTCTTGCATTGCATTATTATATGTTGTGTGGAGTTGGTACTTTCAGCAATGAACAATTGTTCATAGTATGGCTTTTCATGTCATTCTACCTTTGTCGTATGCTTATATTTTTCATAAGGACCGATGATGTAGTTCCTATGGCAATATGATGACATCAAATTTGTTCCAAACAAATAAGTGGCTAGAGGTTAAGATCTTCTCTCCTCTCATCCATATTTCTTCTACACCACTTCCCTTTCACCCCTAATTCTCCCTCTCCTTGGGGCATCCTGCCTTCTCCCCATTCTTTTGCCTACTTCTCATCTTTTTCGATTGTCGAACGGCTTCCTTCATCACCCCATCGACACTCGAGGGGGCATCTCTCCCTCCTACTAATTTTTCTTCTATCTCTTCACAATCTCTTCTATCTACTATCTTTGAAATGGCATCACTTACGCCACCCCAAAGAGGGAAAATGCGACACCTATAATTATGCCCAAGCAATTTAAATACTTAAATTGCGCTAATTATCCCTTTCTCACAAATCAACGACATATCGTCAAAAGTGCTCATTTTCCCTCATATCATCATTAATTAATTACACTAATCTAATTAATTAAGTTTCCTATCCAACAAATACCTAATTAACGACCTTCCGTTAATAAATCACCCCTTCTACCTAGACTAATTAATTCTTATTAATTAATTAGCTTTCCCTTCCATTTAACCAATAAATCAATATTTAATTGATTTAATCCCCTTATAATAGCCTAAATCACACTAATATTCTTCTAATTGGCTTCTATAAGCTTACACATACCTATTAGTTAATCACCTTTGATTAATTAAAACACCCCCCAACTCCCATGACTTGCTAAACATGTATTAAAATCTTCTAAAGTAAGGTTACCTTTAATAAAGCAACCTTATCCATTCCTAATCATGTTTTACCTTTATCCCACATTCATGAGAATGTGTTGAATCCTTTATCCTTTGGGCTATATAAAGAGCCCTCCACCTACCTTTTTACTTACACCTAAACTTTCTAAGAGAGCAAATGCAAAGCATATAGCAAAGAGACTAAGAGCTTGCACCTTGCCCTTTTGAGAGTTCATCATCTTGAAGAGTTAAGCCTCTTTCTTAAAGTGCTTAGGTCATATGGGAGGTGTCAAAAGGGTCTTGTAGCCCAAATTTGATTAGCCCCCATTCCCGGGTTCTTGGAACATTAAGGACAACTATTTTGATAGCCATGGAGCTTACTTAGGTCCATTCATTTATTTGTTGTTAGAGAATAGAGGAGTTTAGATATTTAGCATTGTTAGTTTCAAAGTTTGTATTTATGAATGCTAGCATCTAACCCTTGTTTAATTCTTATCATGATGGTGTTTATGCTTTGTTTTAGCTAAATTGTAGAACTATTTTAGGTGGTATTTCTTGCTTCATTTGATTTAGCATTAAGCAAAGTATACATGCACACAATTTGTTCCATTGATTTGTTATTTTGCTAAGTGAGAATCCTAGAAACACTTTCTTGACCAGAAAAAGCATAGAGAATGAAATCCTTGTCAAAATTTGGATTCACTAAAGTAGGTTCTTGAGAAATGGTTTTCTTAATGGCTTCAAAACTCTCCTTTCCTTGCTTTTTCCATGAGAAAGGAATATTTTTCTTCAACATGGTTGTTAATTGTTTAGACAGGGCTATGAACTAAGGGATGAATCAGTAGACACCAAATTTGTGTCTTACGACCCCTTGTGACGCGCATCTCATCTCGCAACCTAACCTCATCACCTAAAACTTACATAATTATTTATTAATTACCTTGTAATTGACAAATCCACATCATCTCACCAGCCACCTCATTTTGCCACTTCATCATGACCTAGCCCTAACCCTAAACTAACCTAATTAAGACCTATAACTTGGTCTACACCTACACCCATGACTAATGACCCCTTTCTCGCACTTTTAAAACCGACCTTCTAGTCATTTGACCAAGCCCGCAACTAATCTCTCGGGAGAAAAGCAGGGAAGGTGGGCTATTTTACTAAAAATAGACTACTTTTTCCTTCTGATGCAGTTCTACTCGACCGCCGGTCGGTTACGTAACCGCCATCGGTTCCTCAAATGGGCTCCCGAACCAAAATCAAAGGGGAAGGATTTTAGGAATCAAGAGAGATCATTTGGGAGCGATAAAGAGAGTCCAGATCTTCACTTGACCGGGCAGAGACGCAGTGAAGAAGCTAGAAGAGTTGCGAAAAGGAGATCAAACCCAAAACTCGTAACGAGAATAACCCGAGTTCTCGATATACTCGGTGATCATCGGGAGGAGATATTTCATATTGTTTGTCCACCATCCTACCTAGAGTTACGCCTTTGTCATCGAGTTCTTGGACTGCATCTTTGTCAATAACCATAAGTTACATCTTGCATGTCCTCTTTAATAACATTTCTTAGACTTTTGAAGCACAATCCTCACAAATCCATTCCTAGATCCACTACCCAGCGTCTTATTTCATCTAACTATCATTCATCTACCTCTCATCACCTTATTTCCTAATATCACCTATATACTGACCTTACAAATAACACAACTACCAAAAACACAACCACCCCACAAAACAACCAACCTTCGATCTTAGACCATACCGATATCGGTTATCGGCCAGTATCGGTTATCGTGACTATAACCAAAAAACCACCTTTCCCCTACCCGGTTCAACAAAGCAATTTAATTGATATCTTACGAGTCTTTTGTGTTAATTCATATTAGCAGGAACCACCACCTTCAAAGAAAGGAAGTTTTATATTTCCTGGCCCAAGGCAGTTCCCTCAATTACCTATACCCTTAACAGAGAAACCACTTCATATTATTGTCATGGCGACTTTACAAAACAAGCTACACGACAATAAGGGGCTAATGTAGACACCAAATTTGTGTCTTACGACCCCTTGTGACCCGCATCTCATCTCAACACCTAACCTCATCACCTAAACCTTACACAATTATTTACTAATTACCTTGTAATTGAAAAATCCACATCATCTCACCACCACCTCATTTTTCCACTTCATCATGACCTAGCCCTAACCCTAAACTAACCTAATTAAGACCTATAACTTGGTCTACACCTACACCCATGACTAATGACCCCTTTCTCGCACCCAAAACCGACCTTCTAGTCATTTGACCAAGCCCGCAACTAATCTCTCGGGAGAAAAGCAGGGAAGGTGGGCTATTTTACTAAAAATAGCCTACTTTTTCCCTTCTACCGATGGCGGTTCCTACTCAACTGCCGTCGGATACGTAACCTCCATCGGTTCCCTGTAAAATGGGCTCCCGAACCAAAATCAAAGGGGGAAGGATTTTAGGAATCAAGAGAGATCATTTGGGAGCGATAAAGAGAGTCCAGATCTTCACTTGACCGAGCAGAGACGAGTGAAGAAGCCAGAAGAGTTGCAGCAAAAGGAGATCAAGCCCAAAACTGCAACAGAACAGCCAGAGTTCTCAGATACTCAGCTGATCATCGGGAGGGAGATATTTCATCTTCTGTTTGTCCAGCCATCCTACCTAGAGTTCTACCTTTGTCATCAGAGTTCTTGGACCTGCATCTTCATCAATAACCAGTAAGTTACATCTTGCATGTCCTCTTTAATAACATTTCTTAGACTTTTTGAAGCACAATCCTCACAAATCCATTCCTAGATCCACTACCCAGCGTGCTATTGCATCTAACTATCATTCATCTACCTCTCATCACCTTATTTCCTAATATCACCTATATACAGCCTTACAAATAACACAACTACCAAACAACACAACCACCCCACAAAACAACCAACCTTCAGATCTTAGACCATACCGATATCGTTATCGGAACCGGTATTGGTTATCCCGACTATAACCAAAAACCACCTTTCCCTACCCGAGTTCAACGAAGCAATTTAATTGATATCTTACAGTCTTTTGTGTTAATTCATATTAGCGAGGAACCGACCACCTTCGAAAGGAAGTTTTATATTTCCAGGCCCAAGGAAGTTCCCTCATTTATTGTCTAATCAAAATCGTGTGGTCTTGTGTTCTTATTTGCAGTAGTCCTTCCAAGACAAAAAGGAGTTCTTCGCAGATCAACCCGATCTTTCTCTACGGTGCGCACACCATCTCGACAATCAACGTGGTATTCCTCCTAGCCCTAACCTTATCTATTTATAAAAGGAATGAAACATTCCGAGTGAAACATTTCTGTCTCGTAGCCCCATCTCTGCGTGCCCTCTCAAGGGTATCCTCTCGTACTCTCCCGGCCTCCGTCCCGGTATCCGAATGTGTCTTGAATCGGGGAAAAGCGTAAGTGGGCTCCTCTGCGAGGGTGATGACCTTTGTAAGGTCTCCATACGATATCTACCGCTGTCAGGCCCTCTAACAAATGTCTATAATAAGCAACGTCCCGACATGCAAGCACTTTGCTCGTGGCTGCCCCACGACCCCCAACCACCTCTGAAAGCCGTATCTGTATATGACCTGTGGCCCTGGCTGCTGGGGTAACCCTACTGGTCTGATGCATATGATGTGCTCATATGCCCAACAGTGAAGTAAAAATGTCGAACAAATCCCGAATCGCCTCATCCGTGATAGCCCCCACGACTCCTGTATAAGCGCACTGATATATCTGGTGCCCAAGCATAACAGGTATGCTCCTCCACCATCTCATGAAGCACCCCCATCAATGCCCGTGGAAAGCGGCCTCCCTCTGAGTCCGGGAGGGTGAAGCAGGTGATCCCGATCATCATCAACATGGCAAGCCGTGTCTCATGTCGGTGCGCACGGTACATATCACCATACCCGATGCTCGCGCTGTGATATGTCACTAGCGCAGCTGCATCCCCGAAAACCTGTAGGATGCTGTCCATGGCTGTCTCTGCATCCACCTGAAAAATGGCCTCTCCATCAATAGGTAATCGAAGGATGCGATATACATCCTCCAATGTGATGGTCATCTCTCCAGTCGGGAGATGGAACACATTGGTCGCCGGATCCCATCTCTCGATGAGGGCAACCATCAAACTATGATCTCTGTCGATCGCTCTATATCGCTGGACTCCGTCGAGTCCCACCTCACGCATGATAGCCCAGAGAAATGCGGACACATGTGGTCGCATTTGCACCAACATCGGAGGCATCCTGTCCCGCATCGTCAGCTGCTGACGTGCCTGCAAAACCCACCCACTACATTATCCCTACTCTTCATCACGATATCTACCTATACCCCCTTTTATCCCCCCGACCACATCCCGACTCTCTAACCCACCCCTTTATACCCCCTTTTATCCCTCGACCACACCCCAACTCTCTAACACCCGCCTCTAGCCACCTATCTTCTCCACTATCCCCCTCCTCTTCCCATACCATAACCAACCCATACCCAAACCCATACCATAACCAACCCAACCCAAACCCAAACCATACCCACCCCAAGCCCAACCCATAACCCACCCAAACCCACACAAACCCCAAACCATACCCACCCCAAGCCCAACCCATAACCCACCCAAACCCACACAAACCCCAAACCAACCCACAATACCCAAAACCACCCCACCGACGCCGGCCGATATACGACCGGTGCCGGTCAGCAACAAAACACCCCTGAAATTTGTGACCGCTGCCGGTCATTTGTAAAACGTGGAGCCGAACCCGACGCGGCCCCCCAAACCTATTTTTTGCCTATTACTACCCTTTTACCCATTGAAAAGCCCTACAAACCTACCCACCCTACCGTTTTAGCCTAACTACCCTACCTACCCTCTCTATTTTCCAAACAACTTCCATTTATTCATTATTTTATCAAAAACTTGGATTCATACCCAAAACCCCCAATTTAGCATAATGCAATAAAATGAACACAATGAGGGGTTTCGAACCTACCCGTACGATGACACGTCGTCGTGGTGGGATGGGTGGTGGTGGTCTAGCTGGTCCAGCCCCTCCTGCTCCTCCTGGCTGGGCCATGGCTCCAAATGTCCTCTTCTGGGTCCTCCACTAATCAACTCACGCCTCCTCCTCACTCGGGCCCGCTAACAACTCACTCCTCCGAGTCAAATAACGCCACCTCACGCAACAAATGCTCCAATCTCCACTCTCCACGTCAGACAATTCAAATTGGCTTCCAAATTGCAAAAGTAACAATGACAGGCCGTATTTTTCTTTTTATAGGTTTTTCGCCCCTAACCGATATCGGTTTTATTCTGCCCTAAGAAACCAGTATCGGTCCCCTAACCGATATCGGTCATTTATAATCGACATCGGTTGTATTCCACCTTTCCCCCAATTTTTTCCCTTATTTACTATTTGCCCTTTTTCACCAACATCGCCTATATCAACCTTTCATGCAAACATTTTACCCATTTGGCCCGACCCAAGGCCGCAACCAACTAATCCGGCCCGACCCAAGGCCGCAACCAACTAATCCGGCCCGACCCAAGGCCGCAACCAACTACTTTGGCCTGACCCAAGGCCTCAACCCAACCATTTGGCCCGACCCAAGGCCGTAACCAACTAATCCGGCCCGACCCAAGGCACGACCAACCATTTGCTTTGACCCAAGGCCGTAACCAACTACTTTGGCCCGACCCAAGACCTCAACCTACCCATTTGGCCCGACCCAAGGCCGCAACCAACCCTTTGGCCCGACCCAAGGCCGCAACCCAACAACTTGGCCCAACCCAAGGCCTCAACCTAACCATTTGGCCTGACCCAAGGCCTCACCCCAACCATTTGGCCCGACCCAAGGCCGCAACCCAACAACTTGGCCCGACCCAAGGCCGTACCACTTCAATACCTCGCCCAACATCAACAACATACACTTTTCTCCACCCATCATGTACCTTCTTGTTCAATTGAGCTCACCTGTTCGTGTTTTAGCATGATTCGGGTCCTTGACTTGCTCTGTCGACCAACTTTGCCTAGACCTAGACCGTGATGTTTATCTCAACCAAACCAACCATTTGGTACTGTCGAACAAGCCTAAACGTTCATGTACCTTAACCATTATATACTCTGGGGCTACTTCCTATGCCTTGGATACCAGGATTATATCACCCTTGTTTGGATAAACTATCAACCTTTGCCTATGCATTGCTGGTTTGATCGTCAAATCATGTACCCTAGTCGCACTATTGCATTTCAACGTGCGCCTGCTTTCTTGGACCTACCCCACCCTCTCACCATTATCTCTACACCATTTACCCTTTATCAACCCTATCCCTGATTTCACGCTACCTCAATCTGTGATAGATTTGAGGGGGATTACCTATACCCTTAACAGGAGAAACCACTTCATATTATTGTCCACGCAGCTTTACAAAACAAGCTACACAACAATAAGGGGCTAATGTAGACACCAAATTTGTGTCTTACGACCCCTTGTGACTCGCATCTCATCTCGCAACCTAACCTCATCACCTAAACCTTACACAATTATTTATTAATTACCTTGCAATTGAAAAATCCACATCATCTCACCACCACCTCATTTTGCCACTTCATCATGACCTAGCCCTAACCCTAAACTAACCTAATTAAGACCTATAACTTGGTCTACACCTACACCCATGACTAATGACCCCTTTCTCACACCCAAAACCGACCTTCTAGTCATTTGACCAAGCCCGCAACTAATCTCTCGGGAGAAAAGCAGGGAAGGTGGGCTATTTTTCTAAAAATAGCCTACTTTTTCCTTACCGATGCTGGTTCCTACTCGACCGCCGTCGGTTACGTAACCGCCATCGGTTCCCTGTAAATGGGCTCCCCGAACCAAAATCAAAGGGGGAAGGATTTTAGGAATCAAGAGAGATCATTTGGGAGCGATAAAGAGAGTCCAGATCTTCACTTGACCAAGCAGAGATGAGTGAAGAAGCCAAAAGAGTTGCAGCAAAAGGAGATCAAGCCCAAAATCGCAATGTGACGCCAGAGTTCTCAGATACTCAGCTGATCATCGGGAGGGAGATATTTCATCTTCTGTTTGTCCAGCCATCCTACCTAGAGTTCTGCCTTTGTCATCAGAGTTCTTGGACCTATATCTTCATCAATAACCAGTAAGTTACATCTTGCATGTCCTCTTTAATAACGTTTCTTAGACCTTTTGAAGCACAATCCTCACAAATCCATTCCTAGATCCACTACCTAGCGTCTTTATTGCATCTAACTATCATTCATCTATCTCTCATCACCTTATTTCATAATATCACCTATATACAAACCTTACAAATAACACAACTACCAAACAACACAACCACCCCACAAAACAACCAACCTTCGAGATCTTAGACCATACCGATATCGATTATCAAGAACCGGATCGGTTATCTCGACTATAACCAAAACCAGCCTTTCCCTACCCAGCTTCAACGAAGCAATTTAATTGATATCTTACAGTCTTTTATGTTAATTCATATTAACAGGGCCCGACCACCTTCGAAAGGAAGTTTTATATTTCCTGGGCCCAAGGCAGTTCCCTCATTTATTGTCTAATCAAAATCGTGTGGTCTTGTGTTCTTATTTGCAGGTAGTCCTTCCAAGACAAAAAGGAGTTCTTCGCAGTCAACCTGATCTTTCTCTACGGTACGCGCACACCATCTCGACGTTCAACAGGTATTCCTCCTAGCCCTAACCTTATCTGTTTCTAAAAGGAATGAAACATTCCGAGTGAAACAGAATCTCCGCAAAAAAATTATTATTCTAAGAAAACTATGAAGTCATTTATTGTGATTTGGAAGAGATAGTGACAATATTGAGTGTATCCTAGCTGGGTCAATAGAGATACCTTCAGTAGATACCACATTCCCTAATAGCTTGCCTTCTTGTATAGTGAAAATAAATTTCTTGGGATTTTAAGAAACCCCAAACTCTCTGCATCTCCTGAACACTTCCCCCAAATGAGCCATGTGATCCTTGACATGTTTGGAATATACAGTTATATCATCCAAGTATACCAAGATAATATCATTAATTAATCCCTTAATTTCTATGTCTATAATGTGATGGAAATTAGCTCCAGCGTTAGACAATACGAATGGAATTTTTATTTTAGGCATACGTGTCCCACTTGGTAGTGAAATCCATTTTGAATTGATCAATTATTTGACTAGAATCTAATTATAACCTGAATATCCATCGAGCAAGGAGAACCTTTGTGCTCTGGCCACCATTTGAAGAATATGCTCCATTGATGGAAGAGGATAATGGTATTTTAAAGAAGTGTGATTCAAATCCATGAAGTCTACACACAACAAAATTTCTCCGTTCTTATTTCTTATGGGAACTAGATTTTCTACCCAAGAGGAATTCTTGATTGGGAAAATGATGCAAGCCTCAACAAGCTTGGTCATCTCCTTTCTCATCAGTGGCTCAATTTTGGGATTAACTGGCCTCTATTTCTGATGGACTAGTTTGGAACTAGGATCAAGTTTGATGGTATGTTGTACCAAACCTAGATCGAAACCACACAGATCTCTATAACTCCATGTAAAAACATCATTTATTTTTTTTTTCAAAGTTTAACATAAGCCTCTTTCTCCTCTGGGGTACACACTTTTTCAATCTTCAAAAAATTTCATTTACTACCTCAACTTCTTCAAAATCATCCTCTTTGATTACCATATTAGAATTCTTCCTTCTAGCTTGATCATCTAAATTAAAAATGGACTCAAGAGTGACCAGAACCTTTGGTAATTTGTTACTTTTTAATTGAATGATTTGGTCACCATATGCTTCTTTTAACTTAGCTTGATTTTTTGCAGCAAACTCCGCTTCTTCCTACAAGAAAAGAATGATCTGCTCATCAACCGTAAAACCTGTCAACTTATTGCATTATTAGGAATTGCCGGATGAACAACCATCTTAAAATATTTTAATAATTTTTTCATTACATTATTTGTAATTTCATACCGTGAGTTCATATTTGCAATTTTATCTACATCTTGGTTATGATTCCTAGGAATAGCGTGAATCCCAAAAGCTTTGAAGTCTTCAATTAAACTCCATACTCTATTTTTATAAGATCTCAATAGATCATTTTTGATGCACTATGAGCTCTTACCTGATGCACTATCAACTTGCTATCTCCAAAAACAGTCAAGGATTTGATACCCCTTTTAAGGCTAGTTGAATTCCTTATACCAAAGCCTCATACTCAGCAATGTTATTAGTGCAGCTAAAACTGTAATCAAAAGGATGAAAAATATTTACTTCCTTCTGGAGAAATCATCATAACACCAACACCTACTCCATTTTTACTCCTTGAGCCATCAAAAAATAGTTTCCAAAGTCCTTCAGAGCTATTTTGGGGCTTGACGAGTTGTGGTATGATCACATCCTCTTCGTGAATATAATATGTACCCAATCCCATCTCTTCTAAAAATAGTAGACCAAATTATTCTTCTGCTAATGCTTCACATATGGGTCATACTGATGATTTATACTTACCTCATCTAGAATAGTGTCTGGGACTTCTTCCACAAGAGTGGTTGGTTCATGATCAACATCTTCTTCTTCTAGATCATGAATGGTGTAATTCCCGTTTATCAGACTAGCGGTATGGGCCTCCACATGATTATGACAAATTAGTTTTGCCCTTATATTCACCTTGGTTTTGGACCAATTCTTGAGATTCATATGTGACCAGTCAGTTGATACGTAACCACACATTTTGGTAATGAAATCTTGTGATAGGAAAATGGTGAAAAGAGGATTAAGATCAAAGGTGATACATCTTTTATGAATGAAAAACTAGGGCATGCATGAATAGTAAGCTAAAGTCCTTTGATGATTCCAATGGTCTATACCACTATTCCATCCAATTGAACAAATCCTCTAGAGACTGGCATGTATTAGATTCCTAGCACATCTTTATTTTTCTTGGGCATGGTGAGCTCATCGACCTAGAATCAATCATGTAATTATGTACCAAATGATCACCAATGATCATGGAAATATAGAATGGTGGTGGTTTGTTTGTCTTAGCAATACTTTTCCCTTCGGTTGACACAAACTTGTAGTAGTTACTACTCCATGACTTGACTATTTTTGGTTGTACCAAAAATTTTTAGAGCCTCTTGCAACAAGTTTCTTTGAGAAGGAATTGAGAGTGCATCCCACATGGTAACACTCAGGTTGGTCTTCTTCATCTATTCTACAATACTGAAGGGAATTTCTCCTACTTTGCTGATATTTCTTTGGGTGTTAGAATCCTCTTTTGGAAAGTTCTTGTTGGGTATTGTGATGCCCGAAGAACCTTATTTCCTCACAACTTGGCTAGGTTATGATTCTAGCAGTTTCTTTCCCACATTTGTATCAACTACCGCTTGTGGCTGAGGCTATGAAGTAGATGCTTGATCAAATTTGGAAGCTTGGGATTCCATTTCCCTCTTTTTGGAGTGGGTATTTGTTGCAACTGATGAAGAATCAATATTCAAACTATAAAAATCATCCTCTTACAAATTTAGAAAAGTGGTTTCCTCAAGAGCCTATGC
The DNA here is from genome assembly GCA_018340775.1 of Taxus wallichiana var. yunnanensis. Lineage (NCBI taxonomy): Eukaryota > Viridiplantae > Streptophyta > Pinopsida > Cupressales > Taxaceae > Taxus > Taxus wallichiana. The sequence goes on along the minus strand of CM031236.1, from coordinate 276,832,862 downwards.
TTGATCAGATGCTTCATGTGTGGATGAATTTTATGTTGCCTCTAGTGGAAAAAATACACTTTGAACCATAAGTGCCTGGCTCAGAACTCCATTTGGGAAAATATTTTGATTGTGAGGTTGAGAACAAGGATAATGTTGGTTTCTCAAACGTACACCCACATTTCAAATCTGGAAGGATTAAGGTGTTTGAGACCACAATGGAACCGTCCTAAGTTGTGGGACCTTGTGCGCTTGGGACGGATCTCCGAAGAATTCTAGTTCTTCTAATCACTTCTACTCCTACTGCTACTCGTAGTGATAAAAGGGGAAACTAAGCTAATAATGCAAAGGGACCAGGGATAGGATGATAACGTGAAAGGAAACTACACTGAAAGGAGATAGCACTAGAAAAGAGGGTTGAACAATATATGTTATGAGTGAGAATGAAAGGAAATGCATGGAAGGAGGCTAGGCATGAGTAGAAAAGAGAAACACGTATTCACCATATCGATCTCATAGAACACAACTAAATATGGAACCGAAAGAGACCTGAAATAGCACAACCAACACGAATGTAAAATAAAAAGAGAGAATAAGGAATGAAAACACATTAGGATAGAGAATAGTCAAAAATGATGCTTCTATTACTTCTAGAAATGAATAGATCTCATTCTGATGATGAAGCATGTTGATATCCACATGCAAGATCCAGATCTAGAGGTCTACAACTCAAAATACGAAGGTATGGAGTTCTTAGAAAAATGCGTAAGGATCCAAAGTGTTCAACATAACAAATGATCCTTTCTCTTACATTTATAGATGAATCCATTGAGGAAGAAGGGAAGAAGGAAGGAATACCCAAATTTGAAAAAGAACCACCAAGAAGAAGCATTCAATGCCTACAAATTTTCCTAGAGATCAGTGAAATATGCTTCCCCATGCCCATTTGGTGTGTTGAAGAAGAAAGGAGGGTGGCTCATGTCAAATCAGGTGGTTGGAGTAATCAGATTTGCTCATTAATTCTTAGAAAGATGTTTTCCCATTTCTCACTTGTCGAGATCTACCAAAATTTGAATTTGAATTTTTGGTACTATAGTTGATGTCGGAAGCTTTCGACAAGTCCAGATGTGCACCTATTTGATCTCTATAGCAAAATATATGGCTGTCGAATATTTCGAGTCATCGGCGCACACAAAACATGTGACATGCGTGAATTGGCTGAAATGTTGGCTAACTATGTAAATATTTAACATTTCGCCACGTGTCATTTGTTGATTTATTGTAAGGATTCAAAGGCCACTGTTGAGTGCGCTTTGACTAGTTTCATGTGGCACTCAAGCATGTTAGAATATGACCTGGCATAGAAGGGCACAAAGGATGCACGTAGAGAAAATAGAGGAAGGTGTAGAGGGATGCACGTGTGAAGCGTGCAAGGAAATTAGGATAATCGATGAGAAGAAAATGCATGGTGAAGGCAAAACTATTACAAAGTAATGGGTATGGCATGCGAGAGGGATAGAGACTTATTTGATTGAAGCAAGTGTGAGGTGCATGGGAAGGGAAGAAATTAATTTAGAAAGAAGGAAAATGTGTAGAAGGTGGGTGCAAGGGAAAAGTGGAAGGAGAGAAAGAAAAGGTGCGTGTAGGGAAATTTTGACCAAGGGAATGTGCCTGGTGATCTTGAGCACACGCAACATTGCAATGAATAAATTAGAGCTAGAATATGTATGCAAGTTACCTAAATCACTTGGGAGAGATATTTGGATAACAGATAACACAATTCATAGTCTTGAAATAGATTATTCTGGAATGGTACAATCGCTCTAAAAGAACTAGTAGCAAGGGGATTCTTGAAATTTAGGGGCTTGATGTTTTTGGCTTGACTTGTGGCTTGATTTTGTGCTTGATTATTCCCTTGAAATGGTGGATGATTTGACTGATATTGTTGATTCTGTGATTGGTACGGATGAGCATATTGAGATTGTTGCCTCTTGAGTGCTATGAGTTCATTCCCAAAAGTTTGTAGTAGTGACTTGACCTCAACCAAATTTTTGTAAGGAATCGGTGCAGCATCACATCCAGGTGGTTAGAAGTTGATGGAACAGGGGCAATGGTCAAATGATTACTTGAAATTTCAGAAAAATCGGGCATGGGAGGTCTAGGTGCAATTTTCCCTGCTTGGATCAAAGAGTTCTTAACTCTTATTACAGCTTCATAGGCATCAGGTAGTGTGGTCCCTCATGTGGAATGGATCATAACTACTATATCATTGTTCAAGAATTGAAAATAATACCAAAACACATTATTGGGAGAAGGATTTACGGGTGCTAGAATTCTATTCCAAGTCTTTTGGAATTAGAAGTTGAAATAAATCATATATTCCTAAGGAGATATCTTAATGGTGGTGAGTTGTTCTATGAGCAATAGTTGATCACTCTTGTCTTCAAACTGTTTGTAGAGATTTTCTCCCAACTTGTCCCAAGTAGTTATAGTTCCAACTTCTCGACCACGAAATCACTGTAGTGTTTTTCCCTTTAAGGAAGTGGCAAGGAGTCTGACTGTAATATTGTCTTCTGTGATATTATGTATGGCACAAATTCTAGCCATACCAAGAATATGTTCCACCAGAGTAATATGAGTTTTTCCTATTTAGAAAGGAAAGCTTTTGAGTGTTACGGTAGGTTTGGGATCATGTTGATCCAATCTGAAGATGATTGTTTACATTAAAAGGAGGAAAAGCTTGATTCCTTGTAGAGGTTTCCATTGCAAAAAGGTTGATTGTTCCTTTATGGAGGAAACCTTTCATATGGAGGAGTTGAATTATACCTATGAGGTGATGGTGCAACCTGGTGATGTTTAAATACCTCTCCTCCTCCTTCTTGGAAGAGACAAGGATAACTTGATATGTTGATAATTTATGTCTCGTTTCGTATAATCTCTTGTCTTAATTCTTTGCATATGTTAACAAACTAAAATTTTAAATCCAAAGATATGGAGTCGTCAAGTAATTTGATTAATGCAAGTATGAAGAGAAGTACCAACTCTTCTCCCACTAGGCATTCCAAAAGGTGTTATCATGTGGATCACACACCCATTGAATCTTTGAGTGATCTCGTGCAATGTTGGAACATCCCCAAGGTGTGGGACCTTGTTGCCTTAGGATGAACCTCCAAAAATGTCATATTTCTTTAGAACCCGAAGCACTTGATCTCGATAAAAGAGAAAATATAAAAACTTATAAATATCCTAATCTACTCAGTCTTTGGGATTAAGGTTAGAGATAAATAACAATAAAACTTTAAATAAGGTGATGCACCAAGTTACAAACTAAACAAGATAGATTCATTCAACAACACAATTAACATATCACAACAATCAATTATATGCACATTTCATGTGATACTCTCTAATCTTTGACTGGTAAGTATAATTCACTTTGATAACAAAAAGGGAATAAATTCTCCACAACTGAAACACAAAGGTTCTATGTCATATTCCTCAAGATTAAAGAAAAATAACTGATATAAAGGAATATCAATCAATCTATATCAAGGAATTAAACATTCACAAATTAGAGATTAATCAATTGGAGCACAATACACCATACATTCCATGACAAAATATCATTCTGAATATTATCAAAAGGCTCAAAGATTGAACAATATTCTCACCAAATCTAAAATCCATCTTAAAACTTAATTCATCTAACTATTTGTTATCCTGTAAAATTGACAAAGGCAATTTTGTAGGTAACCATACCAAAATTCCGTTTTAGTCCCCTGATAAGGTCTATTAATGTTCTGAATGGCCTAGAACTCCCTTCCAGAAAATCAACTTTTAAGAACTTGGTCATTTTCAACCTTTTTGGGTTGGGCGCAAGAACCATTGTTGCAACATCTTGCAAAACTGCACCCATCTTTGCCTTTGGTGCACTTCCTAGAGTGTCAACACTCCAAATGTTGCACCTCCCAAAGGTGCGCCAAAGCGCACCCATCATCCTGTCAACACATCCAAACCCATGCCTAGGCGCAATCTCCTCCATGTCAATGTCTCTCCCAGTGTGCCAAAGGAAAAAGTGGTTGGCACATTAAATGTGGACTTTTCTATATATATGCACATTGAACCTGTCATTTTCACAAGTTGAAAATCATGAAAATTATTCCTTTGCGCCTGTCATTATCTGTCAGCCCACGCGTGCCATTCATCATGTTCGTGGACCCCACCTCATCCCTTCATCATTATTTATACTGGGTAAGTGGTTCCTGCCATCCTCGTTATTGTTTTTGTGGTCTTTGTGGTTTTTATGTCAAAGTTAGGAGAATAGGGTTATTTGATAATGGAAATGAATCTAGAAGAAAAGGATAACACCATTTGCAAACCCAAGTACTCACTTGCAAACCCTCCTTTCCCTTTCCTTCCAGATTTGCAAATCTGGAAGGCTCGGCCTCAAAATAACTCATGCCCATTTATCCCTTACTCCCTGCCTTGCTAGGTTTTCCCTCTTGGACATCAAAATATGAGCCAAAAGAGTAAAAAATCGAGGAAAAGGGAAATCAGCCCACATAGTGAAGCTGTTTTCACTATGGTGCATTGCAAACTCATGTTACACTAAATGCAGTCACACCCCTTTAGCGCACTATTTCGTTATGTTGCATAAAAAATAGTCACCCCGGTGAGTGCATTAAAAAAACTGCGCAACATAAGCCTTTCCCACACCTTATAAAACATTACAAAATTCCCAAAGCGCAAGCGCTGGCGCCAAAGAAACTACAACAACACTGCATGTTGTGAAAACCCTTTCCGTGCCATGCAAACTAAACCCCTTAGCACACTTGAACTTTGTGTTACACCTTTTACAAATGCGCTTGACGCACCTCACCCTCATTTTGCATCTGCCACATCTACGCTAATGGCGCACCCTGATACCCTACTACACCAAACAAATTTGCACCCAGTTAAAGCACTTCCTATGCGCTAGTGCATATTCCTTGACATCAACATCTGAATGTTGTGTGTAGCCTTTCCGCGCCCCACACCCCTTTTGCACTTTGCTTTCCCCATGCAACACTCCCTAAAAGTGTGCCTTGCTTTTCAAAGCCCCCATGACCTACAAGTAAGGATGCGCCTTGCACCCAGAGGCTCATAAGTTGATAATTTTTCATTCTCAAAGCTTTTATGGACAACTTGATGGCTAACATGGCCCTTCTATGTTGGAACTCTCTGATTCTTCTTGCAAAGCAACAACAATCCTCGAGTGCACTTATGTCTTTATTGAGTAAGAAGCCAACCAAATCCAAAGGCAAAGCCAAGTTGACGGAGCAAGAAATAAAGTATAAATACCAAAAGGTCAGGATACTTGACTCACTTGCGGAGTGTGATCTCGATATCATAGATTCAAAACTTGGGCATATAGACATGGATGAATTTTGGGCAAGAACCAAAAAGGTCATAGACAACCTATGGATGGATAAATTGGTTGGCAGTGGCCTACACTTTGCTACAGGGATCCCAGTGAGCGCAATTAATAATGAATTCATCATGTTGGTGGGCCATTGTTACAAAAAGGACATGAGATGTGTCGAAAATGAGGAGGGAAAAGTGATAATCAAACTTATATCCCAAAACTTTAAAATTATCTTCGACATCCCCCACCACAAATAGTTTGTGGCAATAAGTGAAGAAGACTACATGAAAACTTGCATCGATAATGAGGACAAGTGCATGCAGATGATGAACGAGGTATATCTCAAGAATAAAAAGGTGGCGAGCAGGTGACCCCAAGTCTTTCATCATAGTGATTTTTTAGAAGAGCTAAGTGACACAATCACCTTCCTAAGAAAAGTACATGGGCTCCTTGATGCCCATTACTTTCACAAGTGGATGCTCAGGTATTTGGAAACAATGAATAAGAATGTACCCGATCAACATTTTGGTTGGGGTGAGATTATCAGTGATACAATCTCAGAACAACTTCAACAACTTTCAACAACTGGGAGGTTCTATATGAACTCCTATGTAGTATATATGCAGCTGCCTCAGAGAGAGACTACCCAGGGTTGAATCAGTATGGGGTATGGCCCCAGGTCAAAATATATGAATACTATCCAGAGTTGAGGCTCGAGAACAACATAGCTCAGTTTAGCAAGATCAATGATGTCTTCTTCTATGGCATCATCTGCCTCTTGAGGCCCAACATGACTCATGGTCAGACAAGCAAAAGTGTGATCACCGCCACAATGAAGTGGGGAGTATTGTTTACGTAATTCCCCACCTTTACCTATCTCAGAGCTGCCAACTTCTTGGGAGAACCCACAAGATTTCTGAGATATGCGGGGCCTAAACTAATCCTTCTGGAGCTGTCAAGGTAGCTTATCACCTATCATGAGAAGTGTATGAAGAGGAAGAAGGGAGGAACTCCATTCCCCTCACAAGCTTGGTAGCTACATGTTCCCCTTAGAAATTAAACCTCGGGAGATGTATACAGAGCTTGAATTGCTTTTGAAGCATAATTTCTCGATTTAGAAATCATGCTGTTCCCAGTTAGAAATTAAACCTCCTGGGAGATGTATACTTGAATTGCTCCATTTGAAGCATAATTTCTGGCAAGGCCGACCTTTGATCCTCATGATATGTCTTGTAATTTCTTTGTTCTTGATTTAGATTATGCTTGAGATCTTGGTAGTCGAGAATGTGATTAGACTCTTTTATTTATTTCATTTTGCATCCGAGTTTAGTCTGATCTCGGAATGAATTATAGAGTTATCCATCTATAAGATCTAGTCTTGGATCAGTGGAATTGATCCAAGTAATGCTTAAAGTTTGTTCATGATGAATTAAAATCACAGACCTTGAACAGGTTGCAAGGTCTAGAAGCATTTAATAAGCTAGTCAGGAGTATGACTCAGGCTGATCGAGTAAAATGAATTGGTTCCCGATATGGAAGTATATCTGGAAGGTCTCGATCGTGGACCAGGTAATAATTCGGTTACATACGATTCTGCAGCAGAACAGGAGCTAACCCTGTTCAAGAAGGTATGAGGTAGGTCTTTTCTGAGTGTACAGAATGTAGACCTAACTGGAATTATTAAGTGATTAGTAACCTAAGACTAAATCTAACCTAGGGGTTAGATTAGTGTTAATCTAACCTAGACCTAGGCTAAGTGCTAATGTCCTAAGTTAGTATCTATGTGTAATGTGGTTAGAATTTGTATTATCCTAAATTCTAACCTAAGATACTAACCTAACTATGATCAAGAATGTAAAGGGGCCTATGGAGGGGTGCGAACCATGGGTGGCATTTTCTATGTTATTAAATGCATGGGATAAGGATGAAGGACAGGTCTTGGCGGAGGTTTTGGGAGCAGGCTAACTTGTGCCGACGTGGCAGGTCGCCAAAACTGGAAATGAACTTGGGATTTTATTTGACTGTCGCCAACTTTGGCGGTCGGTGGAAGTGGAGTTTGAGCGGGAAAGTTGGTGAATTTGCATTCAATGCTCTCGGTAGACGAGCTCGGAACTCGCGAGAAGGCATGCAAACAGGAAGTTTGTTGGTTTGTTTGGCTTATCGCGATTTTCGGTTTTCTTCCGCTGTTCACTGGTTCTTCACACCAGTCTTCTTTGTGTTGCATGGCGAGCATGAGGTTATCTAGCTCTTTTCTCTGGCAAGGAGAGTATATATGTTTTGGAGATAGCAAAATTTTGTTGGTCGCTCTAACTTGGAAAAGGAAAAGGAAGTCTGAGCTCTTCCAGTGGTCTGCTTCGGAAATTTGAGCAAAAATCCAGGCATGTTAGGCCCTAACCTTTAAAAATCTTGCTGTCTTTCAAGTGATTTCATTAGAACAACTCTGTTCAAATGATTTATGGAATTAGATGTTTATCTATGGATGTCTTGTGTGATTTTTCTTGGTTCAGTATCTCTTCTGGTTCGAATCTTCATTTATCCTTTGTTGGGTGTTTATTAAATTCGAGCTGTGGCATTATTTTCTTGTGTTTGCATTCTGGCTTAATTATGTGAAACATGAGAAATGTGTGAATGCTCGGCCTGTTCGGCGTAAGCCCATGAATCGTTCCTGTGATGGGTATAGGCCATTGATTGTCTGTCGAGTCTTGGTCGTTGTATCTTGTTTTGGAAACAGTTGGAGGAAACATTGATGGAACTGTTTGTTTGTTCAGTGTTATGAAACCTTTGTAAGCTCTGTCGTGGGTTTTGATGATGGTAGTTATTGATACTTTGTGGGTTTCATTCTGTCTTGTAAATTTGTTTGGGAACAGGTAACTATTGTGTTACCGTAGTCATTACGACCCAGGGGAAGTTGTTTTTCCTTGATATTGTGGTAACGGGATTTAACCCGTTGACAGTATACAATATGGATATATGTATTTTTATTTAAACAACTTTGTGGAGTCCTCGGAATGAAATCGGTATTTGATTTGCTTACACTTGATTTGTTCTGAATGCTTGCCTTAGTTGGCATAGAAGGATTCATTAACTATTTGTTTTTATCTATACTATGTTGTTGGGTTTCCATGGTTATTGGTATAAACCCGTTTACGATGTATATGATATATATATATATATATATTATGTTTGTTTTAATCGAACGACTCTGTGGAGTCGATGGAATGATTTGTATATATATTTGATCCACTGTTCAAGTTGAATATAAATGAATATTGGGAAATGTTGTACCAATGACCTAAGGGAATAACTTGTATTTCAATCACTGTTATTCTGTAAGAGTACCTTCGTGTCGCAAGGATTTTGTGGTACAGATTCTCTTGGTATATTTTTACGTCTTCATCATGTAAATTTGTGTAAAAGATTGGCAAGGGTTCAGTCGGATTCCTTGTTTTGAAATCAGTAATTGGAATTGCTTGCCTGATTTTTAATAAGCTCCGTTGATGGGCTTAGATGGAATCGTATGCAATTATTTGACTTGTTACTGTTGTTCGGATTCATATGAATTCTTGGAAGGTAACCTGTATTGTTTTGTACCTTATTGAACCTGATTTTTGGGACACTGTCGTTTTGTCACTGTTCCTTGAGTATGGATAATTATCTTGTGTCCTGGCTCTGTTGAAGTGAGTCGCGAATACCATACTTAGATTTGAATGCGCCCAGGTGAGTATAGTTATGCTATGTTCCTTCCTGTTTATTTCAGTCCGATTGAGACTGGTCATGTATCGGAGATTCTGTGTGGTCATCTTGGCATAGTCCTTAGGAAACTTCAAATTGCTTAAAGCAATGAAGTCTGTTGTTGACAGCGATATGCCAGAGGTTCTTTGATTTCGAACTTGGATCGAAAACCTTGCTGTGTTTAAAAGGAACTAGTATTGAGCTATAGGTTGATATATGGGATTGATGACGTGTTAGCTACTGTACAGGAGTTTTTGCTGTGTTCTTTTTATTTAAAACAACGATCCTTCTTGTGGCTTGTCGGACTTGTTGGTATACATACTGGGTGAATGTTTTCCATATGTGGAGACGGTACAGTAGTGAACTTATATGAAAGGGGGTATGAATGATATGTTCTTTCTCTTCTATTATTATAATACTGGTAGAGATCTGTCTAACAGTTGGTATTGCTTTTGTAACATATTGGTGGAATCACGATTTTCTATGATATTCCATTTCTGATGAAAGTGACGATTTGTTCAATATTGCTGATCTTGGATTCAAGATGATTGTTCTAATACTTTCGTTCTTTGATTCTTAATATTTGATGAAATATTAGAGAAGTGAGTAAGACTATTTTGTAACGATGATAGAGTTACACATTTGTAGACATTTTGTATTACAAAGGCATAGTCTGAATATGTTTACTTGTTTGGATAATTGATCTCATTTAAACAGGGTGTTTAATGAAAACAATTGATGGATTGCAATTGTTTTAAAAGTTAGTGCTTATCATGCTCAGTTCATCGAACTGACTCATGTTGACTATTTTTGCAGATGGTTGCCGTAAGTGGTAAAAGCAATGCAGATCTGACAGGATGATCAGATTATTTAATTTGTTTCATAATGAATTACAGCTTGATTATATAAATGTACTGTATGTGGAAAGATGTTTCTTTTCCGTTAAGCATTGTATCAAGTATGCTGCTTGCATAAAATGTAATTGTATAATTTTGAAAGGAATGGAAATAAGTGTTTGATACTTATGTGTTGTATTCTATTTCTGATAGTTGACCTTCTTCGGTTTATATACCAGAATGGCAATGATATCTTTGTAAAATTTTGGATGCTTTTGTGATTGACAATGAAAGCTTACAAGAAAATGTGGTTGAATTCATATGAGTGTTTAGCAGATCTTATTGTTCTAGCGAAAGCAATATTGAATTTAAATAATTGTCTTTCTAAAGATAGGTTAAAAATGAACCTAAGCGAAACGCTAAACAAGCTGGATTAAATTACTAATCCTAGTCACGAGTATGACGGGACAATATTAAATTGGATTCTTAATCATTTATATCCTTATACTAATAAGTATGATATAAATTCAGATTAAGAGAAGCTGATATAAATCAAATGAAGTTCGGATGGCAATCTCATGTGAAGGTTATGAGATATTGTCCAGTTATTGTTTAGAATCGGTGTATTCTAATGACTCCTTGATGAGAGCTTGACCTTAATACCTCTACCATGTAATGGGTTTTATAGAGGAGGGTCGTCTTAAGATGAAGAATCCGGGATCGGGAAAGGCTAACCTTAGGGAAAAGTCTTTAAAGTAATTTAAACTCAAGTGCGTAATGCATGTTGTTAAGTAGATCTTTTCGAGGTGGATTTAAAGGTTGACGACACAAGTCAACTGCAGGGTTGTACCTCCGAGAAGATTAGGATCTTCTCGAAGTTACAACAATGCAGGAGACTTATGGCGACACCCTTTGCATTGATCGCTAAGATTTACACTTTGATCTCACACGAGTTACTCAGGGTCCGATTATGAACGTGGTCATGTTATAAGGCTGCCTAGGAGATTCGGGGTATCATGACACACTGGTTGAACTGCAAGGTTGAACCAGTATGTCACCATATCCCTAATCCTCGTGGGCATCCATATAACATTATCACCTTGATAATCTACCTCCGAGTGATTCGTTTGTGAAAGGAAGGGCTGACAGTAGTCAGTGTAGGACATTCTATATAACATAAGAATGGGGTGAAGGACGTATTCAGTTGGCGAGTATGCCGTTAAGGAATACGAGACATAAGCATATATGTTTCAAATCTTTGGCCAAAGTATCGTAAGCTGCTGATTGCGTTGTCCTAATTCACCTAGTCTAAGGGATGAGATGCCGATGAATAATAGTAATGATTATTCGATTAGGTTCCTTGGACGAGCATTACGAATCCCGAGTAGGGAAGAGAACCGCAAGAGTAAAGTGTTAACTAAAAACACCAACTCTTTTTACTCATGAATAGATCGGTAGATTACCGAGTCATGGAATGAATAGATCGGAGGTACTCAGAGTCATTCTGACTGCATATGGTTATGCATTATATGAATGGTTATTTGATTTGTGAGTTCTAAATTATGTATTTAGAACCAGGATGCAATTATCAAAAAAAAAAAAAAATTCACTTGTTCTAAGGTATAAAATGGAGATGTTACATCTTGGTATCAGAGCTGAAGGTTGCAGCTCTTGGACCTATTGAGTCCATAATCTGATAAAAACCTAAATTTTTCTTGTAACGAGAAAATGGTTAGAACAAGGGGAGCGTTGCGAATAATGCTCCACAAAGGAGGAGCGGCAACCCAAGCTGGATGAGATCCTTGCTGCCTGTTGGACACAAGAGATCGCTTGGCTTGTACTTGAGCAGCGGTGATGGGAAATGAGGAGGATGAAGAAGGCGATAATAATAATCAGCAACCTCCGAGGACAACCCCGACATGGGTGTTGATATTAATCTTTGGGAATGCACTGTCCACCGAGAAAACAAAAGGCAGTTAGCGTGAGAACTCACTAATGATATAAAAGGATAAGTCCACCTAAGTATGATGGCACCACATTAGGAGATGGAGCGAGAAGCGGCTCGTGAAATGGAGAAGTACTTTGCAATAAGGAACTTCTCGGAGAAACCAAAGCTATTTGGGGAGCCTATCAGCTTTCACACGAAGCATCTTCGTGGTGGGATAGCCGAAAAGCTGAGCTAAACATTGATGAAACCAATATTACTTGGGATCAATTTAAAGGCTATTTTAGGCAACGTTGGCTGCCACAACTTTTCTATGATCGAGAAAATGACGAGAATTTGAACTTAGCTCAAGGAAGCTAACGGTGGCTAAATCTTTGGGAGCGGTTTACAAAACTCCTCAAGTATGTACCGATATCAAACTGACGAAAAGTTCAGGATACGGAAATTCATCATGGGATTGAATCCTGTGATAGGGGGAGAGGTCGATGTTCACAGTCCAACCACTATGGAAGGAGTTGTTGAAAAGGCCATAAGGCAAGAACAGAAATTAAAGGCTATTTACGCCCATAAGGAGGAAGTGCGGAAGAAGAGCTGCAAACCCTTCTTGACCTCTCTTGCACCCGAAAAGGACCATGGAAAAAGTTTGGAAACAAGAGTAAGTTTCCAGGAGATAACAATAAGAAAGCAGCAGTAAATAAGCCTGCTTGGAAACGTAAGGATAATTTTGCTAAAAATTATAATAATGGGCAGAAGCCCTATGGAGGACAGCGTGACAATTACAAAACTGGAGGCAACTTTGAGCCTAAAAAGGGACCAGTAGGAGGCTGCTACAATTGTGGTAAAGATCACTACGCAAATCAGTGCCCTTTGAAGAAGGATGATCGTAATCAATAACATAAGATACATCTTTGCGATAGCGGACAAGCAAGCTGAAAAGCAAGTGACACCTATAGAAGTTTCGGGTAAGTTATTCGGCATACCTGTCACTATTCTTTTTGATACGGGAGCTACTGAATGTTTTATATCTAATAAACTTGCTTCTAAACTTAAAAGAAAAGCTGGAAAAATGGATAAATCTTGGGCTATACAGTATGGTAATAATTCTGTTCATACAGTGAGTATGTGTCTTTTTGGGGCAGTCCTTGACTTACCTAACTTTTCCACGGAAGTTGATCTCTATGTCGCACCTTTAGGATCGTATGACATTGTGATCGGTGTCGATTGGTTAGCTGACCATAAAGCAAAAGTAGACTGCTATGAAAAGAACATAAAATGTTTAGATGATCAGGTGGAATCATCGAGAGATTCAAGGTGTGAAACGAGAAATTTTAGTTAGAAAAGCGTCATTATGCGGCTTAAAAAGGCTAAAAATAAAGGATGTACCCTTTATGCGGTAAAGATATCTGAATCTTGAAAGAAGATGATGATTTAATGAAACAGATTCCCTCTTTTACAAGGTTTGAGGATGTTTTCTGAGGAATTACAGGTTACCACCCAGAGAGAATTTGACTTTACCATTGAAATCAAGCACAGAGCAGAACCTATATCCAAAGCGCCTTATCGGATGACTACTCTTTGAGTTAGTCGAGCTTAAAGCACGATTACAAGAGCTTTTGTCTAAAGGATTGATTAGACCAAGTGTTTCACCTTGGGAGCACTGTGATATTTGTGAAAAGAAGGATGGAACACTAAGGTTGTGTATTGATTATCGGATGTTGAACAAAGCAACGCGATCGAAGAACCGATATCCACTTCCTAGGATCGACGATCTGTTTGATCGAATCGTGGAGCAGCGGTTTATTCTAAGATAGACCTTGATCTGGTTATCATCGATTAAGGATTAGAGAGGAAGATATTCATAAAACAGCTTTCCGAACAAGGTACGGACATTATGAATTCACAGTTCTACCCTTCGGGTTAACTAATGCACCCATAGCCTTTATGAATTTAATGAACAATATTTTTCAAGAATACCTGGACAAGTTTGTACTTGTATTCTTGGACGATATTCTCATTTATTCTAAAAGCGTTGAGGAGCACAATGAGCATTTGAAGATAGTTTTGGGAATTTTGAGAAAGAGGAAGTTGTATGGTAAGTTATCCAAATGTTCTTTCTTTGATTCAGAAGTTCACTATTTGGGTCATGTTATAAGTAAAGAAGGAATTGCTGTAGATCCTTCAAAAATAGTGGCAATAACTGAGTGGCCTGCACCAAAGAATGTGCATGAAGTAAGAAGCTTCATGGGTCTTGCTTTAGTTCTTATAGAAAATTTGTAAAGGATTTTTCTAAGGTAGCTGCACCAATAACTTCATTGCAAAAGAAGGATAAGAAATTCATATGGAATGATAAGTGCGAAGCGGCTTTCAAAAGTCTGAAAGACCAGTTGACTTCTGCACCTATACTAGGCATGCCCAGACCTAATGGGAGTTTCTTGTTGTAACGGATGCTTACGGGAAGGCCTTGGAGGTGTTTTGTTACAAAATGATCAGGTCATAGCATATGAAAGTAGAAAACTTAAGTTACATGAGCTGAATTATGCCCCTCATGATTTGGAACTTGCTGCCATTGTTCATGCACTTCAAGTCTGGAGACACTATTTACTTGGGAAACCTTTTGAGTTGAAAACTGATCACTTAGGACTGAAATATATTTTTACTCAGCCCAATCTTAACGCCAGACAGAGAAGGTGGTTAGAATTTTTATCACAATATGACTTTGATATTAGCTATATCAAAGGGAAGGAGAATAGAGTAGCTGATGCTCTAAGTCGTAGGAGGCACATTTCTGCCCTTATAACAGTAAGAACTCAGTTTAAAGACGAGGTAAAAAGTGCTTCAGAATCAGATGCATACTTTCAGCAAGTAAAAGCAGCGCTTGCTGCAGAACCTAAGGATATAAGGTATAAAGGTTTTCATTTTGATAATGAAGGAATCTTGCGTTATGAAAACAGGGTATATGTACCTATGCTGAACGATTTGAGAAAGAAGTTGTTAGTTGAATTTCACAATTCACCTTTCTCTGGACACCCAGGTATCACAAAAATGCTTGCTGATTTGAAACAGCAATACTTCTGGAAAGGTATGAAAAAGGATGTGATTAATTTTGTGACTCATTGTCTGGAATGTCAGCGGGTGAAGGCAGAACATATGCACCCTGCTGGACTGTTATATCCTCATAGCATACCGCAGTACAAATGGCAAGTAATAACCATGGATTTTGTACAAGGACTACCTATGTCCAGGAATAAACATGATGTTATCACGGTAGTTGTAGATAAAGCCCGACCAAGGTAGCTCATTTCATCGTTGGAAATCTAAAGGATGATTCACGATCTTTGGCCAAAAGATTCGTACACGAAATTTTCAGATTACATGGTGTACCAGAACTGATTATATCTGACAGGGATCCTAGAATGACGTCAGGTTTTGGCAAGCGCTTAACGCAGCTCTTGGAATGAAACTAAACTTCAGATTACGCATATCATCCGAAACGGATGGACAAGCGAGAGGTAAATCAAGTGTTGGAGGACATGTTGCGTATGTATTGCATGGATCAACAGTATAAATGGGAAGAGTATCTTCCATTAGTTGAGTTCGCATACAACAATACTTATCACTCATCCCTTAAAATGGCACCATTTGAAGCACTTTACGGAAGAAAGTGCAGAACCCACTGTTAGTTGGGATAGTGTTGAGGATAGAGTGGTAATTGGACCGAGAGATTCTCACGAAAATGGAGCAATGAAGTTAAGGCTGATTCGTGAGCGATTAAAGGAAGCAGCGGATAGACAGAAGAGCTATGTTGACCTTAAGCGGGTTGATAAAAGGTTTGAGCTTGGTGATAAGGTTTTCCTTCGTGTTAAACCCAGAAAGAGTTCTATAACTTTTGGCAAGGCTGCCAAGTTGTCACCTCGATTTGTGGGACCTTTCGAAATTGTCGAAATAATCAATCCTGTAGCTTATCGTTTAGCATTGCCACCTGCTTTATCTCGCATGCATGATGTTTTCCATATTTCTTTGCTTAAGAAATACGTTTCAGATCTGTCACATGTTTTAAATTGGAATTCCTTGCAGGTCCAAGACCCAGGAATAATCGTGGTTAAACCCACACGAGTGCTGGAAACTCGCCATTTGCATTTAAGAAATCGTGATATACAATAATGTAAGGTCCAGTGGGACCAGTTTAGCGAAGAAAGTGCAACTTGGGAAAATCTGGAAGAGATGAAAATTGCTTTTCCTTCTCTTTTTCAACAGAATGAAATCTGTTGACAAAACATACTTTTATGAACTTATTATTTCTAAGTATTTATGAAAGCCAGATGAAGGCAGACTTTATTCAGGTTGAATAAAATGTGTTGTGACATTGATTTCTGGAACTATTCAAATATGGAAGTAGTCACATTGTTCGTGTACTAATAAATTGATTGACCTGAAGGTTAATTTAATATGTAATTCATCGGGACGATGAATCTTTTTAGGAGGGAAGCATGTAACACCCTGAACTGTTGTTACTTTCTCCTGAGCATACAAGTGTTGATATGTGATTTCTTGTAAAAGGATGTGTTCCTCGATTTAGAAATCATGCTTGATATGTCTTGTAATTTCTTTGCGATTGCAGATCTTGGTAGTCGAGAATGTGATTAGACTCTTTTATTTATTTCATTTTGCATCCGAGTTTAGTCGATCTCGGAATGAATTATAGAGTTATCCATCTATAAGATCTAGTCTTGGATCGAGTGGAATTGATCCAAGTAATGCTTAAAGTTTGTTCATGATGAATTAAAATCACGGACCTTGAGCAGGTTGCAGGTCTAGAAGCATTTAATAAGCTAGTCGGGGAGTATGACTCGGGTGATCGAGTAAAATGAATTGGTTCCCGATATGGAAGTATATCGGAAGGTCTCGATCGTGGACCGGTAATAATTCGGTTACATACGATTACTGCGGCGAACGAGAGCTAACCTGTTCAAGAAGGTATGAGGTAGGTCTTTTAAGAGTGTACGAAATGTAGACCTAAGCTGGAATTATTAAGTGATTAGTAACCTAAGACTAAATCTAACCTAGGGGTTAGATTAGTGTTAATCTAACCTAGACCTAGGCTAAGTGCTAATGTCCTAAGTTAGTATCTATGTGTAATGTGGTTAGAATTTGTATTATCCTAAATTCTAACCTAAGATACTAACCTAACTATGATCAAGAATGTAAAGGGGCCTATGGAGGGGTGCGAACCATGGGCGGCGTTTTCTATGTTATTAAATGCATGGGATAAGGATGAAGGACAGGTCTTGGCGGAGGTTTTGGGAACGGCTAACTTTGTGCCGAACGTGGCAGTCGCCAAAGCTGAAATGAACTTGGGATTTTATTTGGTATGCATGACTTTGGCGGTCGGTGGAAGTGGAGTTTGAGCGGGAAAGTTGGTGTAATTGCATTCAATGCTCTCGGTAGACGAGCTCGGAACTCGCGAGAAGGCATGCAAACAGGAAGTTTGTTGGTTTGTTTGGCTTATCGCGATTTTCGGTTTTTCTTCTGCCTGTTCACTGGTTCTTCGCACCAGTCTTCTTTGTGTTGCATGGCGAGCATGAGGTTATCTAGCTCTTTTCTCTGGCAAGGAGAGTATATATGTTTTGGAGATAGCAAAATTTTGTTGGTCGCTCTAACTTGGAAAAGGAAAAGGAAGTCTGAGCTCTTCCAGTGGTCTGCTTCGGAAATTTGAGCAAAAATCCAGGCATGTTAGGCCCTAACCTTTAAAAATCTTGTTGTCTTTCAAGTGATTTCATTAGAACAACTCTGTTCAAATGATTTATGGAATTAGATGTTTATCTATGGATGTCTTGTGTGATTTTTCTTGGTTCAGTATCTCTTCTGGTTCGAATCTTCATTTATCCTTTGTTGGGTGTTTATTAAATTCGAACTGTGGCATTATTTTCTTGTGTTTGCATTCTGGCTTAATTATGCGAAACATGTGAAATGTGTGAATGCTCGGCCTGTTCGGCGTGAGCCCATGAATCGTTCCTGTGATGGGTATAGGCCATTGATTGTCTGTCGATTTTTGGTCGTTGATTCTTGTTTTGGAAACAGTCGGAAGAAACATTGATGGAACTGTTTGTTTGTTCAGTGTTATGAAATCTTTGTAGGCTCTGTCGTGGGTTTTGATGATGGTAGTTATTGATACTTTGTGGGTTTCGTTCTGTCTTTTAAATTTGTTTGGGAACAGGTAACTATTGTGTTACAGTAGTCATTACGACCCAGGGGAAGTTGTTTTTCCTTGTTATTGTGGTAACGGGATTTAACCCGTTGACAGTATACAATATGGATAAATGTATTTTTATTTAAACAACTTTGTGGAGTCCTCGGAATGAAATCGGTATTTGATTTGCTTACACTTGATTTGTTCTGAATGCTTGCCATAGATGGCATAGAAGGATTCATTAACTATTTGTTTTTATCTATACTATTGTTGGGTTCCGCGGTTATTGGTATAAACCCGTTTACAGTATGTAA
Source organism: Taxus wallichiana var. yunnanensis (assembly GCA_018340775.1). NCBI lineage: Eukaryota > Viridiplantae > Streptophyta > Pinopsida > Cupressales > Taxaceae > Taxus > Taxus wallichiana. The sequence continues at coordinate 276,814,465 of CM031236.1, read as the reverse complement.
TGTATATATATATATATAGATTTATGTTTGTTTTAATCTGAACGACTCTGTGGAGTCGATGGAATGATTTGTATATATATTTGATCCACTGTTCAAGTTGAATATAAATGAATATTGGGAAATGTTGTACCAATGACCTAAGGGAATAACTTGTATTTCAATCACTTGTTATTATGTAAGTACCTTCGTGTCATGAGATTTGTAGTACTGATTCTCTTGGTATATTTTACGTCTTGATGCATGCAAATTTGTGTAAAAGATTGGCAGGTTGATCGGATTCCTTGTTTTGAAATCGAGTAATTGGAATTGCTTGCACGATTTTTAATAAGCTCCGTTGATGGGCTTAGATGGAATCGTATGCAATTATTTGACTTATTCTTGTTGTTCGGATTCATATGAATTCTTGGAAGGTAACTTTGTATTGTTTTACCTTATTGAACCTGATTTTGGGACAACTTTGTCGTTTTGTCACTGTTCCTTGAGTATGGATAATTATCTTGTGTCCTGGCTCTGTTGAAGTGAGTCGCGAATACCATACTTAGATTTGAATGCGCCCAGGTGAGTATAGTTATGCTATGTTCCTTCCTGTTTATTTCAGTCCGATTGAGACTGGTCATGTATCGGAGATTCTGTGTGGTCATCTTGGCATAGTCCTTAGGAAACTTCAAATTGCTTAAAGCAATGAAGTCAGTTGTTGACAACGATATGCCAGAGGTTCTTTGATTTCGAACTTGGATCGAAAACCTTGCTGTGTTTAAAAGGAACTAGTATTGAGCTATAGGTTGATATATGGGATTGATGACGTGTTAGCTACTGTACAGGAGTTTTTGCTGTGTTCTTTTTATTTAAAACAGCGATCCTTCTTGTGGCTTGTCGGACTTGTTGGTATACATACTGGGTGAATGTTTTCCATATGTGGAGATGGTACAGTAGTGAACTTATATGAAAGGGGGTATGAATGATATGTTCTTTCTCTTCTATTATTATAATAATGGTAGAGATCTATCTAACAGTTGGTATTGCTTTTGTAACATATTGGTGGAATCACGATTTTCTATGATATTCCATTTCTGATGAAAGTGACGATTTGTTCAATATTGCTGATCTTGGATTCAAGATGATTGTTCTAATACTTTCGTTCTTTGATTCTTAATATTTGATGAAATATTAGAGAAGTGAGTAAGACTATTTTGTAACGATGATAGAGTTACACATTTGTAGACATTTTGTATTACAAAGGCATAGTCGAATATGTTTACTTGTTTGGATAATTGATCTCATTTAAACGGGGTGTTTAATGAAAACAATTGATGGATTGCAATTGTTTTAAAAGTTAGTGCTTATCATGCTCGGTTCATCGAAGTGCTGCTCATGTTGACTATTTTTGCGAGATGGTTGCCGTAAGTGGTAAAAGCAATGCGAGATCGGCGGGATGATCAGATTATTTAATTTGTTTCATAATGAATTACTGACTTGATTATATAAATGTCTTGTATGTGGAAAGATGTTTCTTTTCCGTTAAGCATTGTATCAAGTATCTTTGCTTGCATAAAATGTAATTGTATAATTTTGAAAGGAATGGAAATAAGTGTTTGATACTTATGTGTTGTATTCTATTTACGATAGTTGACCTTCTTCGGTTTATATACCGAATGGCAATGATATCTTTGTAAAATTTTGGATGCTTTTGTGATTGACAATGAAAAGCTTACAAGAAAATGTGGTTGAATTCATATGAGTGTTTAGCGAGATCTTATTGTTCTAGCGAAAGCAATATTGAATTTAAATAATTGTCTTTCTAAAAGATAGGTTAAAAATGAACCTAAGCGAAACGCTAAACAAGGCTGGATTAAATTACTAATCCTAGTCACGAGTATGACGGGACAATATTAAATTGGATTCTTAATCATTTATATCCTTATACTAATAAGTATGATATAAATTCATTAAGAAGAACTGATATAAATCAAATGAAGTTCGGATGGCAATCTCATGTGAAGGTTATGAGATATTGTCCAATTCTGTTGTTTAGAATCAGGTGTATTCTAATGACTCCTTGATGAGAGCTTGACCTTAATACCTCTACCATGTAATGGGTTTTATAGAGGAGGGTCGTCTTAAGACGAAGAATCCAGGGATCGGGAAAGGCTAACCTTAGGGAAAAGTCTTTAAAGTAATTTAAACTCAAGTGCGTAACGCATGTTGTTAAGTAGATCTTTTCGAGGCGGATTTAAAGGTTGACGACACAAGTCAACTGCAGGGTTGTACCTCCGAGAAGATTAGGATCTTCTCGAAGTTACAACAATGCAGGAGACTTATGGCGACACCCTTTGCATTGATCGCTAAGATTTACACTTTGATCTCGCACGAGTTACTCAGGGTCCGATTATGAACGTGGTCATGTTATAAGGCTGCCTAGGAGATTCGGGGTATCATGACACCTGGTTGAACTGCAAGGTTGAACCAGTATGTCACCATATCCCTAATCCTCGTGGGCATCCATATAACATTATCACCTTGATAATCTACCTCCGAGTGATTCGATTGTGAAAGGAAGGGCGACGGTAGTCGGTGTAGGACATTCTATATAACATAAGAATGGGGTGAAGGGCGTATTCAGTTGTGAGTATGCCGTTAAGGAATACGAGACATAAACAGTATGTTTCAAATCTTTGGCCAAAGTATCATGCAAGATGCTTGATTGCGTTGTCCTAATTCACCTAGTCTAAGGGATGAGATGCCGATGAATAATAGTAACGATTATTGATTAGGTTCCTTGACGAGAGCATTACGAATCCCGAGTAGGAAGAGAACCATGAGAGTAAAGTGTTAACTAAAAACACCAACTCTTTTTACTCATGAATAGATCGGTAGATTACCGAGTCATGGAATGAATAGATCGGAGGTACTCAGAGTCATTACTGACTGCATATGGTTGTATGTTATATGAATGGTTATTTGATTTGTGAGTTCTAAATTATGTATTTAGAACCGGGATGCAATTATCAAAAAAAAAAAGGTATAAAAAGATGTTAAAAAATACTTGTTCTAAGGTATAAAATGGAGATGTTATTATCACATCTCTCTGGACAATGCACACACTAGGCCGGAAACTTTCCTAAAGGAAAAGGGAAAGATAAAGTGGGAGAGGCAAGTACTACTCAAGAGAAAGCTCCTAAAATCCCTCCTACTACCGTAGAAGAGCAAGTTGTGGACTTAGTGTCCCCAGGAAAAGAAGAAGCGGTAAGTGCTCCAATGGACACATCCACTCAGGATGTTGTCACAACTACAACTGGTGAGGTACCAACCATTCCCTCTCTCACTCCTCCTTCCCCTCCTCATGTCGCTCAAACAACTACTCCTTTGGTTGTGTCTTCTCCTCTGTCTTCTTCCATTCCCTCTCCCTCTTCCTCCATCTTCTCTTCCCTTGCGGATCTGTCCCCCAACATTTCTTCCCTCATCTTGCAGATCCCTTCCACCCCCATGGCCTCCTCTCTTGTAGTGACTCCTAATCCCGTGAGCATTGGTGTGTCGGCCTCTTTCTCCATGCCACCACCAAGTGTCTTGACACACTTCCCCATGTCCACTGCAGTTGTTCTTCCTTCCACCCTTGTTTCTTCTTCATCCTCTGGTCCCACTCCCATAAGTCCAAGCTAGATCTCAAACCACCTAAGCCAACATAAGAGGAAAGTCCCCATTGCACCCATGGACTTCTCCGTCATCTTGGCTAAAGGACCAAAGAAGCAAAATCTATAACTCACTTCTCAAAAAGTGCTTCAGGTGAAAGGGTTATGGAGATAGCCTACCCGGATCCCATAAAGAAGAAAGAAGATCTATCTCCTATATATTTTATAGTGACCTAGGTCATAATGGGAACATCATAAGAGAGCTTGTAAGGAGAGGGCTTGTCATCCTGGATGCCCTTTACAAGAAACTACAAGAATCAAAGGAGAAGAATATAATGTTAAAAGAACAAAATAAACATCTTCTCCAATCTTTGCAAAGAATGGGAAATGCACGTCCTATAGCTACCACTGAAACTCCTGAAGTCCTTAGTCAGGAGAAGATAAATGAATACACCAAGATTGGTGAACAAGGTGTAGTAGTGTCCTCCTGGAGAGAGCAGATCCTCAGAGACAGTGAGGAAGTAATCATGAAGTTCACAGGCCTCTACCAAAGTATAGATAAGACAAATAATGAACTCCAGGCAATAGCAGGACCTATCTCTGAAGAGTTGGACCATTCCAGGTTACAACAAGAGACATTCCAGAAAATGGTTGACTTCCCAGCCAATGAATTGTTAAAATTTAGCGTCATCGATCACTTATGAGCACATAACAAAGTGCTTGTCACTTTAGACTATCAGGTTGATAAAATGGAGTTTTTCCTAGAAAAGATAGACAAAATCAAGGAGGAATCCCTAGATTTGAAACATCAAATGGAGCATATTTTCTTGAGGATGTCTCCAGGGTTGCTTAGTGCATTGTTCACCTTGAGAGAAGAAAATGATACTATTTATCTTTTCAAGGGAATTACATCACAAGGTTTGACGCCAGAGGTCACTTTTGACCGAGAATCTATTAACAACCTTATGGCTTGCCACGATTTCATCGTACTTGATAGAGGCAGGAAATGAATACTTCAAGCTCCCTGATAGGCTCAGAGATGAACGAGAAACTTACGAAGTTATCAGAGATCACACAAAGGTCCCGATCATGATCAACTTCAGAAGATGATCAACAAGTTCATGGAGTATCGAGCTCAATATCATATCACCTCTCTAGAACAGAAACAAGACACTCCATTCGAGCAAAGGGATGATGATGAATAGGATTCCTCCTCTTAGGATATAATCCCATTTTTATAAAATTATTTAAAAGTTTGTTGGCACACGCGATGACATCATCCATGTTGCACCATGGGATGTTGTCATCCACAAAATCGCCACAAAGTTAACATTTGACTTTTAGATATTTTGTAGATATTTTTTAAATAAGTTGTTGACTCCTTTCTGTCTTCTTTCTCCTTCTCCTTCTATAACTACTTGGATACTTGTAGTATTCAAAGGGTGGACGATCTTGTATGAAAAATAGAAGTGAAGAGAGAAATACTTTGATATTTCTTGTAACAAAAGAAAACATTAATACAAATATTGAGACTTTTGCCGAATTCATGTGCTATATGCATTAGATCTTTCTTACTTAAGATCTGTGTGTTTATTCTGTTAGATTCATATCTACTTTTGTCTTTTTTTTTTTATCAGTATTGCTTTATTTGTTTATATGAGTAAGTTTGGCTCTGTTTACTACCGGCCCAAAACATAAACCCTCTGACCTTTCTACTTTGGAATTCATTTCTTTTCTCCCTTCAAATCCATCTTTATTTCATTCCTTCCTTCATTCCTTTATGTTCTTCATCGAATCTAACTCTCCGGGATGAGATCCCAAACCCCCGAAGGTAGAATATTGTAGGACTTGCACATGTTCCTGCTGGTAGAATAGTAATAAACAAGTTTCACTTTGTTGCCTCAAAGAAGGGCTATGCACTACACACTTTATTTTCCTGTCTATCCATAGATCAGCCCACCCGACATATTTTCGGACCAACAGTTTTGGTGAATCCACTTTGGGGATTGAACTTAGAAAATAAATTAAAAAAGCATCACAAAGTCACTACCAGTTTGAAATTTTTAACCCTTTGTTAAAATCTGAAATTTTTGCAAAAGTGACCCAAACTAAAAATTTTCTTAGCAGATCTATAGATCTGGACCAGTTAGAAACCTTTAGTTCACTGAGTTTTTATAAAAACCCGTATATTTCTGTAGATCTGAGATCTTGATATTTTTACAAATATTTTCAAACCCTTACAAAAATCAAATCTAAGATCCAAAAATCAGCTTACTAAAATTATCCCACTTTTTATCCCTACTAATCCTTGTCATTAAACCGCAATTGGTTGTTTAAAAAAGGGATAAATTTAAGTATTTAGAAAAGTGCATGTTGCTGATTTTTTCCAGAAAAATCAGAAAATCAGCAAGTACAAACAAAAAGATTATTATAAATCTGCTCCAAATTATTGCCGATCTGAGCAAATACACTGGCGGGTGAACCATTTACCCATAGCAGAAGAGCTCATGGAGAAGTCGATCCTATTTTTGATCTACTTCAGAGGAAAAATTTTAGTATTACACCAGCACGTTTCTCATCACTGAGTTTAGCTAATCAGTCAGCAAGAAGTGCCTCGCCTCCATGAAAGAACTAATTTTCACAAGGATCTTCCACGTCAATTTGCAGTGCCCTGTTACTAAGTGGAACCGCACTCTCGGCTCACGTCCTCTTTCTAGCTTTTCAAATGGCAGTACCATGGGGAAATGCTATGATTCCTCTTGCATTGCCACATCTAGTTCACACACTCCCTCATGGAAACTACAAGAATTTCCCAAGATTTGATGGGAGTGGAAATCAAATCACGAATTCACATATATCTACATTCATTATGTCATGTAGCATCCTAGATGTGACCCATGAAGACGTGTCGGTATGCCTCTTTCTAGAGACCTTGCAAGGACCTACAGCAGAGTGGTTCCAACACTTGCTGGCTAGATCTATCACTAGTTGGGCCACATTACGAACTGCATTTGAAGATAGGTATAAGCCTTCAGAAGACGTATTTCTATTACTATCAAAGATTAATCACTTGAAGAAGGAGCCCAATGAAACCATGCATGATTTTATCATCCGTTTCAATTCACTGATTAACCATGTGCCACCGCCATGTTGCCAACACCAGAAAATCAACAGTGTTTCTTTGTGAACGCCATGAGTTCAAGAATAAGTTTCTTACTTTTACAAGAAAAAATCACCACCTTGGTCCTCGCTCAAGCTGTGGCCATTCGGATAGAGGATAAACTACTTATATCTGGCGAGTTAAAACAAGAGCCATCAAAATCAAAGGCTTCGACTCCTTCTCAAGCCACTTCATCAGATCCAGCATTCCAAAAGATGGAAAACAACTTGCTCACATTAAAGAAGAAATTAGCTCAATCTTCATCTAGAACTCGATGCCAGGATATCCCACGGAGGAACTTCACTCCAAATAATGCCCCAAAGGCCGCATTTGCTTGCTGCTGCTCCAAGATTAGCACTTGAGGCCCTTCTAGTTAATTCCTTGGTCGAGATCAAAGAAGATGAGAAAATTTATGACGAACCTTCGTCGCAAGGTGAAGATGATCAAGATGTCGGTGAAACGACTGACGACTCTACGATCGAGTATATGGAATTTAAAGATGAGGAATCTAATGAAGAGGAAGGTACCCAATGGTATGCAAGTAGAGAGTCATGTTGTTTTCACCCGGTCACAAGGAAAAGAAGAAGTTCTGTAATGATACAAAAGGAAAGACTGTGTCAAACATGCCTCCAATAATTTCTAAAAGAGGTAATCCTCTTCCTACTCAACCTCATATTAAACCTTCTTCAAAGAAATCTTTTCTTCCTATCTCTCCTCCAAATCAGCCTTCTTTCGTTTCCATAAAGACCAGTAACCATCCCCTACCATCACGAAAGGAGGGACTCATTCCTTCATCAACACAACCCTTGGTCACATTCAACATAGTTGATCACGCTAAAAAGACCAAGATTCAAATGTCTGAGGCTGATCAATCTTCAGTCTTACCCTGAGCAGCTTGTAAGATTAATTAAATATATCCAAAGCCAAGCTATCATCCCCTCTCTTCTCTCCCCGAAAGGAATCCTTTCCACTCCTCCTGCATCTTGCATAAATTTTTCCTCGACTTCCATGTCAAGAAAAATTAAACCTTTTTATCTCTCCCTCCTAATCAATGGTCACAAACTAAGCAACTGCATAATTGATTCTAGGGCTTTTGATAATGTCATGCTGGTAAAGGTCACCCATGCTTTGGGCCTCACCCTTACTAAGCCTTTCGGCAGATGTTACTCCATGAAAACTAAATAGGTTCCATTAATTGGTCGATCGAGACGCATACCTGATTCGCATTTGTAGCGTTCCCAGAGAAAAGGATAAAGATGACCATCCTCGTCATTGATATTCCAACAAATATGGAATTTTACTAGGGAGAAGTTTTTATAGGGAATTCGATGGAGAGATTCATATGGACTAGTCCAAAGCTAGGATCCCCATCGGTGGAGTAATGTAGACATTGGAGCACGAATCACAAAAAGAAGTACACGGTCACCAACTCGACGACCCCAAGGCCCAGATTCTCTTCGAATCATCAGGGATGGGGAACTACATCTTATCCACTAAGTCTGATAGAATGGATGTTCTTGTCTAGGAGGAGGACCTTAACAAGATATGGACACTGCAATTTGATGGTAGTTGTACAACAAGTGGATGTGGTGCTTTGGAGTTTTCCGATATCTCTTGAAGAGGATATTTTCCCTCTTTCTTTCAAATTATAGTTTTTCAATACAAACAATACTACTGAGTATGAATCTTTTCTACTCGGCATGCAAGCTGTAAAGGAAAGAGGAATCAAGAACCTAAAAGTACAGGGTGATGATGAATTGATTGTCAATTAGGTAAAGGGAGTATACCAGGTAAAAAATGATAGACTCGGACACTACCACAACATAGTATGGGATAGCATTGAGGAGTTTGACACCTTCTCAATCAAAGTGGTTCCATGAGCCCAAAATGACATGGCCGATTCATTGGTCGTCTCTGCCTCACTTATGCTCCCTCACCCAGGGCTGAAAATAGACACATATACCATTGAGGTAGTCTTTCACCCAAGTGTGCTAGAAAATTCTCACCACTGGTAGGTATTCAATGATGACAATCAGCTTATTGCTTTCCTAGAGAAAGCAAACAATTTCAATGAGCTTCATTTCAAGGATCTACTTTGGTATGTCGTGAGTTTGTCACTGGTCAAGAAAATGAATCAATAGAAGGTGGAGGCATCTGTCAGCTCAAGGGGAACAAAATTCTAAAAGGTTTAGTCTCCCTGGAATGATTGTTTGACAAGCATGACCGCTTCATCAAGAAAAAGTGACAGAATGACCCTAGCTCTTCTCCAGAGACCAAATCTATTAATCTAAGCTCTACAGAGCATCCGTAGTTTGTGAACATTGGGAAGTGTTGTACACCCAAGGAAAAGAAGAAAATTTGTCAAGTTGTTGAAGAAATATATGGATGTATTGGCATGGTCTTATGCTGATCTAAAGTCATTCAAGCCTAAGGACGTTCAGCATGACATCCTGTTAAAGGATGACGTCAAACCCTTTTGCCAGAAACAGAGGCACTACAATCCTAAGATCTTGGGTACCATCTAGGTAGAAATATAGAAGATGTTGGATGTGAGAATTATCTTTCCTATCCATCATAGTACCTGGGTCACAAAAATTGTGCCCATGTGAAAGAAGAATGGAAAAATATGCATATGCGTAGATTTTCGCAACTTGAACCAGGCGTCCCTGAAGGACAATTATCCACTGCCCATAATGGATCAAGTTCTACAAGCAGTAACTAGTTCATAGATGTTTTCCATGCTCGATGGTTTTTCAAGCTATAATTAGATTGAGGTCTCACCTGAAGACCAATTCAAAACAACATTCACTACTCCCTGGGGCACATTCACCTACAATAGGATGCCTTTCGACTTGACCAATGCCGCCCACCTTTCAATAAGCTATGGACTTTGCATTCAAAGGTATGATGGGGAAATTCATCATAGTTTATCTAGATGACTTAAATGTGTTCTCTAAAAGGAAAATTGATCACTGTGATCATTTGGAGAAAGTATTGATTAGATGCCGAGAACATGAGATTTCCCCAAATCCAAAAAAATCTGTTTTTGGGGTCACTGAAGGAAAATTTCTAGGACACGTCATCAGTAAATAAGGGAAAAAATAGACATCGAAAGAGTCAAGGCTATTCAGAGCCTTACCTTGCCCACAAGCAAGACCGGTGTTCACTCCTTCTTTGGAAAGGTGAATTTTCTCAGACGCTTTGTTCCAGACTTCGCTAAAAAGACTCGTCACATATCAAATATGATGAAGGGGTCACAAAATTTCTAGTGGAGTGAAGAAGGAAAGACGTCATTTGAGGATATAAAATCCTCTGTTGCTCATGCACTAGTTCTAGTATGCCCCGACTTCTCCAAATATTTCATCATGTACAGTTATGTGTCTCGCGCATATTGTATCTGCCATCTTAATACAAAAGAACTCTGAGGATGTTGAATCCCCAATCGCGTTCATGAGCTCCCCTCTCAAGCTTCATGAATTGAAGATGTCTCAGTTAGAAAAACATGCCTTCATAGTAGTCAAAGCAGTCAAGAACTTCTGGTACTACATCCTAAACTCTCATATGGTAGTGCTGGTTCCTGACACGGTAGTTAAGTCTATCCTAACTCAACAAGAGTTAGGAAGCTTACGAGGGAATTGGATCACAAAGGTCCAAGAGTATGATCTAGACATCAAACCAACCAAGTTGGTAAGGGGTAGAGGCCTATGTCATCTCATGGCTGAAAATAAAGATTTAGGAGATCCTGAAGAGAAAGTTGATTGCATCGATGGAGCGCAGGGTGAACTGGAGAAAGCTGATTCTCTACCTATGGTTCTATTTGTTGCGACTAGCGACGAGTGGTATTCTGACATCACTTTCTTTCTCACTTATGGTGAGTGTCCAGCCCATCTAACTTCAAAGGAGAAGTGGACAGTAAAGCTCAGGGTAGCCAGATATGTCATATGGGATGACGGTTTATACAAGCGCGAGATTGATGGCATCTTCTTGTGATGCGTTGACAAGCCACATCAGGTGAAGTTACTAGAAAGCTTTCATGATTCAGCCTATGGTGGTCACTTTTCCTCTTCTATGACAACACATAAGATCATTCGGGCTAGGTACTACTGGCCAACACTATTTCAGGATATAGCCACCTGGGTAGCAAAATGTGAGCTCTGCCAATAGTTCGTTGGTAAACCAAAATTGGCTACTTTTCCCCTCAGGCCCATCATTATTGATGAACCATTCAGGCAATGGGGAATTGAATTTATCAGAGCACTCCATCCCCAATCAAGTGCTAGACATAGTAATGTCCTAACAGCAATAGATTACTTCACCAAATGGGTGGAGGCCATACCTGATTAATAATGCCACCTTTGAAGTTGTTTGCAACTTCATCAAAGAAAATATCATTATGAGATTTGGCATCCCACACAAGATCATTGCTGATAATGCTTCCAACTTCTCATGGGAAGTTGTTGGTTTTTTCTATGAATACGGAATAACCTTGACCCATGCCTTGGATTATTACCCTCAAGGGAATGGTCAGGCTGAATCCAACAATAAAAACCTAGTGACTATCATACAAAAGCTAGTCGATGAGAATCAACGGTCATGACACAATTCATTGTATGATGCTTTGTGGGTAGACCATATTACCCTGAAGAGGTCTCTCGGAATGTCACCTTTTCAAGTGTTATATGGAATTGATGTTGAGATCCCTATCTCCATAGAACTCCCTGCTCTACGCTTGGCATGAGCGATCGAAGATGAAACTTTCCATAATTATCTTGAAAAGAGGATCATGTATCTAACAGAACTTGAAGAAAAAGGGGTAAGGGTGGTTGATAAGATCATCGAAAATTACAATAAATTCAAAATACTTGTTCGATAAAAAGGCCAAGTAGAGAGATTTCCAGGTGGGAGATCTTGTCCTCCTATGGGAAAAGCGAAGAGAACTAAAGGGCATGCATAGGAAATTTGATTCTCTTTGGAGAGGGCCATTCAAGATCAGAAAGTTGAATGGAGAGAGTAGCTTCTATCTCTCATATCTAGACAAAACTAAAATCTTGCTTCCCTATAGTGGGCAACATCTCAAAATATTTAGGAAGAAGAGCTTGCTCTCTTCTTATTATAACTTTCTTTAGTTGTGTGTTTGTTTTTGTCATGTTTTTGCTTTTTATTAGTTATGTGTTTTCCTCTCTTTTTGTCACCCTTGGTTTTGACTCTGTAGCCCAATGGATAGGCACATGAAAATATAGGATTCTCTACCCTTAAGCTTCACTCAAAGATAGTCCCCAGAAAGAGCCAGTTGTTATCCTGTAAAATTGACAAGGGCAATTTTGTAGGTAACCATACCAAAATTCCGTTTCGGTCCCTTGATAAGGTCTATTAATGTTCTGAATGGCCTAGAACTCCTTCCAAAAAATCAAATTTTAAGAACTTGGTCATTTTTAACCTTTTTGGGTTGGGCGCAAGAACCATTGTTGCAACATCTTGTAAAACTACACCCATCTTTACCTTTGGTGCACTTCCTAGAGTGTCAACACTCCAAATGTTACGCCTCCCAAAGGTGCGCCAAAGTGCACCCATCATCCTATTAGCACATCAAAACCTGTGCTTAGGTGCAATCTCCTCCATGTCAACATCTCTCCTAGTGTGCCAAAGGAAAAAGTGGTTGGCACATTAAATGCGGACTTTTATATATATATGCACATTGAACTTTTCATTTTCACAAGTTAAAATCGTGAAAATTATTCCATTGTGCTTGTCATTATCTTGTTAGCCCATGCATGCCATTCATCATGTTCATGGACCCCACCTCATCCCTTTGTCATTATTTATACTAGGTAAGTGGTTCCTACCATCCTCATTATTTTTTTGTGATATTTCTATTTTTATGTCAAAGTTAGGAGAATAGGATTGTTGAATAATAATAATGAATCTAGAAGGAAAGGATAACACCATTTGTAAACCCAAGTACTCACCTGCAAACCCTCCTTTCCCTTTCCTTCTAGATTTGCAAGTCTGGAAGGCTCAGCCTCAAAAATAACTCATGCCCATTTGTCCCTTACTCCCTGCCTTGCTAGGTTTTCCCCCTAGACATCAAAATCTGAGCCAAAAGATTAAAAATCGAGAAAAAGGGAAATCAGCCCACATAGTGAAACTGTTTTCACTATGGCGCATTGCAAAAATCTGTTACAATAAATGCAACATACCCTTATGGCACACTATTTTTTTATGTTGCGTCAAAGATAGTCACCCCAAAGTGAGCGAATTAAAAAACCGTGCGGCAAAGATAACCCTTTCCCGCACCTTATAAAACATTACAAAATTCCCAAAGCGCAAGCACTAGTGCCAAAGCAACTACAACAACACTGCATGTTGTGCAAACCCTTTCCGCACCACGTAAACTAAACCCCTTGGCACACTTGACCTTTGTGTTACACCTTCTGTAAATGTACTTGGCGCACCTCACCCTCATGCAGCATCTGCCACATCTACGCCAATGGCACACCCTGAGACCCTG